>BSYR01000017.1:31427500-31775000 GCA_030270665.1 Hibiscus trionum
TTTGTTCTTCAAAAGAATGCTACAGAAAATCAAAAGTACATGTTGCTGAGCGTCAACTGTTGGAAAAATAGATTACTGTAAAACGAGGCGTTAGCAATGACTGGAAAATAAAAAAACAAACCATGTCATGGCATTAACCACTTCCTTAGAAGTGAATTCGCCCTGATATGTGTAATCGCTACAATGGACGAATGACCCCCTAAGGTTAGCACGACTCTCCAAATTTTGTACACCCAAAAGATGAGGTGGATTTTGATGGTACTGCTCTTCTCTCAACTCAAAAGAACACTAAGGAAAGTGTAAAATGTCCACAAATTCTATATTCCATGCATATTCCATCTCATATTATTGCTGTTTTTTAGTACATTCTAGGCATAATTAGGACCATGCATTTCATTTTACAGTATTTCCTTACTTTGCCATGCTTTTATAAATTATCTGTTATTTAGTGAAGAAAAGATATTGTTTTAGCTTAGTTTTAGTTTCAGGTACTAAAGGTTGACAGAGGGAAAGAGGAGATGAGGACATGAAAAAAGCTAGGTTTTCCTATATATACCCATTGTAATTCTATTTCAAAATAAGTTAGGTTTTCCTTAGCCATAGTTTAGGTTTTCTTGCCACCATTATATTCTAAATTCTCATTGGGTTTGAGTTATGTTGTAATTAGTGTGAATGGTTGTTAGGTTTTCAAGTTTGTTTTTACAAATAAAACTTCAAGGTTTACTTATTCCATGTTCTTCATAGTTTTCAATTAAGGAGAAAGATTAATTGAATTCTATCCATTTGTTCGGTATCGAGAGAGTCGAACTCACGAAAGGAGTAAGTACAATTTCATCTATAGACGGTGCGGTCAATCCATCCTAGACATAGGTTAGGGTTTAAGGCGGCTAAAAGAGGACGATTTAACATTGCTTTCTTTGCATGATTCACGCCGCGATTGGTATTATCTGCAGTGGGCATCAACATAATTATGACTTAGACATAAGCAGGATCACTTTCGAAGCGTTCTGCCGAGCCTTGTAGTTCTGCCGAGTTTGCTGCCGAGACACAGTTCCATTCCCCTGCCGAGGAAGCAAGAGGGTCTCAGCAATCTACATGTCATCCCCGCCGAGGCAGCAGATTCTGGCAGCGCAAAACAACTTGTCCTATTCAGTTTCACACTAAGCAGCAACATAACCCTGCCCATTCTATCAACCTGATTCCTTTTCTTTTAATTACTTGTGTTCTTATTTTACTTTTCTTCTCATCAATCAAATTAATTGTGCATTTACTTTTTCTTGTGCAGGAATAACAATTCGAATCAAGTTGTCCAATCCCTGTGGGAGACGATATCTTTTATACTATAACTTGACAGGAGTGTGCACTTACGCTCATAAATAAAGAACACCCAAACGCTCTACATAAAGGTTTATAAAAATCAGAGAGTGTTTCAAAGAAAAATGTCATTTGCTTTGGGATATCTAAAATTTGAAGAGATGCCCACTATTTATAGGCTAAATAGTGAGAGCAAAAATGTTTTTTCCAAAGCACAATTTAATTATATTTATAATAGAATTAAATGGCATTATGAAATGAGTTACTGTTTTTAGCATTAACAACATTTCTTCACTAATGCGAAAGAATATCCTTTGTAAAAATGAGAGCATTGAAGTTAAAACATCAGAAGAGCAATAGCGAGATTAGTTGCTTAAGCACTAGCAGACGTATCTGGAACTAGAACATAGTGATGATGAGAATTCTTCTCTTAGATAAGTTAACGAATCTTGAACTTTCTAAGATTAGGGTGAACTCATAACACACCACTAACCCCTTCATCCACCGAAGTCCTCGATGTGTCTGCAAAGTATATATACAAATGTATATATAGAGAACCCTCTTTCCTCAGGATTCTAGTAATTGTACTAGAAAAACGACCTAATGTTTGTCATAGAAGGTGGTTAGTCCTTCTCACTTGTGCTTGTTTTTTCATCAGGTTTATCTTAAAACCACCCAAATATGAGCTATGAAATAATTAAGAGCATTTATAATAGCTTCTCACAATAAATAAGGTTAATTTCTTCAAGTTCATCTTATATGAACAACCCAAACTATGCGATAAGAAATCATTAAGAATAAATACTCAACCTCTTTAGTTGATGAATTTAATAAGTCTTTCTCAAATAGGATCACCCAAACTCTTGGGATTGAATTCATTAAGAGTTTAAGAAAACTCATCCTCTCTAGCGTCAAGTTCATCTTGTTCTTCACACTAGGACCACCCACTCAAAACTGGGTTATGAACTTATTAAGAGTGGATATTCATCCAAAACAGGTAAATTCATCAAGTCTTTCTCACTAATAATGTAACACCTCGATCCAGAACCGGATTCAAAGTACTATATTTGGGTCACCCAAAACTGACCCATCAAAAATTCCATTTTAAAACCATATGTATAACCATTTACAAAATATCAAAACATCAATAAATCCATGTAATTTAATGAGTAGTATAAATAAGTTTTCAAAATAGGAGCTCTAAGTTTAAAACATTGTATAACAAAATAATATTTCAAGTAGAGTTTACAGACTCAATAATTCGTAAGATCCTATGAATACAAAAGCTCAAAGCTAAATACTAAGCATTGTACTATGAGGCAAAGCAGTGCTAGGAAATCCTCGCCGATGTGCTCCTCCAAAGGGTGACCTGTCAACCTACACACGAAAAAAAACACATCCGCACGCTAAGTTAACAAATCTAAGTGGTACATTTCTACTCTACCACAATTCGTAATCGTCATAAAATAAGCATGCAAGATAATATAGTATAGAGTGCATAGGTAAGGCTTTACTGTCTATGAGCTATCATCTAGCCTACACAAGCTAGAGTTGTTAGATCACCTATCTCAAGGTATCAATAAACTTACAACAAGTCTTACATGTTCCCACAAAAGCTTTGTCATACTCGAGGTCACAAAGCCTATCGAGTTACTCGAGCTCAAACAACCCATCGAGTTAATACATATCGTACCCTAATCACTCAGCCATCGGGTACATAAGCCACCATTTATAACATCCACACATCATACATAAATACATGTATACATCATCTACATAATGGCTAACGAAGCCCTACTTTACCCGTGCTCACATCGCCGTCAGGTTACCCATGTTCATACAGTCGTCGGGTTAAATAGATCATATATGGGTCATCATAGCCATGGATACGTCCTAAACATACTTGAATCACATTAGCCACAAGCAGTCTTTACCTAAGGTTACTCATCCTATCAAGTTACTCAAGCTCACTCAGCCCATCGAGTTTATTACCTTATGATCACCGTAGCCACAAATAGGTTCCTAACTGCACCCAGATCACTTAGCCAATGGGTACTTCGAATGTACTTGTTCACTCAGCCCGAAGTAGGCATCCCCTTATATAAGTACCGTAGTACTGACTCTTATGACATTCGGATTTCTTTTCATCAATCAAAAGATAATACATGCTCCCTGAGCATTCATACACCTTACCAAGAAGTAAGTGGCAACAAGCCATCAACAAATGCCCCAAGGCATGACACTAACCATCACGTTATATCGAGACATCATTCCTAAGCTATTACACATTATTCTCACTCATGAAGGTTAGAAGTCGGTTTCACAGCTTTACAATTCATTTTATCGTATTAGAAGCCCATCGTGCCTTATTCCTCGAATTTTAAGCCATTCAAACTCGAAACATAATTTTCGGGCAGATTGCCCAGTAGGTACTTATACCCACTTGAGGGTATCGATACGCCCCTCTGGGTACCGATACCTAGACTATACGTATCGATACCCGGCTTATGCGAAAAAGGGGTTAAACCAACACCCCGTCCTGGTACACGGGGCCGTATACCGATACCCCCTCGGTAACGATACTCCCCCAAACGTACCAGTACATAATTTAGCTACTAAAATCTGAGTAAGGCTTGGGGTATCGATACCTTCCTAAGGTGTACCGATACAACCCTATAAAATTGGATGAGTTCAACATATATAACATAAGGTATTGGTACGGGCTCCACATGTACTGATACCGAAGACCAAAAATGGCTTCCAATGATCGAAAAATCACTTCCCAAGCCTCTAAAACGAAACCTTTAATCCCTTAACCCAATCCTACGTATTATGGGAGTTAATTAGGGTGGTTTACTACCATCATTACACCTTACTAACATTTAATTCGGGATTTACCATTAATGAGGCTTTAAGCTATCTTAATACAAAAACTAGCAATCTTAACCACATAATCAAGCAAGGCAATCACTTTATGATGTTCAAGAATCAAAAGAGTTAGAGATGTACTAACTTTTAGAAACAAATCCTGGATTAAGTTTTCCAACCAATAACCCTTCAACTTGTCTCTCAACTCAATCTTGGAAGAACCCCCCAAACACCTACTCTAGCCAAAAAAAACTATGAAAAACAAATTAAAGCATAGACCAAAGATTCTAGAAGAATCTGCCACAAACTTACAACCTTAAAAGCCAAGAGAAAGCTCCATAGAAACCTTCAAAGCTCAAAACCTCATAAAAACTCATAAATGGTAGACTCACCTATTTGAGAAGAGAAGAATCTTTTCATGATGTTCTTGGGGAGGAGATTGACACACTTTAACCTTGAATCTTGGGTGAGAAAATGATTATGGAAAGGTGGTTCTTCTAAAACCAAATAGCCATGGGTGTTGGAGAGAAAATGTGAGGAAGAAAGATGAGGAAAAGGGTGGGAAATGGTGACCTCGCAAAAAGCTTTCTTGTCCCTTCTGCTTAACTCATCTTTTTTTTCTTCAAAATAATCTCTTTCCATGCCCAATGTTCAAAGCTCATCCAAAAGGCCTATTCTAAACCCAAAAGGTCCAACGACCCAAACCAACACGTAGGTCTAAAACTCGGGTCAACGCCCAAATCATTGACTTGGAAATTCGAGTCATTACAAAGACCGCCCAAAGCCCGGGCTATGAATTTATTAAGAGCAATAAAGCTCATCATGTACGTGTACATTATTCGTCATAGGTATATGTAGGTAGAAATGTACACTATGAGTCTTTTTCATGGTTTCGTTTGACCATATTGAACTTAGATAACTAAGTTGGGTATCCACCATGAATTCCTCAACCAATGGGCTTTAGACCAATCCCCCTCGACGAATCTAGAACCAACTTTTGTCTTTAACCTTTGTTAAGCGGATCAACTAGGTTTCTCTCTGTCTTTAACCTTTGGTAAACAAATACTCAATCATACTAGAGTAAAGCTTGCTATGAGTTTTAACCATAAAACTATGTTTTAACAAACTCAAATTGTTTACACATGATTATATTCTCAAAGTTTTGAGAAATACTGTAGAACTAATGTTTTGATATAATAATTGAAAAATGTTTTGGACCAATTTGAAAAGAATTTAAAACTTGGTTTTAAGTCCAAACAACTTGAAAATATGTTTGAGGTATTTTAAGAGGTTTTTGGAAATGTTTTTCATGCTTTTATATAGCCAAACTTGTGTTTTCAAGCTACCCGTATCGATACGGTTGTACCCGTACCGATACCTTTTTGCCCCTGTTTGGTCACTGCCAAAACCCGTATCGAAACAGGCTTGGCCGTTTCGATACGGATCGAGATCGTTTCGATACGTCTGGTAAGCGTACCGATCCCCTTTTTCAACAACCCCAACGGCTATTTAAATGTGAAACTGTACCGATACGCCCTCAAGCGTATCGATACGCCTAGGCTGGCAAGACCCCAACGACTAGTTTCTAATGAAGGTCGTACCGATACGGGTCCAAGCGTATCGATACGGAAGGCCGTAAAACAACATTAATGAAGGGAAATAAAGTCCTCAATGGCTCCAAATTATTCCCAACGGCTAGTAACGGCTACAAACTCTTTTGGGAGTATAAAAGGGACCTCCTAGCATCAAGTAAAGGCTAATGCTCATATTGTCAAACATCAAATGATCAAGAATTGTCTTAGAGCTTAAATTGTCATTTATTGTATAGACAAACACTAGTGAGCCAAAATTGTCAAATTTGCTCAAGTGTTTTAGGTTTTGGGTGAGTGCTTAATTGTGCAAACAAACACCTATTAGAGGGTTTTAAGTTTGCTTATTGTGTCTCTTTGTAAAGAGGGTTTCAATCAAGGCTTTGGGTAGAAAGCTTGATTGTGTGTAAGGGTTACCTCCTAAGCCTAGAAAAGGGGACGAATCAATAGTGGATTGATTGAGAAATCCTTAGTGGGGAGCTAAGGTAGTGGATGTAGACCTTGGTTAGAAGGTTGAACCACTATAATTCATTGTGTCAATTCTCTTTTTAGCTTCCTAAACCCTAACACCCAAAAATCCATCTCTCCACCACTTGGTGAGCTAAATTGGTTGATCGAATCGAGCCCCACACAACTCAACAATTTGTATCAGAGCTTGGCTCAATTGAAGGGGATTCACATCCTATTGAGAAGATCCGGCAAGCTCGATCACTATTTCATCAACCGGCTCAAATGGCACAATCAATCGACAAACCGCCTTTCTTTGACGGAACTCACTATGTCCATTGTAAGACAAAGATGACGTTCTTCATCAAATCTAGAGATTACAAGCTATGGGATATAGTTGAATATGGTCCGTTCGTGCCTCAAAGAAGCAAAGCGGAGTGGAGTGCCGACGATCGCAAGAAGATGGAGCTTAATTGCAAAGCCTTGCACATCTTGTTTTATGCTTTTGGCCCAACCATCTATGAGAAGATGTCTTCTTGTGAGAGTGCCAAGGAGGTATGGGACAAGCTTGAAGTCACATACGAAGGGACCGATGAAGTCAAGGAGACCAAGATTGGGCTCCTAACCTTAGAGTATGAGAACTTCAAAATGGATCCGGAAGAGAACATCGAGAAGATGTTTGATAGGTTCTCCACTATCACCAATGGTCTCAAAGGCTATGGAGAAGCCATCCCGGAGGAAAAGCTTGTTCGAAAGCTCATCTACTCACTTCCCGAGTCTTGGGACTCAAAGAGGACCGCCATCATCGAAGCAAAGAATTTGAAGACTTTGAAGCTTGATGAACTTATGGGGTCACTCCTCACTCATCAAATCATGAAGAAGAACAAAGAGGATGAGAAGAAGAGGGAAGAAATTAGAGCTATGGGAGAGAAGAAAATCAAAGGGTTTGGCATCAATGCAAGTGTCATGGCTCTCAAATCCTCCAATTGTCATCATGTCTACTCAAGTGAAGAGGAGGATGAAGATGAAGAGATAGTTCATCTCTTCAAGAAGTGTGCCCCATTCATGAAGAAAGCCTTGAGAGAGCTTGAACGAGAACCTAAGAGAAAGGAGAGGGCAAGCACTTCAAGCCATAAGAAGAAGGCACATGTGGCTACTTGGAGTGATGAGGACTCCACCGACGATGAACAAGCCAACCTTTGCCTTATGACCATCGAAGAAGATTCAAGGGTAACTTCTAATTCATCTAATTCATGTTCTTACTCTTTTGATGAATTACAAGATGCCTATGATGATTTGGTTTTAGACTTTAAAAATCACATTTTGAAAAACAATAAAGTGATTTCAAAGTTGAAAATTCAAAATGATTTGATTTCTAAAACCAAACTTGAACTTGAAGAAAAACTCAAGGAGTTTGAATTAAAATGTTTTGATTTACAAAAATTGCTTCAAAAAGTTCAAGAAGAAAAGGATTAGATTTCCAAAGAACTAGAAAAGAAAAACAATTTTGGAAAATCAAATTTCTATGTAAGACAATCTAGTGCCCCTAGATTTGTAAAAGGAAAATGTTTTAGAAGTGTTTGGGTCCCAAAAGGACTAACCACTTCAATTAAAAAGGATGACATTGAAAAATGGATTCCAAAGGGGACTAAAATTTGTGCTACTAACGTTCATGGATCCAAAGCAATTTGGATACCAAAAGTCACTTGATTGTCTTTTGCTAGGTGTGATGGAGATGTTCAACAAGTCAAACATTGAGGGGGAGCTCCATGCACACTAAGAAAGAACACTTGAAGAAGGAAGGCTTCACATCCTACCTTGAGTTCAAGTGTTGGTAAAATTCTAGTTGTTTTGATTTCATTTGTGTATTTTTTAAATTCAACTAGATGATCATAAATGATGGGCTAACATTTTTGATGATGCTTTGAGTAAGGGGGAGCCATTTTAAAACCAAATTCTTATTTTTGTCAATTTTTACCTCCATTGTTATTTTTGAACTTAATGTTTTAAATTCTTTTTGATATAACAAAAAGGGGGAGAAATGGTTTGAAAAATTGCATTTTCAAATGAATAAGGGGAGCTTTATTTGATTTCATATGTTTAGTCTCTTATTCACATTTTTAAAGTTAAAGGGGGAGAATCCCAAACAATTTTTCAAGTTAGTTTTATTATATCAAAAAGGGGGGGATTGTAGAACTAATGTTTTGATATAATAATTGAAAAATGTTTTGGACCAATTTGAAAAGAATTTAAAACTTGGTTTTAAGTCCAAACAACTTGAAAATATGTTTGAGGTATTTTAAGAGGTTTTTGGCAATGTTTTTCATGCTTTTATATAGCCAAACTTGTGTTTTCAAGCTACTCGTATCGATACGGTTGTACCCGTACCGATACCTTTTTGCCCCTGTTTGGTCACTGCCAAAACCCGTATCGAAACAGGCATTGCCGTTTTGATACGGATCGGGATCGTTTCGATACGCCTGGTAAGTGTACCGATCCCCTTTTTCAACAACCCCAACGGCTATTTAAATGTGAAACCGTACCGATACGCCCTCAAGCGTATCGATACGCCTAGGCTGGCAAGAGCCCAACGGCTAGTTTCTAATGAAGGTCGTACCGATACGGGTCCAAGCGTATCGATACGGAAGGCCGCAGAACAGCATTAATGAAGGGAAATAAAGTCCTCAACGGCTCCAAATCATTCCCAACGGCTAGTAACGACTACAAACTCATTTGGGAGTATAAAAGGGACCTCCAAGCATCAAGTAAAGGCTAATGCTCATATTGTCAAACATCAAATGATCAAGAATTGTCTTAGAGCTTAAATTGTCATTTATTGTATAGACAAACACTAGTGAGCCAAAATTGTCAAATTTGCTCAAGTGTTTTAGGTTTTGGGTGAGTGCTTAATTGTGCAAACAAACACCTATTAGATGGTTTTAAGTTTGCTTATTGTGTCTCTTTGTAAAGAGGGTTTCAATCAAGGCTTTGGGTAGAAAGCTTGATTGTGTGTAAGGGTTACCTCCTAAGCCTAGAAAAGGGGACGAATCAATAGTGGATTAATTGAGAAATCCTTAGTGGGGAGCTAAGGTAGTGGATGTAGACCTTGGTTAGAAGGTTGAACCACTATAATTCGTCGTGTCAATTCTCTTTTTAGCTTCCTAAACCTTAACACCCAAAAATCCATCTCTCCACCACTTGGTGAGCTAAATTTGTTGATCGAATCGAGCCCCACACAACTCAACAAATACTAATCATTAAGATTAGCATGCATAATCTTAAACGATTATGAAATTCATTATATCTCGCTCAGACAAAATCATAATTATAAACCTTACCATCTAATAATAGTTGAAATCAAAAAAATGGGAGCGGAAGTGGGAGTGGGAGCGGGAGCGGGAGCGTCGACGGAGAAAGGGGAGTCGGTGGATAATGCGGCGGGAGGTAGTAGATTTGATTTCGACAAGGCGGAGGGGTGGTCCTTGTTTGTAGATAATCTCAGTAAGCGAGTGACTAGGGTGGCACTTAAGGAATTTTTTATTCACTATGGAAAAGTGAATAGAGTTTTTATTCCGGTCATAAATAAGAAGTTGAAATACAAGGATTCTACGTTTGCTTTCGTTGCGGTTTCCTGCAAAGAAGAAATGGAGAGGGCTATCTCTAAGCTCGATAAATCTATTATTGATGGGAGAGTTATTAAAGTAGCAAAAGCTAAGTATCCCAAAACCCTAGTAAGAAACCAGAGAAGGAGTAAGGGAACGAGGGGCAGTGGTGATACACAAAACAATGGGATTGGGAGTCCAGTCAGCAGGGGTCGGGGAGGTGAGGAAAGGGTGGAAGGAAAATCCTACAGAGATGCTCTTCTTAATAAAGTGACCATGGGAGAGGGTGGAGTCAATGTAGTAGACTTTCCTATTATTCTGGCGCAAGATAGGGTTAGGGATCCTTGCATTGGCGTGGAGAGTCTCCCAGTGAAGGACACATAATGGTTGGAGCGGTGTTTGGTTGGTATCGTAAAAAGTGGATTTGAAGTTGAATTAGTTTAAAAGGGACTTCGAAGTGATGGGATTATGGCTAGGGTGGTAATGTGGGGGAGTGACCCTAGATCGGTAATTATAATCTTCGATTCGGTTACAGAAATGAAAGGTTGTTTGGAAACAAGGAAGAATGAACTAGGTTTCTGGTTCGAGTATATCGATATCTAATGTTGAATGGTATCCTACATTTCTTTAGTCGGATTAAGCTGAGAGGAGTTCCGATAACATGCTGGTTTGATGAATTCTTTGCTTGGATTGGAAATCGTTGGGGAGTATTTGTGAAAGTGCCAAGAACACGCGGAAGAAGTTCTGCATGGAAAAAGCGGAACTGATTATCAGAATAGTTAACCCTCTAGATATCCCAAATTTCATAATAGTGAGGACGTTGGGGACCAATTTTCACATAAATGTTAAGATCAGTAGCTTTGAACCAGAGTTGAAAGTTGATGGGGAAGACGTATATGGAGAAAATTCTACAGACATTTGGAATAGTGAACCGGGGAATCATGGGTCGGAGGTGGACGTTCCTGTTGGGTCCTCGCCAGGTTTTCGTGTCTGGTCGCCGGTGGACAACCAAAAGTGCTCCTCGGAAGTTGGGGATGTCCCCTCAAATTCTCCAAAAGAAAATATTAATGAGGGCTCTAGTCCCATGCAACGGGACGATCATCTTGGCAATTCGTGCCAGAATGGTATGGGAAAGGGTGGTAGTGATCAAGGTGTGGGCCTCGAGGGGGTTAAGGAGGGCGTGTCTGATGGGCCCATCTCGAATGGTGGCCCCTTTGGTAATGTCGGGTCCTGTAATGAAATGGATCCGAAGTATGTTAACCCAAGTGTAAACCACCAGGTGGAATCGGGTAGGGGCGGTAAGGTCGTTAACTTGTTGTCGGGGTGTAACGCCCCAGTTTTGGGCTCGGAAGTTTTGGGCGTTGACCGGTTCGGTCAAAGTGCTAGTCGAATATATAAGAGTGAATTTAGGAAAGCCTAGTTCGGGTTGCATTAAAAATATGGAAAAATGTTCTAAAATCATCTTTTAATATATAAAAGTGAACTGTGAAATCAATTTTGGAAAATGAGGTTCGGAAGGTTGACATTTTGGCTAGTGACCAAAATGTAATTTTTGAAAGTTCGGTGACATTTTTATAAAGGATTGAAACTTTGAATCTTTAAGGAGCTATTTACCCAATGGGAGTTTCTCCAGATTTTCTAAATATATTAAATGATTAATTAAGTGTTTTTAAACAAAAGAAAAGTGGAGGGAAGATATTTTCCTAAATCTAACTAACTTTTCTCTCAACCATTTTCTCTCATCTTTTCTCTCAAACCAAACACATTCTCTCCAGATTTCCTCCTCTGATTTTGTCACTCAAATCACTCATTTTAACTCTCATTTGATTCCTAATCATCTCATCAACAAAACCTCTCAATTTGCAAGTTGTTTCATCAAGCTTTTTGGCTCCAAAAAGGAGAAACTCAAGTTTGGAGGTAAGAACGTCCTTCTCCTCTGAACTTCAAGTTCTTTACTGAAATTCCCAAGTTCTCAATCCTTGGTTTGTGTTTTGTTAAAGGCTTTTCAATAGAAATCTTGATTTTTGGCTTAAAATGCAAGATTTGGTGATTTTGGTGAAATTTTTGTGTGATCTGTTTGGGCAGTGTTTTGAAGTGTCAAAATGATGTTAAATGAATGCTAAATTGATTAGAAGTTGAGGTTTAATTAATGCAATCCCGGGTAGGTTGAATTTCCTAAGTTTTGCTTGAGTTTTTGGTTGTTTTTGGAGTGTTTTTGGTGATCTGTTATACCTGGGAGTATAAGGACGTGTTTGTGATCATTTTGGATGTTAATGGATGTTTAAAAATGGTTAGAAGTGATGGATCTTGGCTGGGTTAAGTTTTGGAAATGTTTGGAGGTGATTTCGGTTGTGTTTGGTAGCCGAATTGTTGGATTTGTGTCGAGCAGCGAGTTTGGTTGTGTGGCTGCTGTTCTTAATGCATAATGATGCATTAATGTGCTGTTTTTGTGTGCTTGAAACAGGGGAGTTTGATCCGTGAGCTTTAGAGGTGTTGCGGAAGGTTTCGGATGCTTGAAAGGCTTGGTGGCTAGCCTTGTTTTGGTTATCGGTGAGTGAAGTTGGGTTTTCGGCTTTTAAACAAAGGTTTGAAGGTTTTGGGAGCTTAGTTTAAGTCTAAACAACTTTGCTAAGCTCAAGAGTAAGTAAATGGATTTCTTACTTGATTGTGATATGAATTGGCTTTTTAAGAAATTGTGGTTGATGATTGAAATGCATGTGTTTTGCATGGTTTAAATCTGTTTTGAAAGCATATTTTAGCATGGTTTAATGCTGGTTTTGAAAGCCATATGTGAAGGATGCTCAAGGTAAGAGATCCTTGGTTTTATACATTGAAAATGTGGATTTGATGCATGGTGTTGCATGTTGTTCAATGGCTTTGTTTAATGCTCTTAAACAGTGAATTAATGTTGGTAAATGATGGTTTTGCATATTGGTTATGCATGTGAATCATTTGATTAATGTGGTAATGGTTTTGCATATTGGTTATGCATGTGAAACATTGGACTAATGTGGTAAGATGGTTATATTGGCAAGTGATGTAAGTGGTTCTTGGTTCTTTGATCAGATATAGTTAGCCGACTATAGGATTGGGTGCACCGTGAATTAAGTCGCCTTGGAGGTGGAGTGGTCAAGAGTGGACCGGGAAACTCCCTTCAAGTATCCTAACGAGATGGTTAAGGTCATAATGGAGGTGTTGCCCATTCGAGGACCTTGGTTGAGCAAAGGTTATATGGTGTTTAAAAGTCCATATGTGAGAACCTTGTGCTTGTTGAGATCACAATGGCGGTGTTAAGTCCATGTGTGGATCTTGTGTAGGGTGTCCCGGATCTCGTTAGTGATTTCTACAACTACCAATCGGTGAATGCAAAGGTTATATGGAGGTGTTGCCCATATGTGAGAACCTTGTGCATGTCAAGGTTGTATGGTGGTTAAAAGTCCATACATGGGAACCTTGGGGAAGAGCTAAGGTTGTGTGGTGTTTAAAAGTCCATACATGGGAACCTTGGGATGTTGAGGTCATAATGGAGGTGTTGCCCATTCGAGGACCTTGGATTGGTAGGGTGTAGGTGTAACGCCCCGGTTTTGGGCTTAGAAGTTCTGGGCGTTGACCGGTTTGGTCAAAGTGCTGCTCGAATCTAAAGAGGTGAAATTAGGAAAGCCTAGTTCGGGTTGCATTAAAAATATGGAAAAATGTTTTGAAATCATCTTTTAATATAATTAAGTGAACTGTGAAATCAATTTTGAAAAATGGGTTTTGGAAGTATGACATTTTGACTAGTGACCAAATTGTAATTTTTGAAAGTTTTGTGACTATTTTATAAAGAGTTGAAACTTTGAATCTTTAAGGGGCTATTAATCCAAAGGTGATTTCTCCAGATTTTTCTAAGATATTTAGAGTTTTAATTCTGATTTTAAAGTGAATCAAAAGGAGGGAAAAACTCATTTGACAATTTTCTCAACTAACTTCCAATTTTCTTCTCTCTTTTTCTCTCAAACCAAACACACCATTTCCAGAGATTTGATTCTGTTTTTCTCACTTAAATCTCTCCTTTTAACTCTCATTTGATTCCTAATCAACATATCTTCAAAACCTCTTCAATTGCTTCTTGATTCTACAAGGATTTTCATTCCAAAAAGTGGAGAAACACAAGTTTGGAGGTAAGAACGTCCTTCTCCTCTAAACTACCAGTTCTTTACTGAAATTCCCAAGTTCTCAACTCTTAATTGATGTTTAATTAAAGGCTTTTGAGTTTGGAATTGGATCTTGGCTTATAATGCAAGATTTGATGATTTTTCATGATTTTCGTTAGATCTGATTAACCTGTGATTTGAGATGTGTTTTTGATGTTAAATGAACTCTAAATTGATAAGGAAATGAGTTTTGATTGATGCAATCCCGGATAGGTTGTGTTTCCTAAGTTTAGCTTATGTTTCTTGGATGTTTTTGCGGTGATCTTGTGGATCTGTTGTTGCTGGAGGTATAAGGATGTTTGTAGGTTGTTTCTAGATGTTTTATGGTGTTAATGGATGTAAGGTTTTGCTGGTTTATGGCTGGGCTTTGTTGAGAAGTGGTTTTGGTGCAATTTCGGTTGTGTTTGGTGGCCGAAATTGGTGTGGGAATGAGAGCAGCGAGTTTGAGTGCTTTCATTGAAGCTTTTGATGCTTGATGATGCATTAAACCTCTGCTTTAATGTGTTTAATCAGGGGAGGCATCTTTGGATCCAAGAGTTGTTGATCCGGAGGCTTGAGTTGGTACTTCGGCAAGAGGCGAAGTGGAATCGGTGAGTGAAATTGGGTTTTCGGCTTTGAAACCAATGTCTTGGGAGCTTAGTTTAAGTCTAAACAACTTTGCTAAGCTCGAGCGTAAGTTTTCGGAATTTCTCTCTAGTGGTGGCCATGATTTTGTTGTGATGCGAAATGATAATTTGCATGTTTTACATAGTGTTTTGGAAGCATGTTTTAGCATGGTTTTTGCTGATGATGTAAGCCATATGTTGAAGGTAACTCTAGGTAGGAGTACCTTGCTTTTGTACATTGAAATGATGTGGTTTAATGCTTTTAAATGCATGATGAATATGGCTTGGTTTTATGCTTTAAAACAGTGATGTAAGTGATGAAAATGATGTATATTGGCAAGTGATGTTTTTAAAATGTTAAGGTCACTAAGGTGGTTAAAAGTCCTTGAGTGAGCCTTGTTACTTATGAACATCAAGGTGGTTAAAAGTCCTTGGATGGTTCATGTTGTGGACACTAAGGTGGTTAAAAGTCCTTAGGTGATCCTTTTCTATGGTGTTTAAAAGTCCATAGGCCAAGGTGTTTAAAAGTCCTTGGGATCAAGGTGTTTAAAAGTCCTTGATGAGTTACGTTTCATGGTGTTTAAAAGTCCATGGCCAAGGTGTTTAAAAGTCCTTGGGATCAAGGTGTTTAAAAGTCCTTGATGTGTTACATTCTATGGTGTTTAAAAGTCCATAGGCCAAGGTGTTTAAAAGTCCTTGGGGCCAAGGTGTTTAAAAGTCCTTGGGGTGAAAGTTGATGAACTTGTGTTTAAAGAAATGGAATTTATCACTTGTGGCCAATATGACATGTTATGATTTGATGCATGAGATGCATGTTTAAGTATGCTTTTGAGCATGTGTAAATGGTGGTTTGAAGCATGTTTTATAAAGTGTTTTACAAATGCATTATTGGATGGTTTTATTGAGCATTCCTCACTAAGCCTTTGCTTACGCTCTCTTCGTTTTCCTTAATTCAATAATGCAGAGCATTAGAGACCTTTTGAGGGCAGCAAGAAGGGCAAGAATTCAAGTGCAAGTAAAGCTCAATGTATGGAAGGTTTTTGTTAAACATTTTAGCTTTTGGGTGATTTGGCAATGGGGAAACCATGTGTATGTTTTGGGAGATGTTTTGTACTCCCTAAGTATGTTGAATGTTGTTGAGAATGTTGGTTTTCTGGTTGGATCTTTATATGCTTGTTTTGTAAGTTTGGTGCTTGAATATCTAGCTTGTGTAGGAAGCATGCCTATAGAATTGGGGCTTTTTGCATATGATGATGTTTGGTTGAATTGATGATGCTAATATGTCCCTTATATGTTGAATTGCATGTTGGCAAAGTTTGGTGACATTCGGAGCATGATTGATTGTGTAATTGCATGTTTAAAGTGGAGTTTGGAGCAATCTGGGCAGGGTGTTTCGGAACAGCACCTACCGTTTCGGAACGGGTGCCTTAATCGTGCCCAGGCGTCCGAAACGGGAGGGGCCGTTCCGAAACGGAAAGGCCACTGCCAGACCCCCGTTTCGAAACGGGCTATGCCTGTTTCGGAACGGCCCCGCGTTTCGGAACGGGCTGTCTCCCGTTTCGGAACGGTTGACCGTTGGGGGCTGACATTGGCAGTTATGTGTTTTGAATTGTTTGCGTTTTGGTCCTGAAACTTGTTTGTGCAATTGTATGAGTTTGGGAAGTCCTTTTGAGCTGAAATTTTGCAGAGAAGCATGAAACCTGATTAATTTCAAGTTGGTAACTTCAATTTGGATTAAGTCCTTATAATTATCAGAATTTACAATTTGGTCCCTAAAGTTGTAAATTGTTCAATTGAGTCCTTGTTTGATCTCTGATGTTTGTGATCTTTTGGTATGATGTTTGTGTGATCACAATTAGGCTTAATGTGCATCTAGACAAGTTTAAAAAGAAAAAAAAGGGTCGTTAATCAAGGTTGACTTTCGGGTTGACTTTGGTTTTCCCCGTGTGACTTTCTTAATTCGGGTCAACCGTCTAGGCCGGGTTAAGGGGGTTACATTTGGTGGTATCAGAGCTGAGTTCTCGAGTAATTGGGAATGTTTGTATGCATGATTGAAGTATGTATGCTATGAATGCTTGTTGTTTGGAAGCATGTTCAGTAGTTTGAAATGTTGATGCAGTTGAGTTGTATGCTCTGATGTTGCATGTTGAGGGTACCCATTGCCAAACAAAAGCTAAAGGAAAGATGTTGTTTTGAAATGAAATTGAGCTTGAATACTTGGATTGCTTACCTTGCTGGGCCTGACTTTGTTTTATTTGTGTTATGATTGCATGGTAAAAGTATGGCACCACGTAGAGAGTTAAGAGGTAATGCGAGAGCTACGGCTCCTAACGAGAATGAGAATGAAGAGCACACTGGTAGTGCTGTGTTACCCCCTCCTCCGCCTGGTGGTGGTGCTGGAGGTGCGAGAGCTGAAGCTGCAGCTGATGCTGGTGCTGGAGCTGCTGGACCAGAGGTTGGTCAGGGGCAAGCTATGCCTGATATGTCTGTTTTGGTACAAGCTATTGCGGGTGCTTTTCGAGCAGCAGTAGCTGGAGCTCAGGGAGCTGGGCATCAGGGAGATGTTGGAGTCAGATTGCCTTTGGAGCGTCTGCGCAGTCTTGGAGGGACTGAGTTTAGAGGTTTGTCAGCTGAGAGTTCTGAGGCTTGGCTGGAAAGTACCAAGCGTATCTTGGGTCAGATGAGTTGCACGGATGTGCAAAAGCTGGGCTGTGTTGTGTCCTTGCTGCAGGACGATGCTTATACATGGTGGACGACTACCATTTCTGGAATGGCTGAAGCTGATGTTACCTGGACATTCTTTCAGAATGTGTTTAAAAGAAGATATCTGGGAGTGAGATATCTGGATGAGAAAAAGCGGGAATTCATGTCTCTTACCCAAGGGAGCATGAGTGTAGCTGAGTACGAGGTACAGTTTGTACGGCTCAGTCAGTATGCACCGGAGCTGATACCTGATGAGAGGGCTAGGTGCGAGAGGTTTCGTTACGGTCTTGTGACGGACGTTAAGATGTATTTGCTGGCCGCCGAGTATGATGATTTTGATGTGTTGGTGGGCCGAGCTAAGGACGTTGAGATGAACCTGAGTTTGTCTGCTAAGGGTGCTGGCAAGCGAGCTGCTGAGTATAGTTCCGGAGGTGGACGGAACAAGAGAGGACATGATCAGAAGTATCAGTCCTCAGCCAGGAGAGGTGGTGGTGTGCCTGCTAGAGGAGGCAATGCTAGAGCTGATCCCAGTGCTTGTTGGATCTGTGGTTCCCGTGGTCACTTGAAGCGTGACTGTCCTCGTGCTGAGAGTGTGGCACAAGCTCCTATTGCGGCTGCTGGTAACGGGTGCTGGAATTGTGGTTCTGCGGACCACATAAGGCGAGATTGTCCGAGGATGGCTGGTGAGCAGGTGCGTGCTCCTGTTGTTGCTGCACCACAGAGAGGTCGTGGGCGCGGCCGTGGTAATTTCCAGAGGAGAGAGGAAGGTGGCCGAGGGGTAGCTCATGTTGTAGCTATTCAGCCTGAAGGTGGAGGCCAAGCGAGGGTGTATGCTCAGAGAGAGGGCAGGAATGATGCGGATGTGATTGCAGGTACCTTTACTTTGCAGTCCTTGTCATTGCTTTCTTTGATTGATTCTGGATCTACGCATTCATATATTCTTCGTGAGCATGCTGAATTGCTTGGTTTGCCTGTTGAGTCTTTGGATGTTGGTGTTCGGGTCACTAGTTCTTTTGGTGAGACTGTTGTGACTCAAAAGTTGTATAGAAGGTGCCCTTTGGTTGTTCAAGAGCATGTCTTTCATGTTGATCTTATGGAGTTGCCCTTCTATGGTTTTGATGTGATCCTTGGTATGGATTGGCTTGCTGAGCATCGTGCTATTGTGGATTGTGAGAATAAGCGTGTTTCGCTTAAGCTTGCGGATGATTATGAAGTTGTGGTGGTTGGTGAGAATGTGAAGTTTCTTGCCAATGTGGTATCTTCTTTGGAGGCGAGCAGGATGCTGAGGCAAGGTTGCGCAGCCTATCTAGCTTTTGTGATGAATCCTAGCTCTAAGGAGTTGAGGGTGCAAGATATCAGGGTTGTAAAGGAGTTTCCTGGTGTTTTTCCTGAGGAGTTGCCTGGTTTACCTCCTAACCGCGAGGTGGAGTTTGGAATTGAGCTGTATGAGAATACAACTCCTGTGTCCATTACTCCCTATAGAATGGCACCTAAGGAGCTGAAGGAGTTGAAGACGCAGTTGCAAGAGTTGCTTGATCGTGGTTTCATCCGGCCGAGTGTGTCACCTTGGGGAGCACCGGTCTTGTTTGTGAAGAAGAAGGATGGCACTATGAGAATGTGCATTGATTACCGTCAGCTGAACAAGTTGACTATCAAGAATCGGTATCCTTTGCCGAGGATTGATGATCTCTTTGATCAATTTCGGGGAGCTGCTGTGTTCTCTAAGATTGACTTGAGGTCAGGGTATTATCAGTTGAAGGTGAAGGATGTGGATGTGCCTAAGACAGCTTTCAGGACAAGGTATGGGCATTATGAGTTTCTTGTGATGCCGTTTGGGTTGACAAATGCTCCTGCTGCTTTCATGGACATGATGAATCGTGTGTTTCATGAATACCTGGACAAGTTTGTTGTGGTGTTCATTGATGATATCCTCGTGTACTCGCGTACTGAGGAGGAGCATGAAGGGCATTTGAGGATTGTTTTGCAAGCTTTGTTGGAGAATCAACTTTATGCTAAGCTGAGCAAGTGTGAGTTCTGGTTAAGGGAGGTGGTTTTTCTTGGGCATGTGGTCTCAGCTGAGGGGATTCGTGTTGATCCTCAGAAGATTGAGGCGGTGATGAGCTAGAAGGTTCCTAAGTCTGTTCATGAGGTCCGTAGTTTCCTTGGTTTGGCGGGATACTACCGAAGGTTTGTGGATGGGTTTTCCAAGATTGCTGCTCCTTTGACAAAGCTGTTGCAGAAGGATGTTAAGTATGAGTGGACAGAAGCGAGACAGCAGGCTTTTGAGAAGCTGAAGGCGGCTTTGACGCAAGCTCCTATCTTGATTCAGCCTGAATCAGGGAAAGAGTTTGTGGTTTACAGTGATGCATCCTATGTTGGTTTGGGGTGTGTGCTAATGTAGGAGGGTAAGGTGGTGGCTTATGCATCGCGGCAGTTGAAAGTGCATGAGCGCAATTACCCTACGCACGATATTGAGCTGGCTGCAGTGGTTTTTGCTCTGAAGATCTGGAGGCATTATCTGTATGGTGAGAAGTGTACTGTGTACACAGATCACAAGAGTTTGAGGTATCTGATGTCTCAGAAGGAGTTGAATCTTAGGCAGCAGCGTTGGTTGGAGTTGCTCAAGGATTATGATCTGACGATTGAGTATCATCCTGGAAAAGCTAATGTTGTTGCTGATGCCTTGAGTAGGAAGGTAGCTGTTGAGTTGAGAGCCATGTTTGCTAGCTTGAGCATATCGCGTGATGGTGGTCTTGTGGCTGAGTTGCATGTGAAGCCCTCTATGGTTCAGTTGATCAAGGATAAGCAGTTGTTGGATGATTCCTTGGTGTCTCATGTTCAGGATATCGCGGAGGGTAGACCTTCGGATTTCTGTTTCAATGATGATGGTGTGCTGTGTTTTGGGAGTCGGATAGTAGTGCCCAATGATGCAGAGTTGAGGCGTGCTATTCTGACTGAAGGTCATAGTAGTCCTTTTGCTATGCACCCTGGTAGTACTAAGATGTATCGTGATCTTCGTGATGAGTACTATTGGATTGGTTTGAAGAAGGATGTTGCAGAGTTCGTGAGTAAGTGTTTGGTGTGTCAGCGAGTTAAGGCTGAGCATCAGTTTCCTTCTGGTTTGTTGCAACCGTTGAAAATCCCTGAATGGAAGTGGGAGAGGGTTACCATGGATTTTGTATCTGGTTTACCTTTGTCTCCATCGAAAAAGAATTCGGTCTGGGTGATTGTGGATCGCCTGACGAAGTGTGCGCATTTCTTGCCTGTGCATACTACGTTTTCTTTGGATAAGCTGGCAGAGCTGTACATTGCTGAGATTGTGCGGCTGCATGGTGTGCCTAAGTCGATTGTGTCGGATAGGGATCCGAGGTTCACATCGCGTTTTTGGCAGTGTTTGCATCAAGCTCTGGGTACAAGGTTGCATTTCAGTACATCCTATCATCCTCAGTCGGATGGTCAGTCTGAGCGAGTTATCCAGATTTTGGAGGATATGTTGAGGTGCTGCGTGATTGAGTTCCAGGGTTCTTGGGAGAAGCATCTGCCTTTGGTTGAGTTTGCTTATAACAACAGTTATCAGGCGAGCATACAGATGGCACCTTATGAGGCTTTGTACGGGAGGAAGTGTAGGACTCCTCTTTGTTGGGCTGAAACTGGTCAAAAGTTGGTTTCGATGCCGGCTTTGTTGAAAGGGACCACAGAGAAGGTAAAGCTCATTTGTGAGCGGTTAAAGGCTGCTTCTGATCGGCAGAAGTCTTACGCGGATTTGAAGCGTAAGGAGATAGAGTATGCAGTGGGTGACCGTGTGTTCTTGAAGGTTTCGCCTTGGAAGAAGGTGATGCGGTTTGGCCGGAAGGGCAAGTTGAGCCCTAGATACATTGGACCATATGAGGTGGTTGAGCGTGTGGGTCCTGTTGCGTATCGGTTGAGGTTACCTCAGGAGTTAGAGAAGATTCATGATGTGTTTCATGTTTCTATGCTCCGGAAGTATAGATCTGATCCTTCGCATGTGATGCCCGTGGAGGAAGTGGAATTGAATCCGGATTTGACCTATGATGAGGAACCGGTGAAGGTTCTGGATTCGGATAGCAAGGTTCTTCGTGGCAAGACCATTGAGTTGGTGAAGGTGCTGTGGAAGCATCGCGGTGTTGAGGAAGCCACGTGGGAGCGGAAGGAAGACATGCTGAAGCAGTTTCCTTATCTCTTTCCTTCAGGTAAATTTCGAGGACGAAATTTCTTAAGGGGGGGAGAGTTGTAACGCCCCGGTTTTGGGCTTAGAAGTTCTGGGCGTTGACCGGTTTGGTCAAAGTGCTGCTCGAATCTAAAGAGGTGAAATTAGGAAAGCCTAGTTCGGGTTGCATTAAAAATATGGAAAAATGTTCTAAAATCATCTTTTAATATAATTAAGTGAACTGTGAAATCAATTTTGAAAAATGGGTTTTGGAAGTATGACATTTTGACTAGTGACCAAAATGTAATTTTTGAAAGTTTTGTGACTATTTTATAAAGAGTTGAAACTTTGAATCTTTAAGGGGCTATTAATCCAAAGGTGATTTCTCCAGATTTTTCTAAGATATTTAGATTTTTAATTCTGATTTTAAAGTGAATCAAAAGGAGGGAAAAACTCATTTGACAATTTTCTCAACTAACTTCCAATTTTCTTCTCTCTTTTTCTCTCAAACCAAACACACCATTTCCAGAGATTTGATTCTGTTTTTCTCACTTAAATCTCTCCTTTTAACTCTCATTTGATTCCTAATCAACATATCTTCAAAACCTCTTCAATTGCTTCTTGATTCTACAAGGATTTTCATTCCAAAAAGTGGAGAAACACAAGTTTGGAGGTAAGAACGTCCTTCTCCTCTAAACTACCAGTTCTTTACTGAAATTCCCAAGTTCTCAACTCTTAATTGATGTTTAATTAAAGGCTTTTGAGTTTGGAATTGGATCTTGGCTTATAATGCAAGATTTGATGATTTTTCATGATTTTCGTTAGATCTGATTAACCTGTGATTTGAGATGTGTTTTTGATGTTAAATGAACTCTAAATTGATAAGGAAATGAGTTTTGATTAATGCAATCCCGGATAGGTTGTGTTTCCTAAGTTTAGCTTATGTTTCTTGGATGTTTTTGCGGTGATCTTGTGGATCTGTTGTTGCTGGAGGTATAAGGATGTTTGTAGGTTGTTTCTAGATGTTTTATGGTGTTAATGGATGTAAGGTTTTGCTGGTTTATGGCTGGGCTTTGTTGAGAAGTGGTTTTGGTGCAATTTCGGTTGTGTTTGGTGGCCGAAATTGGTGTGGGAATGAGAGCAGCGAGTTTGAGTGCTTTCATTGAAGCTTTTGATGCTTGATGATGCATTAAACCTCTGCTTTAATGTGTTTAATCAGGGGAGGCATCTTTGGATCCAAGAGTTGTTGATCCGGAGGCTTGAGTTGGTACTTCGGCAAGAGGCGAAGTGGAATCGGTGAGTGAAATTGGGTTTTCGGCTTTGAAACCAATGTCTTGGGAGCTTAGTTTAAGTCTAAACAACTTTGCTAAGCTCGAGCGTAAGTTTTCGGAATTTCTCTCTAGTGGTGGCCATGATTTTGTTGTGATGCGAAATGATAATTTGCATGTTTTACATAGTGTTTTGGAAGCATGTTTTAGCATGGTTTTTGCTGATGATGTAAGCCATATGTTGAAGGTAACTCTAGGTAGGAGTACCTTGCTTTTGTACATTGAAATGATGTGGTTTAATGCTTTTAAATGCATGATGAATATGGCTTGGTTTTATGCTTTAAAACAGTGATGTAAGTGATGAAAATGATGTATATTGGCAAGTGATGTTTTTAAAATGTTAAGGTCACTAAGGTGGTTAAAAGTCCTTGAGTGAGCCTTGTTACTTATGAACATCAAGGTGGTTAAAAGTCCTTGGATGGTTCATGTTGTGGACACTAAGGTGGTTAAAAGTCCTTAGGTGATCCTTTTCTATGGTGTTTAAAAGTCCATAGGCCAAGGTGTTTAAAAGTCCTTGGGATCAAGGTGTTTAAAAGTCCTTGATGAGTTACGTTTCATGGTGTTTAAAAGTCCATGGACAAGGTGTTTAAAAGTCCTTGGGATCAAGGTGTTTAAAAGTCCTTGATGTGTTACATTCTATGGTGTTTAAAAGTCCATAGGCCAAGGTGTTTAAAAGTCCTTGGGGCCAAGGTGTTTAAAAGTCCTTGGGGTGAAAGTTGATGAACTTGTGTTTAAAGAAATGGAATTTATCACTTGTGGCCAATATGACATGTTATGATTTGATGCATGAGATGCATGTTTAAGTATGCTTTTGAGCATGTGTAAATGGTGGTTTGAAGCATGTTTTATAAAGTGTTTTACAAATGCATTATTGGATGGTTTTATTGAGCATTCCTCACTAAGCCTTTGCTTACGCTCTCTTCGTTTTCCTTAATTCAATAATGCAGAGCATTAGAGACCTTTTGAGGGCAGCAAGAAGGGCAAGAATTCAAGTGCAAGTAAAGCTCAATGTATGGAAGGTTTTTGTTAAACATTTTAGCTTTTGGGTGATTTGGCAATGGGGAAACCATGTGTATGTTTTGGGAGATGTTTTGTACTCCCTAAGTATGTTGAATGTTGTTGAGAATGTTGGTTTTCTGGTTGGATCTTTATATGCTTGTTTTGTAAGTTTGGTGCTTGAATATCTAGCTTGTGTAGGAAGCATGCCTATAGAATTGGGGCTTTTTGCATATGATGATGTTTGGTTGAATTGATGATGCTAATATGTCCCTTATATGTTGAATTGCATGTTGGCAAAGTTTGGTGACATTCGGAGCATGATTGGTTGTGTAATTGCATGTTTAAAGTGGAGTTTGGAGCAATCTGGGCAGGGTGTTTCGGAACAGCACCTACCGTTTCGGAACGGGTGCCTTAATCGTGCCCAGGCGTCCGAAACGGGAGGGGCCGTTCCGAAACGGAAAGGCCACTGCCAGACCCCCGTTTCGAAACGGGCTATGCCTGTTTCGGAACGGCCCCGCGTTTCGGAACGGGCTGTCTCCCGTTTCGGAACGGTTGACCGTTGGGGGCTGACATTGGCAGTTATGTGTTTTGAATTGTTTGCGTTTTGGTCCTGAAACTTGTTTGTGCAATTGTATGAGTTTGGGAAGTCCTTTTGAGCTGAAATTTTGCAGAGAAGCATGAAACCTGATTAATTTCAAGTTGGTAACTTCAATTTGGATTAAGTCCTTATAATTATCAGAATTTACAATTTGGTCCCTAAAGTTGTAAATTGTTCAATTGAGTCCTTGTTTGATCTCTGATGTTTGTGATCTTTTGGTATGATGTTTGTGTGATCACAATTAGGCTTAATGTGCATCTAGACAAGTTTAAAAAGAAAAAAAAGGGTCGTTAATCAAGGTTGACTTTCGGGTTGACTTTGGTTTTCCCCGTGTGACTTTCTTAATTCGGGTCAACCGTCTAGGCCGGGTTAAGGGGGTTACAATGGCGGTGTTAAGTCCATGTGTGGATCTTGTATAGGGTGTCCCGGATCTCGTTAGTGATTTCTACAACTACCAATCGGTGAATGCAAAGGTTATATGGAGGTGTTGCCCATATGTGAGAACCTTGTGCATGTCAAGGTTGTATGGTGGTTAAAAGTCCATACATGGGAACCTTGGGGAAGAGCTAAGGTTGTGTGGTGTTTAAAAGTCCATACATGGGAACCTTAGGATGTTGAGGTCATAATGGAGGTGTTGCCCATTCGAGGACCTTGGATTGGTAGGGTGTAGGGAGCGTAGGGACAACGCTCGGAATCCGCGTATCCGATTGGATGTTGAGTTGAAAAGTGGATGTGATTGATCACTTGAAGGCCAATATGATGTTCTTGATTATGAAGAAGCATGGGATGCTTGAAAAGATGCATAATTGCATGTGAAGCATGAAATGCTTGAAAAGATGCATGGTTGCATGGAAATTGTATAATGCTTGTAAATGCATGTTTACTTGTTAAGTTGAACAAGTGTTGATTATCATTTGATAAATGATGCATGTGAGCATGATATATCTTTAATGCATTGGAGTCTTGGAAGACTTGTTTTAAAAGGCATGTGATGATGATAGTATGGTTTATATTTTTGCCTTGGTAAATGCATGTGATGGATTGCTTGAGTAATGGTTTTAAAAAGGTTTCTTGCTTGAAATGGCTCTCAAGTTTAGGAAAGGTATGTTATGGAATGGGAGTGTATTCCAAGGCTTTGTTTTAGCTTTGCATATGGTGTTTATGCATGGTTTGGCTAAATGGATGATTTGTAAGTTGTGCTTCAAAAAGGTTTTCTTAGCTTGCTAAGCTAAGGGTTGGTTTTCATGTATGTGCAATGCATGGTTTTGATGCTTGTTGTTGAAAAGGGTTTCAAACATGGCTTTGGTAAATAAATCGGGTTTGTTTTAAAAGTGTTTTGTGACCCACTGCATTGATGGTGTTTTGGTTTTGAGCATTCCTCACTAAGCATTATGTGCTTACGCTCCTTTTTGTCCATCAATGCAGATTCTTGAAGTTTGGACAGCAAGGAGCAAGGGATTCAAGGTGGACTCCAAGTGAGATGTATGTCTCGGTGAATAGCTATAGTTAATAAAGGCAATGGGGGTAGAATCTCTCGGGGTTAACGTGTATGTGTTCGTTTATGTTTGAACAAGGATGTTTTTATGTTAATGTTGTTGTTGGATCATGTATTGGCATAAATGAGCTTGGTTTGGAAAGTTTGTGCTTAAGTGGTTGCTTGTGTAGGAAGCATGCCTTTAGATTTGGGGCTTTTTGTATATGTTGTTATTTTGTTGAATTGTTGATGCAAGTATGCCTCTTTTATGTTAAATTGCATGTTGGCAAAGTTTGGTAGCGTTTGGAGCATGTTTGGTTGGCCTATTGCATGTTTAAATAGGCAAATTTCTGTATTTTGTGCAGGGTGTTTCGGAACAGGGTGAACCGTTTTGGAACGGGTGCCTCGAAGCAGCCCAGGCGTCCGAAACGGGTGACACCGTTCCGAAACGGAAAGGCTTCTGCCAGACCCCCGTTTCGAAACGGGCTATGCCTGTTTCGGAACGGCCCCGCGTTTCGAAACGGGCTGTCTCCCGTTTCGGAACGGTTGACCGTTGGGGGCTGACAGTGGCAGTTATGTGTTTCAAAATGTTTGCATTTTGGTCCTGAATCTTGTATGAGCAATTGTATGAGTTTGAGATGTCCGTTTAAGCTGAAATTTGGCCGAGATGCATGAAACATGATTAATTTTAAGTTGGTAACTTAAAATCTGGTTAAGGCCTCAAAGTTTTCTGAATTTACAAATTGGTCCCTAAAGTTGTGTTTTGTACAATTGGGTCCCTGAATGATCTCTGATGGTTGTGATCTTTGAGTATGTTGTTTGTGTGATCACATCTAGGGTTAATGAGCATCTAGACAAGATTAAAAAGAAAAAAAAGGGTCGTTAATCAAGGTTGACTTTCGGGTTGACTTTGGTTTTCCCCGTGTAATCTTCGTAGTTCGGGTCAACCGTCTAGGCCGGGCTACGGGGGTTACACGGGGTTAGTAGAAAATTTTGAGATGGAGAGCATGGCGAACCTCTCCTCCCAAGACATGTCTTCAAATCGGAATTGGATCTCGTTGGATGAAGTGGTGCCGGACAGCTTTGAGGGAATGGGCATCTTCGACGGAGTTAACTTGGTCTTCCATCTACAGGGACCCTGTGACCAAGCGGCGGTGGATGGTTTCTTTAGAGCAAGTGTGAGATGGGTTTTGCGAAGGCAGATTAGGGACTCACTGGAGGTTCTCCCCAATGGTCTGGGATTTCTAGTGGAGCGATTGGGCTTTAATCCGAGGCAACCTGAAGAGGAAGTGGAAGCAGAGGCTGTTTTTGAGGTAAGTAACCTCCTTGGCTTTTCGTTTAATGGTGGGAAGGAGGCTGTCGTGAGGAGGGTTTGTGAGCTTGAAAGGGAGTTAAGACAGGGTTGCTGATGGGATTCTCTTCTCTGGGTAGTAAGTATCTTGTTTTATGAAGATGTCTATTTTATCTTGGAACGACAGAGGGATTAGGAAATTGGAAAAACGTACGGCAGCGAGGAATTTGGTTATGAAGTTCAAACCTCATTTTTTTCATTCAGGAAACTAAAGTAGAAATTTGTAATATGAGTCTGGTTAGAAGGCTTTGGGGTAGGGATGATATTGATTTTGCTTTCTCCCCCGCTTTGGGTTCGGCTGGTGGGTTATTAAGCATGTGGTGTACTGAGTATTTTAAGGTTAAGGAATGCTTCATATCGACTAGATTCATAGCACTGTTGGGGGAGATTCCTTCAAAAAAAACTTGCATGTGGTTTTATTAATCTGTATGGGCCGTCGGTGAAGTCGGACAAAGCAGTGTTTATTAAAGAACTACTGGGTTTATTAGGGATAAGCAAGTAGCGTGGTGTATTGGGGGAGACTTCAATTTGATTTTGAATATGGAAGAGAAAATAGGATTCACGTTGAATTATGCCCAGATGAACCTGTTCAACAGCTTTGTTTTCTAGGCTGGCTTAAAAGATCATCCGATGCAAGGTGGTAGATTTACATGGTGTAACAACCGATATCCACCTACATTTGTACGGTTGGACAGGTTCTTGATATCGGCAGAATTTGAAATTGGCTTCCCAGATCTAATGCAGAAACTATTGGGAAATTTCATTTCAGATCATAATGCGATCATGCTTGAAGAATCTCGGCTGAATTGGGGTCCTAAGCCTTTTAGGTGCTTCATTTTTTGGTATAAAGACTCATCCTTTTCGGATTTGGTTGTTAATACTGTAGCTAAGGTCAAGGATAATCAGCAGCGAATTAGAATTGGTGGACTACTGAAAAATCAAAGGAAGCGATCAAGACATGGTCGTGCTTGGATCGTAATAATCCGGGTAAAGAAATAGCTAGAATTGAGAAATAGATTACAGACATTGAAGCAAATATCCAGGTTGGTAATTTTAGTGAGAGTTTGTCGGTTATGTTGGCAGAATTAAGGTCTCGATTGTGGAGGGAATATTGAAAGGATGAGAGTATTTGGTTATAGAAATCTAGATTGAGGTGGTTTAGCGAAGGGGATAGAAATACAAAAAAAATTCATCTATCGGCATCGAATAGGAGAAGAGTGAATGCGATTGGGAGCCTTAAGTGCTTAGGGGAGGTGATTTCGGACCCGAGACAAGTTAGAGATCATGTGTTTTATTTCTTTTTGGAGGCATATAATCATAAACATCCACTAGAGCTATTTGGAATGGAATTGGATTTTAAAAAAAATATCTAAAGAAGAAGCTGATGGCTTACAGAGAAAGTTCTCGGAGGCAGAGGTGTGTGAAACACTTGCGTTCGCTGATAGCAATAGGGCCCCGGGTCCCGATGGATTCAACCTTGGTTTTTTAAAAGATTTTGGCCTCAACTCAAAGAAAGCATTATGGTCTTTTTCGAGGACTTCTACTGGGTCGTGACTGGGAGAGAGGTACTAATCATTCGTTCATAACACTCATCCCGAAAGTGGTTAATCCTGAATCTTTGGATTAGTTTCGTCCGATTAGTTTGGTTGGTGGAATGTACAAGATTCTCTCAAAGGTCCTAACTAAGAGGTTGCGCGCTTGTATTGGGGGTGTGATTGGGGAATCCCAATTTGCCTTCATTCAGGGGCGTTAGTTACTAGACTGCTCTCTTGTGGCTAATGAAGTTGTGGACTTCATGGTGAAGTCAGGTAGAAAGGGTGTTGTTTTCAAGATAGACTTTCAGAAGGCTTATGATTCTGTTTGTAGGGATTTTCATATTAAAATCATGAGAGCATGTGGGTTTGGTGAGAAATGGTGTGAGTGGATCTATAAGTGTATATCTACGGCTCATATTTCAGTTTTGGTGAATGGAACCCCTACGGAATCTTTTGGGACATCAAGAGGATTGAGGCAGGGGTGCTCTTTGTCTCCTTTACTATTCAATTTTGTAGAAGAGGCTCTAAATCTTATGCTGAGAAAGGCGGTTGATCTGGGGCTTTTCGTTGGATTTTCTATTGACTCAAACAGTGATAACATCTCGATATCCCACCTCCAGTATGCCAATGACTTATTAATATTCTGTGGGGATTCTGGAACTCAAGTTAGGAACGTCAAGCGGGTATTGAGAGTGTTCAAATTGGCTTCGGGACTAAAATTAAATTTAAAGAAGAGTAAGCTGATGGGGATCAACGTAGACTGTGGCCTAATGCAGAATTGGGCAGCGGAGGTGGGGTGTCTTGTCGATTCCTTCCCATCTACATATCTTGGCCTACCTTTAGGGGCTCGAAGGAATTCAGCATCGCTTTAGGAGCCGTTTAATGCAAAATTTTCATCGCGTTTAGAAGGGTGGAAGCCGAAGCTCCTGTCATTTGGTGGTAGATTAACCCTGCTCAAATCAGTTTTGTCATGTTTACCTATATTTTACATGTTGCTATTTAGAATGCCCGCCTCTGTAATCGATCGTCTGCATGGGATGATGGCCAAGTTTTTATGGGGTGGTGACTCGGATAAAAAGAAGATACACTGGGTCAGATGGGACTTAATTTGCAAGTCTGTTAGCGAGAGGGGGTTAGGTGTGGTGGATTTAGATGTCCTAAATCGTGCATATCTTTGCAAATGGGTTTGGAGATATGGGAATGAAAAGTCGAATTTTTGGAGAAGAATGGTGGCATCCAAATCTGCAGGAAGCTATGGGGTCTCCTTCCGGCTAATCCTCACCCTCGGTACACATCCTGGACTCGGAAAGCAATATTAAACTCATACCAAAAGTTGGACAGGTTCGGTATCTGTTGCAGGTCTAATTTCTCCCTACAGGTAGGGGATGGGAAGGATATATCCTTTTGGTCCGATGTCTGGTTAGGCGATCGCCCGTTAAAAGATGTATTTCATCGGCTTTTCGCTCTATCGACTAATAAAAATGGTCTGATAGCGGATTATGGCTCGAAGAACAATGGTTGTTGGGTTTGGAGCATCCCCCTCCGTCGGGCACTGTTCGATTGGGAAGTCCACTCTTGGAATGAGAGACTTAATGGTTTTTGTTCCGATGAGATGTTGCAGGATTGGGTTTGCTGGATGGGGTCGGGCGATGGTTCCTTTTTAGTAAAGTCCTTAAAGAAGTTAGTCGTCGGTCCTATTCAATCAAAAAATTTTTGGAATGAGTTCGTGTGGATGGGCTTCGCGCCTCCGAAGGTGGAATTATTTGTTTGGTTGGTATCATGGGGAAGGGTACCAGTTCGGGAAGAACTGTTCAAAAGGGGAGTGTCAAACCTTCCAAATTTACTTTGTCCATTGTGTCAAAGTAGTTTAGAAACTGTGGATCGCCTTTTTTCACTTGTGTGCATAGCTGGAAGATTTGGTCTACCATTTTTTCGTGGCGGGGAATTAGCACGATTTTTCCTAAAAATCCCCAAGATTTTGTGACGGCGTGGAAGGGTATCGGCCTTCGGAACACTAGCGAGGTTTGGTCTTTCTTCCCCTTTGTAGTGATTTGGTCAATCTGGTTGTTTCGCAACGAAATTATTTTTAACAGAAAAAGGTGGGATGAGATTCAATTAGTTCATTTGATTAAGTCCCGGCTTGCCTATTGGATGAATGCCAAATTTGGTGATCGATTGATAAGCTTAGAAAATATTATAGCGGGTCCTTTTAGAGCTGATAATAAGTTGCTCCACTCGTTGAAGCATAAGCCGAACCAAAGTTGGCTGCCTCCTCCAATTGGTTTCATAAAATGGAATGTCGATGGGGCAGTTTCGGAGTTAGGGAATAAAGGTGGTATAGGCGAAGTGTTAAGGGACTCGAAGGGCGAGGTGTTAGATCAGTTCTCTGAATCGTGCGTTGAGGGGGCTCCAGCTTTGGTAGAGTTACGAGCGGTGCGTAAAGGGCTGGAGAAGTTTGTTGGATCGAGGGAGTATGGCAAGGAGAGTCTCATCCTTGAAATCGGCTGCAAACTAATTGTCGACTGGCTACTAGGCGCGGCTGTCCCTCCTGCGTTTGTAGTGGATTCGGTGCGTGAACTGGCCACTGTTATTCTCATCACCGTAGCCACAAATAGGTTCCTAACCGCACCCAGATCACTTAGCCCATGGGTACTTCAGATGTACTTGTTCACTCAGCCCGAAGTAGGCATCCCCTTATATAAGTACCGTAGTACTAACTCTTATGACATACAGATTCCTTTTCATCAATCAAAAGATAATACATGCTCCCTGAGCATTCATACACCTTACCAGGAAGTAAGTGGCAACAAGCCATCAACAAATGCCCCAATGCATGACACTAACCATCACAGTTATATCGAGACATCATTACTAAGCTATTACACATTATTCTCACTCATGAAGGTTAGAAGTCGGTTTCATAGCTTTACAATTCATTTTATTGCATTAGAAGCCCATCGTGCCTTATTGTAACGCCCCGGTTTTGGGCCTAGAAGTATAGAGGTTGAAACGGACCGGTTGAGAACGGTTCGAATCTTTAAGGGAGATTTAGGGAACACCTAGTTCGAGATGCTTTAAAAATATGGAAAAATACTTAAAAATCCTCATTTAATATATGAAAGATTTTGGTGAAATCAATTTTACAAAATAAGGTTTGGAAATACTACATGTCGGTGTAGTGACCAAATCGCAGTTTTTACAAAGTTAAATAGTGACTGTTTTTTAAAGGATTGAAACTTTGAATCTTTAAGGAGCTAATTTTACCAAAATGTTTTTCATCAGATTTTTCCTTAATTTGGGTGATTTTATTAATGTTTTAATTAAAGGAAATGAAGGTTAATTAAATGAGAAACTACCTTTGACTATTCATAACTACTTTTCACAAATTTTCTCTCATTCTATTTTTCTCTCCAATTCTTTTCAGCCAAACACATTCTCTCCAGCCATTATACTTTGATTTTCACTTCATTTGATGAGATTTCAATCTTCCTTTGATTCTTAATCAATTCCTCATCAAATCCTCTTGATTTCTATATTGAATTTTCAAGAAAAATTGCCCAAATCAAGGAGAAATCATCCATTAGAGGTAAGCTTCGTCCTTCTTCTCTAATGATCAGTTCTTTACTGAAATTCCCAAGTTATCAATCCTTTGTTAATGATTTTTGAGTTACTTTAATGTTATAAACATGAAATTGTATTAAAACTCAAGATTCTTGGAGAGATCTTGATGATTTTCGTGGTTCTTGGTTAGGCTCTGTTTTGATATTGTTTTCTAATGTATTTTAGATGGTAATTGATGTTATAAATGGGGTTTAATCAAACAAATCCCGAATAGGTTTGGATTCCTATGTTTTGCATGCTAGAATGGTGGTTTTTGGGGTGGTTTTGATGTTCTGCTGTTGCTGGAGGTATAAGGTCATGTTTATGTTGCTTTTTGATGTTAGTTGATGTTTAGAAATGGTTAGAAGTGATAGATCTTGGCTAGGCTTTGTTTTGGGAGAGTTTGGAGATGATTTCGGTTGTTTTTGGTAGCCGAAATGAGGTTTTTAAGTAGAGCAGCGAGTTTGGGTTGTATGGCTGGTGATTTTAATGCATGGTGATGCATTAATTCTCTGCTCTTATGTGTTAAAAACAGGGGAGAGTGAACCGGAAGCGATTGAGGTAGCGTTGGAGGTTTCGGACGTTTGGTTGGCTCGTCGGCTAGCATAGTGTTGTGTATCGGTGAGTGAGATCGTGTTTTCCAGCATTGGAATGATTTTGAAAAGAGGTTTGGGAACTTAAATTTAGGCTTGAAATTACGGTTTAAGTTCGTAAGTAAGTGAAGTAGATTTCTCTCTCGATTTGTGCTATTATTGTTTTGAAAAATATCAAAATGGATTTTGATGAGATTTTTTTGGCAATATGGTTTAATTTGTTGATTGAGCATGGTTTTTAAGCATGTGAGTTGGTTATCAAACTTGGTTTGATGAAGGAAGCATGAAATTGATATTCCTTGAGAGTATGTGTTGTTAACTTGTGTCTTAAAGGCAATGTTTAGCATTTTGGCTTTGAAGGTGTTGCATGCTTTAAAAACAACGAGTGTGTTGATGATTTTAACACGATATATTGGCATAGATGATGTAAAGATTACCGGATATATTGATCGATTAATAGGATGTAGAGTGCACTATAAACTAAAATTCGTACGTGCTCTTGGGATTGCCCCAAAGAGAGAGACCGATGATGGGCATTCCACCGGAGTAGGACTTGGTGAATATCCAAGCTTTTGGCAACAAGAGTTATTGCCATGAGACCGATGATGGGCATTCCATCGAAGTAGGACTTGGTGAAATATCCAAGCTTTTTGGCAGCAAGAGTTATTGCCATGAGACCGATGAGGGGCATACCATCGGGGTAGGACTTGATGAAATACTCAAGCTTTTGGCGAAGGTAGAAACCGCCATGTGAGTACGGTGTTGGTAGAAGCCATAAAAAATTATGATCTAGACGTGTGAGTACGGTGATGGTAGATGCCACCGGAAGTGTCTAGTGAGTTGTCCGCATATCCGTGTACAATAGAGTATGTAAATGCCAATATATGAGAATGAAATGTGTGTCACATGTACCAATGCTTGAAATGTTTTATGCTTTGAGAAATGCATATGAGATAACGAGCTTACGAAATGCTTTTGTGTAACAAGCATGTGTGGCCCTGCCATGAGTTTTACATTGGTTGTATGCATGAGATAGCTAGATGGTACATGTGATTTTCAAAATGGGATTTGCTTATGCAAATGAGGCTTGAGTTTATGAAGTGCTTTTGCGTAACAAGCATGGGTGGCTTTGCCATGGGTTTTGCATTGGGTGAATGCATGAGATAGAGAGGTGGTACATGTGGTTTTCAATTGGTGTTTTGCTTTGGAAAGAGTTTCAAGCATGTGAAAGGAAGAATGTGATGTGGAATTGGTTTTTAAGAAATTTGGGTTAAGCTTTGCATGAAGATTTATGCATGAGAAGGTTTAAATGGAAATAATTGCTAGAATGTTGTTGAGATTGAGTTGCTCTTTGCATTTGAGTTTTGTGTTGATTTATAGGTCGAGTAATGCATGATTTAAGACAATGATGTTTCAAAGGAAGTTTTAAAACAATACTTGGGTTTATTGAGATGTGATTGTGAATAAAGATTGTTTTACGGTTTTGCTGCATTGATGGTGTTTTGGTTTTGAGCATTCCTCACTAAGCATTATGTGCTTACGCTCCTTTTTTTTCCATCAATGCAGATAAATGAATTTGGGACAACAAGAAGCAAGGGATTCAAGAAGAGCTCCACTTGAGAAGTATGTTTTGGTTTGTAGCTATAGATAATAAAGGCAATGGGGGATCCTTTACGTTGTTGTGTGATGAGTTGGTTTACCTTAAACAAGTTCGGTTTATGGTTTGATATTTGTAAATGACCAATATGTGATGTTTGGATTCTTCTTTTTGTATTTTGATATTGTTATGCCCTATGGTTGAAAGCATGTTCGGTGAATGAATGAGTTCAATGAGTTGATATGCCTAATGCTCGTAATGTGTCTTTCTTGCGATGTGGTATGATGGTTTTGATGCTTGGTATGTTGCTGGTATGTTTAGGAATGTTTTGGAGCATGTTTGTTGGTGCTAGATGTGTAAAACCAGGTTCTTCTGCTATTTCTGGGCAAGGTGTATCGAAACACCCTCACCTGTTTCGAAATTGGGCCCGAAATGGCCATGGTGTTTTGGAAAGGGTGCAGGTGTTTCGGAACACTTTGGCTACTGGAAGGTCCTGTTCCGATACGGGTCTTGGAACGTACCCGTGTACCGAAACGGTCAACACCGTTTCGATACGGGTGTTTCGGTACGGGTGTCAACGTTCAGGAATGGTTGACCGTTGGCTTGCGCATTTGAATTGTTTCAAGTTTTCAAGTCTTGCATTTTAGTCATGAATGTTGTGGTTGCAATTGCTTGAGTGCGGAATGTCCTTTTAAGCTGAAATTTGGCAGAGGGATATGTAATATGGCTAATTGAAGTTTGGTAAAACTAAAATATGTAAAGTCTTTATGTTTTACAAAATTTACATTTTGATCCATAAAAAGTGTATTACTTGCAATTGAGTCCTTAAATGTTTTCCGATCACTGTGCTTATCTCTCCCATGATTCTTGAATATCCACATAGGCCTAATGTGCATCTAGAAAAGATAAAATGAAAAAAGGGTCGTTAATCAATATTGACTTTCGGGTTGACTTTGGTTTTCCTCGTGTGATCTTCGTAGCTCGGGTCTAGCGTCTAGGCCGGGCTAAGGGGTTTACATTTGTTGGTCTTAGAGCTAAGTTGCGAACATTTGGGGCGATGGTAGGTTGGTGGTAAGTTGTTATGGTAAGTGTTGGATGTTTATTCTGATGTGTGGTTGAAAGTTGGTTGAAAAATATGTTTTTGAGTGAATTGTTGATGTTTTTGTCATGCTTAATGGTTATGAATCATATGTGAGTTTATGTGAACATGTATTGATGTTACGATGATGTTGTGAGTTGATTTTGAATAATGGAAATTGTGATATGTTGATATTATGCTGTTGAAGGTGAATGTTGTTTGATGAGAGCATGATTGAAGTTTTGCTGATTGATATGCCAATGTTTGTGATATCAATGTTGTTATTGATTGTTATGTCATATGAAAGGGGAAAATTTGGGACACCCATTGCCTTATTATTATAGCATATGTGTTAATTTGGAGTTGGAGTCTTGAATCCTTGCTTGAAGCTGGCCTGATCGTTTTGCTTGTTTTGTTATCACTGCCTTGTTAATAATAGCTCAATGGAATCGATGAGAGAATGGCAATTGGGTACGATGGTTGTTGCTTTAGGACAGGTTGTAAAGGGGTGGAATTCACCTTTTGGTGGGAGTGTATCGTTTCAGTCGACAGTGCCTGGAGTTGAGGTAGTAAGGCAGAATGAGAGAGCTGGTTCTGTGATGAAGGATTCGTCATCTGTGGTTCAAGAGATGTCGGGAACATCTCGAACCGCGGAGAAGGTGAGGTCTGTGTATGTGCCGGTTGTGGGACAGGCGAGTTTGTCAAGGCAGCGTCTACTTGATTTGGGAGCTGTGGAGTATCGTGGTTCGACGCCTAAGGCGTTCGAGGCTTGGTTAGCTAGTATAATTCCGATTCTGGATCGGGAGGGGTGTGATAATGCCTGTAAGCTGGGAAGTGTTGTCTCGCTAAGATGGAGGATGCTTGTGTTTGGTGGACATCTGTTGCGGTGGCAACGAATATCCACGATATAGATTGGGAGTTCTTTGTGTCTGCCTTTAATAGAAGGTACCTTGGAGATAGGTTCTCAGGGGTTAAGTAACGCGGGAGTGTGGCTTCAGTTTATGATGGTAAGAAAAATACAAGCATAAGAGCTGTGAGTACCGACCTCAAGAGTGGTCAGCGTAAGAGGATACGCGACAGAAGGGTTCGCCTGAACCAAGGTTTTGGTGGTGTGTTGATGTGGGTCAGGTGCAACAAGACCGAGTAGTAGTTCGGTTACCGGAGTGCGACCGTTGTAGAAGGCGTCACTTTGGGGTTTGTTGGGGTGCTGGAGTCTGTTGGAACTGTGGTTCTATGGAGCATGTGAAGCGGAATTGTCCTCAAGTAGTGAGATCAGCTTCAGTGGGTGCAAAAGGGTCCCAGAAGGGTCGTGAGCGCGGCGGAGACAGAGTTCGGAGGTGGCAAGAAGGGCAGAAAGGTGTGAGGTGTTTGGAGGATGGATCTTGTTGGAATTGTGGGTCTGTTGGACATTTGAGACGGAATTGTCCAGAGTTAGCTCGAAGTGGTCAGAGTTCTTTACAGCAGGGAGACGGTGATGACCTTAAGGTGTTGGTCGGTGCTGCAGCGGTACGGCCAGAGAATAATGGTTCTGCGGGGAAGGGAGCTTGTCTGTTGAAGCTCCGGGGCAATGAGGTGATTACATGTATCTTTGCTAAGTAATCTTTGCCCTAGTTATCTTTGTTTGGTTCTAGTTTTAGATTTCCTTGTGTAGTGGGTAAGGTCTTATAGCTAGCAAGTTTGGGTAGTAGTCGGTGTTGTTTTGAAGACAACTTTAGTGTGAAGAGTGTAATGTGTGGTTAGCGAATGGTTAGAATGGTATGGCTGGAAAAGTTGGAAGTGGGGTAAGAGGTTGTTCTTAGGTGGATCCTGAGGATGTTATTGGTAAGTGTGAACCGACATACATGCACAATTAAAATCATTTGTTTGTGTATTATATATATGTTGGTACATGCATACATATGACATGACATTAGAGGTTTTGCATACATGTACACAGGCATTGATAGGACATGTAGGTGACCATACATACGGATGTTCACACTTGCGAATAGCTAACTGGGTCTGATAGTGTTGTGGTAGGAATATGGTAGTTTGCGGGTTTAAAGTGTTGTTGTGGTGTTAGGTGGATGCTAGAGGAGATGGTGGGAAGTACACAAGTTACCGGTAGTAATGAGCCTGATCTAGCCTGTTTAGCGAGAGGAAAGATGTTTTAATGGTTTTAGTGTTATGGTGGTAAGGAGGTGACTGTTTAGGGCTAGAATCGGTCGAGGTGGTTGAGAGTAACACTTAGGTGTTGTAGTTTCTTTGTGTTGAACGGTTGTTGTAGGTTTGTGGATGTGTTTTCAAAGTGTTGAAGCCTCTTTGCTTGGATGGTTGCAATAAAATGGTTATTCTTGGGTGAAGATTAAGAATTGTTATGGGTGGTATCCAGGTAAGGTTAGTATCATGGTCAAAGCTTGAAGTGGAAAGACAATGTAAGTTCAATGGCCATTATTGGATTGGCCGGGTTCTTGTGAGAAGGTGGTTTGTTAAATGAGTATAAGTAAATCTTTCCTAAGACAGTTGGGGTAGGTGAAACAACTGTTGGAGTTAAGGTTGGAGTTTCGTGACGTGGATTTCGAATGTTGTGTGGGCAGTTTTTGATGGGCTGTTAAGGCAGGTGATGGTAGCGGATGTGAGGGAATGTTGTCAATACATTGGGAAACGTGGGTAAGCAGTTGTCGCTTAAGGAATTTTTGCTTATCATGGTGATCTTCGAGTAGGAGTTGAGCGGTTCGAGGTTTTTGGAAGTGGAGTAGGTTGTGGATCACATGATGGCTGAAGGATGAATGGGTTGGTGTCACCGTGTGAGTGTTTTGTTGAAGGAGTTTTGAGGTAGGGCGGAGTATGTTGCAGAGGTTTAAGAATTCTTTGGGTTTTTGGAGGTCTTGCACAGTTCGGAAGTGTGAAAAGCTAACCTAAGATTGTTAACCGTGTGTTCTGGAAATCTTGCACCGTGAGTAGTGGTGTTGAAGTTGGGTGTAGGGTAAGTTTGATTTGAGGATGTGTTGGTTTCGTTGTGTTTTGGGTTGAGGATGTTTCCGTGATGGTTAAGTCTCTTATGTTTATGTTGTGTGTTGCTTTGGGAGGTTTGGTATCACACTCTCTTCACGAGTTAAAATTTCGAGGACGAAATTTCCTAAGGAGGGAGAGTTGTAACGCCCCGGTTTTGGGCCTAGAAGTATAGAGGTTGAAACGGACCAGTTGAGAACGGTTCGAATCTTTAAGGGAGATTTAGGGAACACCTAGTTCGGGATGCTTTAAAAATATGGAAAAATACTTAAAATCCTCATTTAATATATGAAAGATTATGGTGAAATCAATTTTACAAAATAAGGTTTGGAAATACTACATTTTGGTGTAGTGACCAAATCGCAGTTTTTACAAAGTTAAATAGTGACTGTTTTGTAAAGGATTGAAACTTTGAATATTTAAGGAGTTAATTTTACCAAAATGTTTTTCATCAGATTTTTCCTTAATTTGGGTGATTTTATTAATGTTTTAATTAAAGGAAATGAAGGTTAATTAAATGAGAAACTACCTTTGAACAAGTTCGGTTTATGGTTTGATATTTGTAAATGACCAATATGTGATGTTTGGATTCTTCTTTTTGTATTTTGATATTGTTATGCCCTATGGTTGAAAGCATGTTCGGTGGAATGAATGAGTTCAATGAGTTGATATGCCTAATGCTCGTAATACGTCTTGCTTGAGATGTGGTATGATGGTTTTGATGCTGGGTATGTTGCTGGTATGTTTAGGAATGTTTTGGAGCATGTTTGTTGGTGCTAGATGTGTAAAACCAGGTTCTTCTGCTGTTTCTGGGCAGGGTGTATCGAAACACCCTCACCTGTTTCGAAACTGGGGCCCGAAATGGCCATGGTGTTTTAGAACGGGTGCAGGTGTTTCGGAACACTTTGGCTACTGGAAGGTCCAGTTCCGATACGGGTCTCGGAACGTACCCGTGTACTGAAACGGTCAACACCGTTTCAATATGGGTGTCAATATTCCGGAACGGTTGACCGTTAGCCTGCGCATTTGAATTGTTTCAAGTTTTCAAGTCTTGCATCTTAGTCCTGAATGTTGTGGTTGCAATTGCTTGAGTTCGGAATATCCTTTTAAGCTGAAATTTGGCAGAGGAATATGTAATATGGCTAATTGAAGTTTGGTAAAACTAAAATCTGTAAAGTCCTTATGTTTTACAAAATTTACATTTTGATCCCTAAAAGTGTATTACTTGCAATTGAGTCCTTAAATGTTTTCCGATCGCTATGCTTATCTCTCCCATGATTCTTGAATATCCACATAGGCCTAATGTGCATCTAGAAAAGATAAAATGAAAAAAAGGGTCGTTAATCAAGGTTGACTTTCTGGTTGACTTTGGTTTTCCCCGTGTGATCTTCGTAGTTCGGGTCTAGCGTCTAGGCCGGGCTAAGGGGGTTACACTTATTCCTCGAATTTTAAGCCATTCAAACTCGAAACATAATTTTCGGGCAGATTGCCCAGTAGGTACCTATACCCACTTGAGGGTATCGATACGCCCCTCTGGGTACCGATACCTAGACTATACGTATCGATACCCGGCTTATGCGAAAAAGGGGTTAAACCAACACCCCGTTCTGGTACACGGGGCCGTATACCGATACCCCCTTGGTAACGATACTCCCCAAAGCGTGCTGGTACATAATTTAGCTACTAAAATCTGAGTAAGGCTTGGGGTATCGATACCTTCCTAAGGTGTACCGATAACCCTATAAAATTGGATGAGTTCAACATATATAACATAAGGTATCGGTACGGGCTCCACATGTACCGATACCAAAGACCAAAAATGGCTTCCAATGATCGAAAAATCACTTCCCAAGTCTCTAAAACGAAACCTTTAACCCTTTAACCCAATCCTACGTATTATGGGAGTTAATTAGGGTGGTTTACTACCATCATTACACCTTACTAACATTTAATTCGGGATTTACCATTAATGAGGCTTTAAGCTATCTTAATACAAAAACTAGCAATCGTAACCACATAATCAAGCAAGGCAACCACTTTATGATGTTCAAGAATCAAAAGAATCAGAGATGTACTAACTTTTAGAAACAAATCCTGGATTAATTTTTCCAACCAATAACCCTTCAACTTGTCTCTCAACTCAATCTTGGAAGAAACCCCCAAACACCTACTCTAGCCAAAAAAACTATGAAAAACAAATTAAAGCATAGACCAAAGATTCTAGAAGAATCTGCCACAAACTTACAACCTTAAAAGCCAAGAGAAAGCTCCATAGAAACCTTCAAAGCTCAAAACCTCATAAAAACTCATAAATGGTAGACTCACCTATTTGAGAAGAGAAGAATCTTTTTATGATGCTCTTGGGGAGGAGATTGACACACTTTAACCTTGAATCTTGGGTGAGAAAATGATTATGGAAAGGTGGTTCTTCTAAAACCAAATAGCCATGGGTGTTGAAGAGAAAATGTGAAGAAGAAAGATAAGGAAAAGGGTGGGAAATGGTGACCTCGCCGAAAGCTTTCTTGTAACCCCCTCGTCCCGGTCCGGACACTTGACCAATCCGAGTGGGCTACACGGGGATAATTGAGGCGAAACCCGCTAAGGCTCCACTTCGGTTACCGACCCAAGAAAACTTTTCATTTTATTATCTTATCTAGATGTAATATTAAACCCTATGTGGGAAAGACAACAGCGGAAGAAAACAAACGAGGTAACCAAACAACAGCCCAAATTAAACAGCCCATTTTTAATCTAATACAGCATGCGGTATTGGAACGCCCATAGGGTGTTTCGATACGCCTTGACTAGGTCAACTGGCCAAGGCCAACCCGATGAGACCGTTTTGAAACAGGGGTGGCCCGTATCGAAACGCCCTCAACGGTCAACTTCTCGTGGTCAACGAGATGAAGGTTGTTCCGAAACACTAAAGCCCGTTTCGATACGTTAATTTATCGCCAAATTCTCAGATTTCCAGTAGCAAAATTGTATCGAAACGGCCCCCTAGCGTACTGAAATGCCTGGCCCGAAACAAAGGGACCGTATCGAAACGGGACCAACCGTTTCGAAACGCCCTCGAAGGAGACAACGGTAACCCCGACACAAAATCCATGGTGATCCTCTCCCATTTCCATTCCGGAATCTTCAAAGGCTGTAACAAACCTGAAGGAACCTGATGTTCTGCCTTTACTCTCTGACAAACCATACAACGGCTCACATACTCGGCTACATCCTTCTTCAAACCAACCCAGAAATAATCATTCTTCAAGTCACGGTACAGCTTGGTACTACCCGGATGCATAGAAAAAGGACTCGAATGCGCTTCACTCATAATCAGACGTCTCAACTCAACATCTTCAGGTACTACAACTCTGTCTCTGAAACACAACACATTCTCACCACTGAAACTATACTCGATCGGTCTACCTTCGGCTATGTCCTGAACATGAGGAACTAAAGACACATCTTGCAACTGCTTCTCTCTAATCAACCGAATCAAAGAAGGTTTCACTTGCAACTCTGTGATCAAACCACCATCATCGGATACACTCAATCTAGCAAACATATCTCGCAACTCAACTGCAACTTTTCTGCTCAAAGCATCGGCTACTACATTTGCCTTACCCGGATGGTACTCAATGGTCAAACCATAATCTTTCAACAGCTCAAGCCATCTTCTCTGTCTCAAGTTCATCTCTCTCCGTGTCATCAAATACTTCAAGCTCTTATGATCGGTGTAGACTATACACTTCTCACCATACAAGTAATGACGCCAAATCTTCAACGCAAACACAACTGCGGCTAACTCTATATCGTGAGTAGGATAGTTCTTCTCATGTACCTTCAATTGTCTCGAAGCATAGGCAACAACTCTTCTTTCTTGCATTAGGACACACCCTAAACCTATGTAAGATGCATCACTATAGATCACAAACTCTTTACTTGAAACTGGTTGCACTAATACTAGAGCATTCGTCAAAGCTTCTTTTAATTTCTCAAAAGCCTTATGTCTTGCATCTGACCACTCAAACTTCACTCCCTTTTGCAACAATTTAGTCAAAGGAGCAGCTACTCTAGAGAAACCATCAACGAATCTCCTATAGTAACCGGCTATTCCTAGGAAACTCCTAATCTCAGTCACGGACTTAGGTTGTTTCCACTCAACAATGGCCTCAATCTTCGTCGAATCAACACGGATACCTTCGGCAGATACTACGTGGCCAAGAAACACAACTTCTCGGATCCAGAATTCACATTTACTCAACTTCGCATACAACTGGTTACTCATCAATCTCTGTAAAACAAATCTCAAGTGCTCATCATGCTCTTCTTCTGATTTTGAGTACACAAGAATATCATCTATGAAAACAACTACAAAACGGTCTAGATAGTCTCTAAAAATTATGTTCATCATATCCATGAATGCTGCAGGTGCATTCGTGAGCCCAAACGGCATCACAGGGAACTCATAGTGACCATACCTAGTCCTAAAAGATGTCTTCGGAACATCACATTCTTTTACCTTCAACTGATAGTACCCTAACCTCAAATCTATCTTCGAGAACACTAAAGCACCCCTCAACTAATCAAACAAATCATCTATACGAGGCAACGAATACTTGTTCTTCACGGTCAACTGATTCAACTGCCTGTAGTCAATACACATTCACATGCAACCATCTTTTTTCTTTACAAACAACACATGAGCACCCCAAGGCAAACTACTAGGCCTAATGAATCCACGGTCTAACAACTCCTGAAGTTGACTCTTCAATTCTTTCAACTCTTTCGGAGCCATACAATACGGAGCTATCGAAACTAGAGTAGACCCTGAAACAGTCTCAATCACAAACTCTACACCTCTGTCAGGAAGCAAACCTGGTAATTCTTCTGGAAACACATCCGGAAAATCACAAATTGTTCTGATGTCCTTCGGTCTAGCCTCACTCATATTAGGATTCATCACATAAGCTAAGTAAGCACTACAACCGGAATCCATCAACCTATGAGCCTCTAAAGCTGACACAACATTCAACAAGAACTTAATGTTCTCGCCTACTACTACTACTACCTCGTAGTCATCAGAGAGCTTCAAAGCAATTCTCTTCGTCTCAAAATCTACACTAGCTCTGTGCTCAACTAACCAGTCCATTCCCAGAATAATATCAAAACCATAGAACGGAAGTTCCATCATATCAACGGGAAACACATGACCTTGAATCTTCAGCGGACACCTCCTATACATTCGTCTAACTACCACTGTCTCACCAAAGGAACTAGTCACATGCATACCTACATCTAAGATCTCAACAGGTATATCTAACTTCTTTGCATGCTCACTCAAAATGTAGGAATGCGTAGAACCCGAATCAACCAAAGAAAGCAAAGACATAGAATGTAACTTAAAATTACCTACTATCACATCGGTGTCGTTCCCGGCCTCTCTCTGAGCATAGACCCTCGCTGGTCCACCTGCCTCTGGCTGCACTGCCACAACATGAGCAAGGTTCCTCTGAGCCTCTATCCTAGGAGCATCAGCCCTTGGCGGGAAGTAGCCACGACCGCGCCCACGGCCTCTCTGATAATCAATGGCCCTCACAGGAGCCTGAGCAAGATTTGGTGCTTGTGCCATCTGATGTGGACACTCCCTCCTAAAGTGGTCTCTCGAACCACAGTTCCAACAAGCATGGAAGTTACCCCAACACTCTCCAGAATGTTGCCTCCCACAACGTGTGCACTCAGGAAAACGCCCTCCAGCTCTATGGCCCTGGTGGCCTCTACCATGGTGGCCACCGCCACACCTATGGTCAAACTGCTGTCCGCCTCCCCGATGCCTCTTGGCATCTCCACGGTCAAAGTTGTTATGTCTCTTTCCAGAACTAGATCCTTCTGAACGCTTGGTCAGCCCCAAGCTATGCTCAATGTCCTTGGCTCTAGCAACCGAGACATCAAAATCTGAATAATCAGAAGCTAAAGTATACCTCTTAACTTCCTCATGGAGCCCATATCTGAATCGGTTAAAACGGTCCCTCTCAATAAGATCCAACTCTAGAGTGTACTAACTCAAACGAACAAAACGGATCTCGTAGTCAGTCACTGAAGCATCTCCCTGAACAAGAGCCATGAACTCTCGTTTCTTCTCATCAAGATATCTCGGCCCCAAGTACCTCTTCCGAAAAGCAAACTCAAAGAAATCCCATCCAATCTCAGCCTCAGGAACCCCAGTAGTAATGGTGACCCACCGGGTGTAGGCATAACCCTGTAGCAAAGAAATCACACAGCCCAACGTGCGAGCCCCCATACAACCCATCTGAGCTAAGATGCAGACTGTCTTCTCTAACCACAACTCGGATCTCTCAGGTGTAGACCCTCTGAACTCTTCTTCTCCTAGGCTACGGAGCCTCTCTAACGGTAAACTACTATCATCACCTCTAGGCTGAGCTGCAGCCTGAGCTCCGGCAACTGCGGCCTGAAATGCTCCCGCTATAGCTTGCACAAGCGGAGCCATATCTATTCCCGCAAGACCTTGGCCACCCTGACCAACCTGAGGTCATGCTCCATCAACTCCAGCCTCGCCTCCCGCTTCAGGATGCAGAGGTGGTGGTGGAGGAGCTCCAACTCCAGCAGCAGTAGGCTCTCCCACATGAGCCTCAACCCCAACCACCGGCTCATTAACAGGAGCCGCAACCCGAGGTTCCTGACAAACCATCCTCGGTCTACCGCTAGGCCTCGACATCACACTCACAAACAACAACTACAACAACAACAACAAAGCACAAAAGATAGGGTTAGCAAGGCAAGGGTTCCAAGTGGCTCAAGTATGTTCCCTCACTTTAAAAATCCTTTTTCCGATGTAATAGTAGCAATGGGACTCTACACAACATGCCTCAAAAAAAACAACACACATACATGCTAAACAAGCATTCAACAGGGCATACTTGATAAACAAGCAAACATGCTTACATGGCAAGCAAACACCGTACATTTTCAATACAAGAACTTAACTTACCTCACTTACCTGCCCAAGGTCTCGGAAACCTTAGGCTTTGATACCAACAAGTGTAACCCCCTCGTCCCGGTCCGGACGCTTGACCGATTCGAGTGGGCTACACGGGGATAACCGAGGCGAAACCCGTTAAGGCTCCACTTTGGTTACCGACCCAAGAAAACTTTTCATTTTATTATCTTATCTAGATGTAATATTAAACCCAATGTGGGAAAGACAACATCAGAAGAAAACAAACGAGGTAACCAAACAACAACCCAAATTAAACAGCCCATTTTTAATCTTAAACAGCAGGCCGTATCGGAACGCCCATAGGGTGTTTCGATACGCCTTGACTAGGTCAACTGGCCAACGCCAACCCGATGAGACCGTTTCGAAACAGGGGTGGCCCGTATCGAAACGCCCTCAACGGTCAACTTCTCGTGGTCAACGAGATGAAAGCCGTTCCGAAACACTAAAGCCCATTTCGATACGTTAATTTATCGTCAAATTCTATGATTTCCAGTAGAAAAATCTTATCGAAACGGCCCCCTAGCGTACCGAAACACCTGGCCCGAAACAAAGGGACCGTATCGAAACGGGACCAACCGTTTCGAAACGCCCTCTATCTGCAGATTGGTTTTAGCTGGTTTTTGGTACAATGATGTCCCAAAAACACCACTAGAACCTCACACAACACTCTAGCATAAACCCTAAGGCAAAACCAAACATCTACTAACATGCTTAACACACATCAAGCATATAAGAACCATACATTAAAGAAATCAACAATATCCAACACATGCTTCGTACATAACACTTAACATTCATGCTTCACAAACATGCACTTAGGCATCCACAAAAGGCACAAGGCCAACATACATGGTAAGCAAATAAAGCATGGTTTACAAATAAGACAAGGCAACCAAAAGCCAAACCAACATAACATATATAAAGGAGTCTAACATGCTCCTAAACAACCAACATCAACCACATAAGTCCCCATTGCTTGATCATTACATCATTAACATAAAATCCATACTTGATAGATTCAAGAGCCCAACTACCACACTTGGAGGCCCCTTCTTGCACTAGTAACCCACGAACTACGGATCTGCATTGTCGAACAAAAGAGAGCGTAAGCATAAAGCTTAGTAAGGGTAAGCTCATTAAAAACAAACCTCGGCAATACAGGGTCCAAGCACGAGCACAACCAAGGTAAATGCATGTTCTTACCTTCGATCCACATGAGCCAAAATACACATGATGCATGAACATATATTCAATATTATGACATGCTCAACAAGCTCAAATCCACATCATATGTAAACACATATATTAATCCATATTGGAAGCACATCTCAAAACACATTGGAACACATATCATCTCATATTGGCACCTAGCTATGACTCGAATACACGGATAACACGTTGGAACTCACATCCAACAACAACCATTACCTTACGGTGGGATTACACTCATCACCGTTCACGCGGAGGGGATTCCACTCATCCTCACGCCCCGTCGATGGGATTACACTCATCATCGACTATCATATATATAAGAAGGTTTTCTGGGTGAACCCGTACTCCTTCTTGATGACTACCATCACCAAGACCACGCGCGCATTTGACTCACATGTGCACACTAAATATCCTAATGATCGATCATTTGTACCCAAGCATACTAGTTCCAATATTAAACACAATCCACAACATCATTTTATAACATCTTTCGTGCTTAGCACGCACTCACCATGATCACCATCATGAACAATCCACATGCATATCACAATGCATCACAACCATGCCTCAACATACATGCATAACACATTATACATAGCTATTATAAGCACAAGTAAACAAGAGGCATATACGTCAACTAAATGTCAACCAAAGTCTCTAATTAAAGCGTGGGATTAGGCTACCACTCTAATCCCAACTCTAGGTGGGTCTACAAAGCCCAACCTAGTCCACATGCTTGAACCAAACACTCGAAAACCATTTAAAAACATTTAACCACTCACCGACTATTCTGAGCTCAACACACTAGCCGATCAAGCTTCCAACGATTCCGGATTTGTTCCCGATGCTTCACCAACACAAACTCTTACTTCTAATCAACTCAACACAAAAAAACAACCTCAAATCAGTCTACACATCAATGTAGCAACCCCGGAACACTGCTCAAGTATAAAACACATGATTTTCAAGCCAAGAACAACCCCAAAAACTCCAAACCCGAGCAGCCATCAAACCCAATCCAAAACTCTTGTTTCAAACACTTTTAACACTTCTAAAAGCTTCCAAAACAACCATAAACCAACATTCAACCAATAGCCCTCAATTCCCAACATCAAACACACCCAAAACTCATCTTAAAACCCTTCAAAAACCCCTTCAAAACCCAAATCCGAGAATCTTTATAAAACACTCTAAAATTCATATATGTTGGACCTTTTAGGTTGAAAACAACTTATCTAACATTAATAAATCAATAGCTTGGGTTAAAGACCACAAAGTTCTCATTTTTAATCTCAAGACTCAAAACCTCAAAGTCCAAAAACTATGAGCTTTTTGAAAAATAAAGACACTAGCTTGAACAGGGAAAGGAGGACAAGTCAAAAACGAAGTTACCTTTCAAAAAGCACTAAAGATGCGGATGCTAGGTGATGGAATAGTAACAAAGAGAGGAGCTCTCTTCTTGTCGTTGAAATGGGGGAAAGGAAGAGTGAAGAAGATGATAAAAGGGACTTTTAATAAAAAGGGGATTTAAATTAAGAGTCTACTTATTTACACTATTGCCATTAATGAGATGGCATTTTCATCAATTCTAAAATCCATGGGAAAAAGAGTTTCAAATTAATTTTGGTCCAACATAAAATGTTTGTTTTGGAAATACGAAGCCCAAATAATATATTATTATTTTAATTATAAAACCGAAACTCAATAATATTATTTAAATATTATTTTCGCCTGACCCATAAACCCAAGTGTTACATTTCTTGTCCATTCTGCTTAACTCATCTTTTTTTTCAAAATAATCTCTTTCATGCCCAATGTTCAAAGCTCATCCAAAAGGCCCATTCTAAACCCAAAAAGTCCAACGACCCAAACCAACACGTAGGTCCAAAACTCGGGTCAACGCCCAAATCATTGACTCGGAAATTCGAGTCATTATAAAGACCGCCCAAAGCCTGGGCTATGGATTTATTAAGAGCAATAAAGCTCATCATGTACGTGTACATTATTCGTCATAGGTACATGTAGGTAGAAATGTACACTAGGAGTCTTTTTCATGGTTTCGTTTGACCATATTGAACTTAGATAACTAAGTTGGGTATCCACCATGAATTCCTCAACCAATGGGTTTAGACCCATCCCCCTCGACGAATCTAGAACCAACTTTTGTCTTTAACCTTTGTTAAGCGGATCAACTAGGTTTCTCTTTGTCTTTAACCTTTGGTAAACAAATACTCAATCATACTAGAGTAAAGCTTGCTATGAGTTTTAACCATAAAACTATGTTTTAACAAACTCAAATTGTTTACACATGATTATATTCTCAAAGTTTTGAGAAATACTAATCATTAAGATTAGCATGCATAATCTTAAACGATTATGAAATTTATTATATCTCACTCAGTGATTACCCTTTTCTCATTCAAAAAGAAATTTCAATTTTCCTAGTTTTTCATAAGAATTGTTTAGAAAAAGTATACAAATATTTGTGACAAGTTTTTAACTTTTCCTAACAATAAGAAAATTATCTCAAGTTTATTACAAGAGATTTCAACACAACTCCTGAGATAGACCATCTTTTTCCTTGCCTCTACTTAGGAAAAGAACTCAAAGAGATTTAATAACTACAATCTTTTAATAGCACTAATGTCTATCATATTCTCATTCATATTATTCATCATATTAGCCTTAAAGAGACCATAACATATTTTATTTACAATGACTAAATTTGGTATTCTACTCAATCAAATTAATCTCAACTCTTTTAACTTCTACACCAAGTTTAAAGAGATCTTATTTGCCATAGTATTTTTTATAAAATTGAGCACATTAAAGAACAATGCACCAAGTAGGTTACAATGAAAGAGAGGTGGTGCACTAGGCACGCTTAAATATCGAGTCTTTCATAGAACCAATCCTAGACATGCATTTTTCTAAAGATTTCTGATAAGTCATTTATGATTTTTTTTTCTCTTTCTTTAATTAAGTCCCCTTAAAGAATTATGCTTGATACTTTTACTCACAACAATATCTTATAAAGCACACATATTTTAGGCTCACTACTTTGAAAAATCATTCAATTTAGCCTTAGTCTTTACACTAGTCTAAAACATGCTCACTGAGTTTACACACTAGCTTAAAGGCTCAATATAAATTCATGTATATAAAAGCATGAATTAACATGCAACAAATCTAAATAACATGATCTCATTGGTAGAAACATAATTCCAAGTAGACTTTGTTCATTTTCACCATGCATGTAAGATTAATCTTCTCATCATGATCTGGAATATTTTTGCGATAGATACTCCATATGAATTAACATCTCTTTAAAAATCATATTAATTCTAAAATCAAAGAAAATTTTATAAGGTTAACATTTGAGAAATAATTTACTAACAATAAATTTCTAATGATAGTAATAAAGTACTTATCTTTAATATTCAACTTTTCCCTCAACTAATAGTGGAATTTGGATAAGGACAGCTCCATTGAAGAGTACTTAATTTGGAGAGTTTTCTATTTCAATGTCATCAACTTCGTACTTCTTCAAAATGTCAACTACCGTGTTGTCTTTATAAAATAAACTTCTCAAAGAAAATGAGATTATTAGAATATCAAATATTAACACTAATTAATATAACTGACAACATGACCTTCGATGATATTAATAACAACATATGTAACCAATAATCATAGATAGATTAACAATAGTTTTTAATTTTTTTTTCACAATAAAACATATTAAAAGCTATCCACGTTTGAAATCATTTGATAAAAAAAATCATTATTCCATTGAGAAAATTTCAAGAATTTAAATAATGCATGTAAATTTGAGTTTACTAACATCTCAAGCATGGCATCATTTCAAATGTCTACACTATTTAAAACTTTGAAAGAAATCCTTAAAATGCTTTAAACAATGTCATCTTCACTATTCAAAGCCATCACCCAAACAATTTTCTAACATCATATAAACGTTTCACTAAACCCATAATAACAAATTTAATAAACTATTTTTATTCACGTAAAGGGTAAAACGTTGTTAATAACAAATTAAATATTGCCTAAAGACAATATCAAAGGATGTGGATAATTCAATATTAATGTAAATCTATTTAATGATGTAGTAATGAGCATATTCCACATTGTTTGGTTATTTTAAAGGCATTAAAGTCAAGCCTTAAATTTTTATACACTAAGCATTTGCCCATAAATAATTAGGGCTAAACGTTTTCCCACTAAATGTTAATAATAAATTTTATTAAACGGTTTAACCATTATCATGTTAAACATTTTAAATGTTTTCTCATCACTATCATATTAAAAGATATGCAGATTTCATTTAACCATAGCCTTTGATATCAGCACTAAGAACTATGAGAATTAGTATAATGTTGTATTACATTAAATCATAAACATAATAGTACAACGTGGAGAGAAAACAAACCCATGGTGCAGTTCCGAACAACGGTATAAGAATCCACTTATAAATTGTTAAAAAAATAGACTGTTACAAAATGAGACATTAGCACTGACTGAAAAATAATAAAATAAATAAACAAAACCAAACCGTGTTGTGACATTAACCACTATCTTAGAAGCGAATTCGTCCCGATGTGTGTAATCACTACAATAGACGAATGACCCTCTTGAGGTTAGCACAACTCTTCAAATTTTTTACACCCTAAAAATGAAGTGTTTGATGGTATTGCTCTTCTCTCAACTCAAAACAACACTAAAGAAATTGTTTATAAACACCAAATAGTGTTTCGAAGCAAAATGTCATTTGCTTAGGGATATCTAAAATGAGAAGAGATGTCCATTATTTATATGCTAAATAGTGAGGGCAAAAACATCATTTTAAAAATATAATATAATTTTATTTATAATAAAATAAAATAGCATTGTGAAATGAGTTATTTTTTTTACCATTAACAACATCAACGTTCTCCCAAGCACAAACATGAACCGGTTGCAAGGTTGGAATTGTAATGATTTGCTTAGTTTGGCTATATAATTTTCTCATAATAAATTAAGGGTAAATTACATAAATGACCACTATATTCTTAGTAAAGTCGCGATTTGATCATATTCCTTTTTTTCTAAGCAATTAAACCACAAAACTATTTAATTGGTTGCAATGTGACCACCAGCCGTTAGAAATTAACGGAAGGAGTGACATTGCAGTTAGTAAAATTGGTATAATTACATATTTGATCCCCATTATTTGTACATTTTATCAATTTGATCCTAATTTCAATATATATAATAATTTAATTATTTAATTAGGCAACGACACGTGTCAGCACCTTATTGGATGACTTTATTTATATATTTTTAATTTAATAATTTTTATTTTTCTCCTCCAATCAGGTGGTGACATGTGTCACAAGATTAGAGGAGCAAAATTAAAGCAAGAAAAATATTACCCTTGGTAATATTCGAAGTCGGCCAACCTAGGTTGAGAGTGAGCACGCTTACCACTAGGCCAACACTATCTTTGTGATACATTTTACAAAATCTAGTATGTATCTTAGTTTTTTGCTCATTCTCCCCTCATAGAAATAAAAGAATCAAATAAAAAAAATAAATCCAATATTTCCTCCAAAATGATGCAAGAACTTCACAGGCAGACAAAGTATGTCATGCCACACACCGACTGAGGCATACAAAGAAGATATTTTCAGCCTAACTCTGCATTGTTTACCAGGCTAAAGTTTCAAGCACACAAGTATCTCTTAACTCATTGATGTACTAAGAGACTATTAAGTGTTTTCGTTTCCATAAAAATGACAACCTCATGAAAATCTGCCTATTTGATTTCCTCTTATTTTCCTCCATAAAAAAATCATAAGCTATTCATTTTCATGCTCATCATTCCATTTGCTACACCAGTCTCTAAATTATGCATAACTAAGTTTCAAGCCATAGGCAAACAAGCTGATCACAAAATAAAGCTATTACCGCTACTTTTTTTTAACAGTTCCAGCATATGCTGCCTCTACGACTACAAATAACATCTTATTATGTGTATCTTATCAGTAGTACACATGACGACCATTCCAATCAATATTTCTGTTCAAAAACATCAAGTTTCTAATTAACATTTCAGCAAAAGAATTTAGCTTCTTCCTATATATTTTGGCATATTATCTTCACTCTTTAGTATATCACTTTCTGGTAGAATGTATTCTCGATAAAAACATTCATAGACATATTTTTCAAGAATTAAATTTTACATAGAAAGAAGTACCAACAAGAACATCAGCGAGCCTTATCTAGTTAATCAATTTGAAGAGCACATTGCAAACATGTAACAATAAATTTATGAACTCGAGTCTATCATTTCCAAACTGAAGCATTATTCTGTTTGAAATTTAACTCAGAGCAAAGGGTTAACCACAAGAATTCTATGAACATAAAACTTTAAACCAGTGATAAGAGGCAGATGTGAACATTTTCACTACCTAAGAAGTCACAGGAAAATTCTACATAACGTTTTAACATTTGAGTAAGTTACTAATTTCTGGATTAGTATAAATATATTTACATAAAGTAGAAAAAATAAAAGAGAAATTTTAATAAAAGATGAAGGCCATTTCCATTTTTTACCCAAGATAAAAAAACATCATCAGTCATCAGAACAACATACTACAAAATCTTCAGAGGAGCATTCCTGAAATCCAACGAAGCCAATCTCAGCTCTCTTATCATGCGTTCCCCATTGCCTCTCCCTCCACGAACACGACCCGAATCCACTTTTCGAAACAAATAAACTGATTTGGTAGCTGTATTAAGAGAATTTAGAGAAGGGGTTTTCCTTGTAGTGAAGAGGGTCCATCCCATTCCAGCTAAAGCCCTTGAAAAAGACAGTATGGAATCGATCCTATCGCATGTTCGCCTTGAAAACAGAGAAATGGAGTAGCAATCCCAGTGGCGGGCATCATCGAGTTTTGCATCAAAATCCGAGTCATCGGTAGTGAGAAAGACCAGCTTGAAAAGGCCTTTAGAGAGGGAAACAAAAGATCGAAGATTGGAGAGGGAGGAGGAAGAGAGTGAAGGAAAGGAAATCAAGACTGCACCACTGGGTAAAGGCATGGAAAAGGAAGAAGAGAGAGACAAGGCAGAGAAAGAGGTGGATGAAGAAGAAGCAAAGGAAGAGGAAGAAGAGGGGGGGGGGAGAGAGGTGGCCACACGTGTCGTCGCTTAATTAAATAATTAAATTATTTTATTTGTTAAAATTAGGATCAAATTAATAAAATTTACAAATAGTGGGGACCAAATATGTAATTATACCAGCTTTACTAACTGCTACATCACTCATTCCGTTAGTTTCTAATGGTTGGTGGTCACATTGCAACCAATTAAATAGTTTAGTGGTTTAATTACTTAGAAAAATAGTAAGGTGGTCAAATCGCGACTTTACCAATAATGTGATGGTCATTTATGTAGTTTACCCTTGATTCTATTAAGACCACTAGATAAAAGGTTGTCAATTAGGTCATTGAAGTTCTAATTTGTGTCAATCAAGGCATCCGTTATTAATTTGAAATTTTTTACTTGATAAACTTGTATAATAATACATTCGGTCCTTATTACTTATTCAATTAATTGGATCCTAAATCGATTTAATTCGATTAATTAAACCCTACATATTCAATAATATTAAACCCTAAATATATATTAAAAATTTTAAATTTTAAACTTTAAACTTATTTATTAGTGTTGGAGCATATATAAGATACAAAAAGGGCAGAAATTTTTTATTCTTGTTCATTGTTAAAATGCGAGAAGCTTCAAATTTCATGGTTGCCTAGTGTTGTCGATGTACCAGAAGCAACACCTTGAGCTATTTTCAGAAGTCCTTTGACCATTCTGGAAAGAACCATAGTGGGAAAATGGAAAATATTCAAAAGGAACTAATTTCTAGTAGACGTAGTTTCTTAAGTTTGATAAAATTATAAAGTTAGGGAAATACCTCTCAAATAGTTAATAAATATATCTACTAAGATATGTGAATCAACACAAAGTTTATCCAGAAAGCGTAAACTATCATCTTTTGCTTAAAATTAGGTTGAGCAATATTTTCCAATGACCCTAAGACCAATTAGAGGAAAAAATACCCCAATCTCTTTCAAGCCAGCTTGAAACCTCGACACTAGGAGTATAAATCAGCCGAGTCGAGCGAGTATTGACTGAGTCAAACTATTATTATTATTATTATTATTATTATTATTATTATTATTATCCAACAACATACATTGCAGTTCACTTTAATTTAAAAAAATTTAAAAAAATATGTTCCCTCCGTCCCATTCAATATGTCCAGTATTGACTTTTTTGGTCAATTTTTTTTTTCAACTTTGACTCATTATTATTTTTTTATTTTTGATAAAAATGTGAAAAAATATGTTTAAAAAAGCTTCAATCAATTAGTTTAAATATATATGTTTTATAAATTTTAATTAATTAAAATATTTAAAATAATGGTCAAAGTTTTAAAATTTTGACTATGAAAAAGTCAATACTGGACATATTGAGTGAGACAGAGGGAATAGTATCTTATACTTTAGGGTAGTTCGCGCACTTTTCGAGTCGATCACCGAGTGGCCCAGGTCGGCTCGTTAAGAACTCAAGCTAAGTTTGAGCTTTATTCAAGTCCGGTTAAATCCGATCGAGTTGAGTTTTGACCTAGTTAGAGTCGAGTAACTCGCGATCTGTCTCATCTCATTTGCAACCCTACTCGACACGAAACTAATGAAAATGTAGCAAGAAAGATGGAAAACAATCGTAAGAGTTGGAGCATTGTTCTTTAACAATGGAAAAACGGGATTTTAAAATTTTTTGATAAATGGCGTGAAAAGAAACTAATAAAGGTGGACAATCCGGTCAGCACACTGTTAGTATTTAACATGTGAATGTTCAATTTGTAACAAAACTAAAAATTTAATATCTATTTTAAAGCATTTTAAAGATTACTAAAATGAGTAATTTATCAAAGTTCAGTGATTGTTTGTGAACTTTACTCGTTTATTAATTAGTGAAGGGTTAGCTAATAAGTGTACAAGGAAGCCAAATGCTTGGGATTTGAAGAGGACTCTACAGTTTGGAAGGAGAAACCAAGAAGGAACTTGTTTAAACTAATTAAAATACCATCATAAACCAATACGAAGAAGTCATTGCAACTTTAACAACATTTATGTGCAATGAAGCCATATTAAGAAAGATATATTATGTTCGAGAAAGACTCAAATGGCATACAAGACAAATGGAGTGTAACAGCCCGAATTTTGAAATATGTTGGTTAGTTCAACCCGAGCCATGGGCTTCACGTTGTGGGCCAAGAGTTTGGGCCTTTGAGCGCTCAAGAGAGCTTTACTGGGCTCCATGTTTCTTATTGGGCTTAGGTTGTAGTTTGGTTGAGAGATAGAAGAGTAAAGAGGGGAATAAGGGGGATTTCATAATTTCCTAAAGGGGATTGGATTTGTCTTGCAAAACCCATGTGAGGAGAGAGAAAAGGCAAGACATGCTTTCATCACCCTCATAACTCCCCTCATCTCTCTCTTTTTTCTCTTTCACCTTAGATTCAAAGGTAAAGGTCCGAACATTGTGTTTTTGAGTATGAATCTCGAAATTCTTGTCAAGGGAAATGTTATCTACGTTCAAGGATCTACATTTTGAGGTAAGAATCTTTAAGTTATGCGGAGGATGAAAATGGTGGATTTTTTTGGAGGTTTAAGGGTTTAAGAAGATATCTTTTGATCTTAAGGTTGTATCTTGTAACAAATTCCTCCATGAGCTCTAATCCATCTTTTGTTTCGGATTTCATGTTGTTGGCAAGTGGAAGAGGTTGTAGGACCTTTGAGAGCTTGAGGATTGAAGAAGTGTGTGAAAGCTCGAGTTGAAGCTTGGGTTTAGGATCTTTGCTTAAGGATAGTACACTACTAACTCCTTGGTTTCATGCACATCCTAAGGATGATTCTTTGTGTGCTTAAATTTGGTGTTTGTGGCTTATTTGGGTGTTTAGAGGTTAGAGATCCTCTTTAATGGCATAATCAGAATTTCATGTTAATAACATGTAAAAATGGTAGTAAATCAACCTAAACACTCCATAAGATGTAGGATCGAGTTATGAGGCTAATGGTTGCGATTTAGGGGCTTGGAAAGCTATTTCCCGAGTCTAGGAAGCCATTCTGGCTTCAGTATCGGTACGCGAGGAGGCAATATCGATGCTCTAGTGTTCGGGATTTTAAGAACATTGTTTCATTGGATGAACTATGAAGGGGGTACCAGTATGTTGTTCAACCTGTACCGGTACGCCCTATAAAGAGGTGTTGGTACGGGTCGACCCGTACTAGTACGCGTAGGCTGGATGAAATTCTAGTGAGCTCAATTCGTATCAGTACGCATGCGTGTACCGGTACCCACTGGAATTTGCTCGAAAAATACATTTTGAGTTCGAGAGGCTGATAATTCGAGGGTTATGGCCCAATAGGCTTCTAAAGTGGTAAAATAAATTGTAAAACTGAGAAATCGAGATAGCGTACTCTGATACGAGCATAATGTGTAATAACTTGGTAAAACCTTGGGTGACTTATTGTAATAGCAACCATAGGACATAATTGGTGGATCAAGTGATGTTGCGTGTTGTATGGTAGACGTTTCTATGTTGTGTGCTGTAATGGATACTTGTATGGTTGAGTTACCTTGGTTGATGGGATCCGGATACCCAGTGGGAGTGTTGCAACATTAAGAGACGAGACATCGAATGTATGCTCACGAGGGTGTGTGATATCGGGCCTCATTGAAAGACACTCGAGGAGAGATGCCGAGTGTAGGTTTACGTTCCCGATGTTATGTGACACTAGGCCTCACCTAGAGAAAGTTTATCCAGAAAACGTAGAACTATCATCTTTTGCTTAAAATTAGGTTGAGCAATATTTTCCATGACCCTAAGACCAATCATAGGAAAAATTACCCCAATCTCATCTTTCAAGCTAGCTCGAAACCTCGAAATTAGGGGTGTAAATTAGCCGAGTTGAGCTCGAATAGGGCTAAGCTTGACTCGACTCGTTAAAAACTCAAGTTGAGTCAAAACGAGTCAAGTATTGACCAAGCTTTGACTGAGGTCAGACTATTATTATTATTATTATTATTATTATTATTATTATTATTATTATTATTATTATTATTATTATTATTATTATTATTATTATTATTATTATTATTATTATCCAACAACATACATTTCATTTCACTTTAATTTTAAAAAATTAAAAATGTAGTATATTATAATTTAAGGTAGTTTATGCGCTTTTCGAGCCGGTCATCGAGTAGCTCAGTTTGGCTCGTTAAGAACTGAAGCTGAGTTCGAGCTCGAGTCCAGTCCGATCAAATACAATTGTGTTGAGCTTTGACAGAGTCGGACTCGAGTAACTCGCGATATATCTCGTCTCAGTTACAACCCTGCTCGACACCAGACTAATGAAAATGGAGGAAGAGAGGTGGAAAGTAATCATAAGAGTTGGAGCACTGTTCTTTAACAATGGAAAAATGGGATTATAATTTTTTTTAGAAATGACGTGAAAGAGCTAATGTTGGCGGATAAATCGGTCAGCACACCGTTAGTATTTAATGGGTCAATGTTCAATTTGTAACAAAACTAAAAATTTAATATCTAATTTAAAGCAGTTTAAAATTTACTAAAATGAACAATTTATCAAAGTTCAGTGATCATTTGTGAACTTTACTCATTTATTAATTAGTGAAGGGTTAGCTAATAAGTGTACAAGGAAGCCTAATGCATGGGATTTGAAGAGGACTCCACAGTTTGGAAGGAGAAGCAAATTATGAACTTGTTTAAACTAATCAAAATACCATCATAAGCCAATACGAAAAAGTCATTGCAACTTTAACAACATTTAGATGATGTGCAATGAAGCCATATTAAGAAAGATATAGTATGTTCGAGAAAGACTCAAATGGCATACAAGACAGATGGAGTGTAACGGCCCGAATTTTGAAATCTGTTGGTCGCTTCAACACGATTCGTGGGCTTCACGTTGTGGGCCAAGAGTTTGGGCCTTTGAGGGCTCAAGAGAGCTTTACTGGGCTCCATGTTTCTTATTGGGCTTAGGTTGTAGTTTGGTTGAGAGATCGAAGAGTAAATAGGGGAATAAGGGGGATTTCATAATTTCCTAAAGGGATTGGATTTGTCTTGCAAAACCCATGTGAGGAGAGAGAAAAGGCAAGACATGCTTTCATCACCCTCATAACTCCCCTCATCTCTCTCTTTTTTCTCTTTCACCTTAGATTCAAAGGTAAAGGTCCGAACATTGTGTTTTTGAGTATGAATCTCGAAATTCTTGTCAAGGGAAATGTTATCTACGTTCAAGGATCTACATTTTGAGGTAAGAATCTTTAAGTTATGTGGAGGATGAATATGGTGGATTTTTTTGGAGGTTTAAGGGTTTAGGAAGATTTCTTTTGATCTTAAGGTTGTATCTTGTAACAAATTCCTCCATGAGCTCTAATCCATGTTTTGTTTCGAATTCCATGTTGTTGGCAAGTGGAAGAGGTTGGAGGACCTTTGAGAGCTTGAGGATTGAAGAAAGTGTGAGAAAGCTTGAATTGAAGCTTGGGTTTGTGATCCTTGCTTAATGTTAATAAACTACTAACTCCTTGGTTTCATGCACGTCCTAGGGATGATACTTTGTGTGCTTAAATTTGGTGTTTGTGGTTGATTTGGGTGTTTATAGGTTAGAGACCTTCTTTAATGGCATAATTTGGATTTCATGTTTATAACATGTAAAAATGGTAGTAAGCCACCTTAAACAACCTCATAAGATGTAGGATCGAGTTATGAGGCTAATGGGTTCAATTTGGGGGCTTGGAAAGTGATTTCCCGAGCCTAAGAAGCTAATTCTAGGCTTCGGTACTGGTACACGTGGAGACAGTACCGATGCCTTAGTGTTAAGGGTTTTAAGAACACTATTTCATTGGATGAACTATGAAGGGGGTACCGATACAATGTACAACATGTACCAGTACTCCCTGTAAAGAGGTGTTAGTACGGGTCGACCTGTAACGGTACACGTAGGCTAGATGAAATTCCAATGAGCTCAATTTGTATCGGTACACATACGTATATCGGTACCGATTGGGTAATCTGCTCGAAAAATACATTTTATTTTTAAGGGGTTGATACTTCAAGGGCTATGGCCCAATGGGCTTCTAAAGTGGTAAAATGAATTGTAAAACCGAGAAATTATGATAACATACTCTTATACGAGCATAATATACAATAACTTTGTCAAACCTTAGGTAACTTATTGTAAGAGCATCCATAGGAGATCCTTGGTGGATTGAGTGGTGATGTGTGTTGTATGGTAGATGTGTCTATATTGTATGCTGTAATGGACACTTGTATTGTTAAGTCACCTTTGTTGATGGGATCCAGATACCCAGTGAGAGTATTGCAACATCAAGAGATGAGACACCGAATGTATGCTCTTAAGGTTGTGTGACACCTTGCCTCATTCAAAGACACTTGAGGAGAGATACCGAGTGTAGGTGTACGTTCCCGAGGTTGTGACATTGGGCCTAACCTAGAGAAATATTGTAAGCTCCCGAGGCTGTGTGAAACCGGGCCTCACTCCAGGTTTGTTTAGTATTATGCATATGTGCCTTTTGAGATTAATGCTTCCTTTGGTGTTTGCTATGTGTTTAGGCGGCTAGAGGTAGCACCTTATGTTATTGTTTTGCAATGATATCATCTTTAGCTACATGCTGATATTTATGATTTGCATAAAACATGGTTGAGTGGAAGTGTATCCACTAAGCTTGTTAGCTTAGTGTTCAGAATCGTTGTTTCCATTCGCAGGTTAGTAGGTTGGCATGTTGCTTTGGAGGAGCACCATCGGAGAAGGATTCCAGAATCACCTCATCAGAGTACAATACTACAACGATCCGTATTTTGAAATCTATGGGTCGAATGCACCTGAGGCTCGAGTCTTGTTGAGTGGAATCCTTCTCCGATGGTACCGGTACAGGTTGTCCCATGTCGGTACCCTATGTTGGTGTTCTGTCGTATCGATACACAGCTTAGTGTAATGCCCTAGTTTTGGGCCTAGATGTTTTAGAGGTTGAATCGAGCCAGTCGGGAACGGTTCGAACCCTTAAGGTTGGTTTAGGGAACACCTAGTTCGGGATGCTTTAAAAATATGGAAAAATATCTAAAAATCCCCATTTATTATATAAATGATTATGGTGAAAACAATTTTACAAAATGTGATTTGGAAATATTACATTTTGGTGTAGTGACCAAAATGCAGTTTTTGCAAAAGTTGACTAGTGACTGTTTTGTAAAGGATTGAAACTTTGAATCTTTAAGGAGCTAATTTTACTAATTGTTTTTCATCAGATTTCTCTTTAATTTGGAAGTTTATAATAATGATTTAATTAAAGGAATTAAAAGAAAAATCAAAGGTTGACTTTTCATAACTACTTTACGATAGTTTTTTCTCTTTTCATTTTCTCTCAACTTCTACTCAGCCAAACACTTTTCCCACACCAAAGAACCTCTGGTTTTCATCTCATTTGCTGAGAATTCATCTTTCAAAGGATTTCCTATCTTTACTTCATCAAATCCTTTTTGTTTTTGCTTTGGATTTTCAAGAAATCTTGCCCAAATCAAGGAGAAATCAGCCATTAGAGGTAAGCTTCCTTCTTCTCCTCTAATGATCAGTTCTTTACTGAAATTCCCAAGTTGTCAATCCTTTGTTAATGGTTTTAAAGTTGTTTTAATGATATAAACAAGAAATAGATGCTAAATTCAAGGTTCTTGATGTGATTTTGATGATTTTCGTATTTCTGAGTTAAACATTGTTTTGAGGTTGATTTCTAACATGTTTTGGATGATGTTTGATGTTGAGATTGAGGTTTTAACAAGTAAATCCCGAACAGGCTTGGGTTCCTAAGTTTGAGATGTTAGATTTGTGGTTTTTGAGGTGTTTTTGGTGATCTGCTATTGCGAGAGATATAAGGTCGTGTTTGTGATGATTTTTGATGTTTATTGAGGTTTAGAAAGGGTTAGAATTGATAGATCTTGGCTTGGCTTTAATTTGAGAAAGTTTGGAGGTGATTTCACTTATTTTGGATAGTCTAAATGTTGGTTTTGAGTAGTGCAGCGAGTTAGAATGAGTGGCTGGTGATTTTAATGCATGATGATGCATTAATCCTCTGCTCTTATGTGTAATGAACAGGGGAGACTTCATCGGACGCATTTGGTGTTGATCTGGAAGTGTCGGAAGCCTAGAAATCGTTTCGGCAAGCAAGCAAAACGTAATCGGTGAGTGCAAATGGTTTTAGAAGTCCTTGAGGGACAAGGAAACGAGGTTTGGGGATTTTGGATTGGTTTGAAACACCAGAATAAGTCCGGAAGTAAGTGTGTTTAGAATTTGCTCTCGAAAAGTGGTTGATGCCCTAAATGCTTTTGACATGCTCTTGATTTGAGATAGACAAATTCCTACTGTTTTATGCATGATTTATAACATGAAATGGTGTTATGTGTTAATCCCATGAGGTAGCATGACTTTGTAAAGAGTTTTAAGATTTTGATTAAATGCTATGCATGAATTGTGGTTTTGAAATGGGATTAGATAGATTTGAGAAATGTTGCATCAAAACAGTAGGTGAGATGATGATTTTAATGTAATATTTTGGCATAAATGATGAGATGATTATCGGATATAATTGGTCGACCAATAGGATAAAAGTGCACTATAAACTAAAAATTCGTATGTGCTATTTGGAGTCGGGCAATAGGGATAGTGCCATCCCGATCCAAAGTGAGAATCCGATGATGAGAGATACCATCGTGGTAGGTCTTGGTGAAACACCCAAGCTTTGTGGCGAAGAGAGATACCGCCATGAGAGTCCGGTGATGTGAGATTCCACCGGGGTAGGACTTGGCTTTATGTTAGGCTAATCTGTATATCCGAGTAAAGATGAAATATGAAATGCCAATATATGAGATTGTATTTGATTCACATGTACCAATGTTGAAATGATGTTTAAGCTATGAGAAATGCATATGAGATTTTGAGATTTATGAAATGCTTTTGAATGTCAAGCATGTATGGCTTTGCCATGAGTTTTGCATTGGTTGAATGCATGAGATAGATAGATAGATGGTACATGTGATTTTCAAATGGAGTTTTGCTTTGAAATGGTTTTCAAGCATGAGATAAAAAGAGCATGTTGTAGAAAATGGTTTTCGAGAAAGAGATTTAAAAGCTTGCATTGTTGTGTTGGTGTTTTTAAAGCATGCCTCACTAAGCTTTCGCGCTTTCTCTCTCTTTTACCAACAATGCAGATAATTGAGACACTTTCCGCAGCAAGGAGGCTTAAGAAGATCCAAGGATTAGTAAAGCTCAAGTATGGTGATTTTTACATTTACTTTAGTAATGATATTTGACAATGGGAATTAATGGTTTGCTTTGGGAGATGGATTTTGGGACTCCCTGTGGTTGATGCAAGTTTTGTATGGCTTATATGGTTTGTAAGAGGCCTTTATTTTGGTTTGGGTACTTAATGTTGCTATATGGTGTGGTTATGGTTTGTGTCTTAAGCATGCTTCATGATTTGCCTTGCTATGCTTGAGTTAATCAACTAGATGCTGCTATGTGTTTGGAATTGCATGTTCATATGCTTGAGTGGTTGCCTTAAGCCTGAAGTTATGATTTGAGGATGATTAGTTGAAGTTTGAGATGATTTCAAGGCTGAAATTGAGACATTTCTGGTATGCGTATCGATACACGGGCTTGCGTATCGATACGCATAAGCCAAATTTGTGCTTTTCTGCACAAGCGTTTCGATACGATTGTGAAGTGTTTCGGTACGGGCTTAAAGGGCGTGCCGATACGCGGGGAAGCGTATCGATACACTTTCTGTGACTTTGGTCACTGCCATCCCGCGTATCGATACGGTTCCAGGCGTACTGATACGCGACCGTTAATTTTGTTAATGGCATCTTTATAAGTTTGAAATTGTTGCATTTTAGTCCCTGATTTTCATGTATGCAATTGGATGAGTTTGGTTAATCGGTTTGTGACAAAAATTTGCAGAGAAGTATGAAACATGACCAATTAAGTAATGGTAAACTTAAAATCAGTAAAGCCCTTGTAATTTTTAGAAATTACATTTTGGTCCCTAAATGTCTAGTTTGTACAATTAAACCCCTAATCGAGATTCGATCGCTGTGCCGTTTCTTCCTATACTCTTTGGTGATCACATAGGACTAATATTGCATCTAGAAAAGATAAAAAGAAAAAAAAAGGTCGTCAATCGGAGTCGCCTTTAACGAGTTGGCTTCGGTTTTCCCAGTGTAATCACCTCGGTTCAGGTCAACCGCCTAGACCGGGCTAAGGGGGTTACAGCTTAGGGTATCGATACCCACTGGCATTTTGCTAGGTAACATAGATTTTAAGTTCGGGGGATTGATAATTCAAGGAATATGACCCAATGGGTCTCTGTGGTGGTAAAATGAATTGTAAAACTGAGAAACCGAGAAATGAACATCTTATTCAACCATAAAGTGTAATGAACTTTGTAATTTTCTTGATTGCTTGGGTGATATAGCAACCATAGGGTTGTATTGGTTCCGTGATGTTATTGTGTGCCATGAGGGCACTTGTTTTGGTGGGATTCGGATACCTAAATAACATTTTGCAACAGAATGGTAAGAATCGAACAGAGGATTCATGATGCTTTATGTCCCCAGGGCTCGTTCGAAGATACTCGAGGGGTAATTCCAAGTATGGGGTGTGGAGTCCCGATGCTTTATGTCCCTAGGCCACCCATTGAGTGATTGCGCCCCGATGCTTTGTGTCCTCGGGCTTCACTCCAGGTTTGTGTATTGATTGTTGATATTGATTTTGGATGTTGGATGCTTGTGTGATTCTAATACCCTGTCATCATTTCTAAACACATGCTCATATTTATGATTTGCATGAAGCATAGTAGAGTGGTAGTGTACCCACTGACCTTCATTAGCTCAGCATTCAGAATCGATGTTTCCGTTCGCAAGTTTCTAGGTTGGCACGTACATCAGAGGTGCACTATTAATGTAGGTTTCAGTACACCGTTTGTTCATAGTACACCAGTTAGGTCTTATTGGGCTATGTATTCATAGGACCCTAATGTAATATTGTAAGTCTTATTTTGGGATTGTATTAAGCAAGCAAATATTTTTACTATTTTAACTAATTGGAGCTCATATGTAAACGTTTTAAACTGCTCATCAATGTTTTAACTTTTGGATTTGAATGTTTTATGGTATGAAACTATTTTTGGACTAAACTAGGTTGAAATTTTAAAGTAACAGTTTGGGCTCAAGGCCAAATTGTGACATTTCGGGCTTGGGGTGTTACATTTAGTGGTATTATAGCATAGGTTTAGTCGGTCTAGGAAGCCTCGGGTTAGTACTATAGTAGTGAATATGTGTCTAATGAATACATGCCCATAAGTCGAAGCCGTACTTGGTTAAGCTGAAATTTGATGGTGTAACCTTGTTTCCTTTTCTATGCAGAATCTATCATGCCTACGAGGGGACGCGGCCAAGAAGAGAGTTGGGGCTCCCGTGAAGGGAGTTATGATGAAGATTACGTCCCCGACACTGAGAAGGTGTAGGAGGACGAGAGGGGTCGAGGGGCCAACTACTTCTCCCACCTACATCGGGCCCTTCACCATATTGTGAGAGCCATTCCTAGGTCTTCGACTACTCATTTAGAGGCCTTTATTGAGAGGGTTCGCCGCCATAGTGCTATGGATTTCTTTGGTTCAGGTTAAGATAATTTGGTTAAGGCGGATCAGTGGTTGAGGGCCACTCGTTGGATCATGCGACAAATGCATTTGGAACCGGTGGATAAGTTAACATGTATCCTTTCTCTGCTAAAGAAGAAAGTTAGGGAATGGTGGGAAACCATGGAGTTTGAGTGGTACCCTAACCGGCCCACATGGGATGATTTCTTAGATAAGTTCGAGAGAAAGTATGTGGGTGAAGCCCATAGTGATAGTTTGAGAGATCGGTTCAATCACCTGGTGCAAGGGAATCGGTCTGTTTTTGAATATGAACAAGAGTTTCTGCAGCTGAGCTGCTATGCCCTAGAGTTAGTGGTTATGGAAAATATGAGGTGTAAGAGGTTTCTAAAGGGGTTGAGAAAGGAAATTCAAGTGTACTTGACTGCTAACCTAACAAAGGTGTTTTCGGATTTGACCACTAGTGCCAAATCTCTCGAGCAAGTTCAAGGCATGACATATAGCCAAGCTGGTGGGCAAGGAGGCTTGAGTGGAGGAAATAATACCCACTCTAACCAGACACAGTCTCACTGCCGATGAAACATGGGTCATTAGAATCAGAATAGGGGAACATCGAATTAGAGCTCGAGATCAGATCGCAGATACGAGTCTTCTGGTTGTAATAAACAATCATCTTCCTTTATGATTAGTCTTGAAGGTTCATCAAGAGGTTCTGGTGCACCCATGTGTGGTCAGTGTGGGAAGAAGCATCATGGAGAGTGCTATGGGTACGTCAAGTTATCCTATGGTTGTGGTTCACCAAACCACTTTTTGACGGATTGTCCTACCACTGTAGACACCCCCAGTTTAGACTCAAAGAGCTCCCTATACAACTTAGAGGGGTTGAGGTTTTTCTATAGGATGAGCGAGTCATGCGTCTAGACATCGGAGCGGAGGCACATTACAGTCCACCACTAGGGCACCAACATGACAATATGATGTTAAGGCTCAAGAGGAGTGCGAGGCTAGCGACGTCACATTAGGTACCTTTACCTTATTTTTTGTTCCCATTGTTTCTTTAGTAAACTCTGAGTCTACCCATTCTTATATTTGTAGTGGGATTTCCCATCTATGGGGTATTCTTGCTGAGGACCTTGAGGTTGGGGTTCGAGTGAGTAGCCCTTTGGAGTATGATGTTCTTGTGGATAAGGTGTTCAGGAGGTGTCCGATTGAAGTTCAAGCCTCGATTTTCTTGGCTGATCTTATGGTATTGTCGTTCCAAGAGTTTGATGCTATCTTAGGGATGGATTGGTTATTTGAGCACAATGCAAGTTTGAGATGTAGGGCGACGTGCCTTAAGCTTCGAGGTTTGGATAAGACTAGATTGGTCATTAAGGGTGAAAAGAATCATTGCCTACTAAATTTGGTGTCGGCTATGTCGGCACAAAAGATGATCCAACAAGGCTGTGAGACCTTTTTGGCTCACGTGGTTGATACGAGGGTTGAGAGTCCGATGTTAGAGAACCTTCAGACTGTAAGAGAGTGTCGATGTTTTCCTGGAAAAATTGCAAGGCCTACCCCCGGATCGTGAGTTAGAGTTTCAGATTGAGGTAATATCGGGGACAACACCCGTGTCCATTGCCCCTTATCACATGGCGCCAAAAGAATTGAGAGAGTTAAAGCATTAGATTCAAGAGTTGTCAGAGATGGGGATTCATTCGAGCAAGCATCTTCGATTGGGGTGCTCTGGTCTTGTTTGCTACGGAAAAGGATAGATCGATGAGATGTGTACTGATTACTGTTGGCTCAATTATTTGAAAGTAAAGAACTGTTATCCTCGACCCATAATAGATGACCTATTTGATCAGTTGAGAGGTGCCCTCGTGTTTTCAAAGATCGACTAGAGATCAGGATATTACCAGTTGAAAGTAAGAAGATATTCAAAAGACTGCTTTCTGGACGCAATATGGCCACTATGAGTTCTTGGTTATGCCATTTGGCTTACCAATGCACCTGCAGCTTTCATGGATTTAATTAACCGAATTTTTTAGCCGTACGTTGATCAATTCGTTGTGGTCTTTTTAGACGATATATTTGTTTACTAAAGTTCAGAGGATGAGCACGACTATCCCCTTCGTGTTGTCCTTCATATCTTGAGTGATAGACAACTTTATGCCAAGTTTAGTATATACGAATTTTGGCTCTCCGAGGTAGCATTTTTGGGACACGTTGTTGCAACGGATGGAATCTGTGTCGACCCACAGAAGATTCTGGCAGTGGTGGAATGGAAACCACCTAGGAATATTTCAGAACTTCGAGGTTTTCTTGGGCTTGCGGTTATTACCTTCGTTTTGTCAAAGGGTTCTCCATTATTGCAGCCCTTCTGACTAAGTTGTTGCAAAAGGGAGTTCTGTTTCAGTGATATGAAAGGAGACAACAAAGTTTTGATCAGTTGAAAGCCTTCTTGATAGAAGCCCTAGTTTTGACTCAACCCAAACCGGGTAAGGATTATGTGGTGTTTAGAGATGCTTCGTTGAATGGTCTTGGAAGTGTTCTTATGCAAGAGGGTAAGGTGATCGCTTACAACTCGAGACAACTCAAATCCCATGAGCGGAACTATCATACCTATGATTTGGAGCTAGCAGCAGTTATCTTCGCATTGATGATTTGAAGATACTACTTGTATGGGGAAAAGTATTACATCTACACAAACCATAAGTGTTTAAAGTATCTGCTTAACCAGAAGTAGTTGAACTTAATATAAAGGAGGTGGACCGCGTTGCTCAAGGATTATAATTGTATCATCAAGTATCATCCCGATAAAGCTAATGTGGTGGCTGAAGATTTGAGTAGGAAGTCCATGGCGGATTTGAGAGGAATGTTTGCTCACTAGAGGATGACCGAGGGTGGTGGTTTGTTGGTTGAGCTTCGTGCGGAACCTACCTTGGTACAAGAGATCAAGAGGACACAAGTGTTGGATGAAGAGTTAGTGGCAAAGATAGAGATGGTCCAGTGAGGTGAGGCGTCTATTTTTGAGGTACAAGATGGTGGGATTTTGTATTTCAAGGCCGATTATGTATTCCTGCCTTGGAAGATTAGCGAGATCGGATTCTTCGAGAGGCTCACCGTAGCCCGTTTGCTATGCATCCGAGTAGCAACAAGATGTACCAAGACCTTTGTCCCTTTTATTGGTGGCCTGTTGCGCGTAAATAGTGTTATGCAATTGTGCAAGTATACTCATCACAAGTAATAAAGTGATATGAGTATCGAGTATCGTCTCCACAGAGATTGGTTTGGGCCACTTTGCTTAAGTTATTGCACTATAAAAGTAAAAACACAATTGATAGTGATGAGAAGAGTTGAATTAATCAAATAAAAATAAAAGAGCAAGTAAATAAAGATATTTGAAGTCGAATGAGATAGAGTAGGCCAGGTTATGTTGCGTCGTAGTGTGGAAACCAATTGGAACAGTCTCGGTTCTATATGCAATCGAACACCGAACTACCTCGGCAGTGGCTAACACTGCTGCCGCGATAGAGAGGAATTAAGTAACTGCTTCAGCAACCCCTTGCCCGGGCAGTCAACAATCTTCAAGGTTCGACAAAGCGTCCTTCAGTGGCTTCTCCTTATCTCTAAGTTGAAACACTGTTGATGTGTAGGCCTTGATAATACTTTCCAGCGTGAATCAAGAGTGAACACCTACCAATCTTACGCTTCTCTTAGCCGTTGAAACTCGAAGTTATCCCTAAGCTGAGTTAGTCTTCACCGTTTGGGCGAACACCATGCTTATTCGTTTCGTGAGTCTAACTCTCCGGATATTAGACGAATATATGCAATCACAATATTCTCTCCCAATTCAATTGCAAGTAATAGATAAACACAAAGAATAAGCAAACCTTGAACCAAAATTGCATAAACAAAACTTAAACAAAATCCAAGCGTTTTCTCACAACCACAAACCCAAAATAACCCAAGCCAAACAAGTTAGTTCATGGCAGGGTTCAAAAGATATACAAAGAATAATCCCTAAACATGAATCTAATCGAAACAAAGAGGAAGAAGAAGATGTTGAACAACCCCCTTTGAATCTCTCTCAATTAAACTTGCTTGTACTTGATGGCTAAGGCTTGTGTTTATAAGAGATGGCTAGGTCAAAGTCTTTCTTGAGGAGGAAGTCAAGTTAGAATTAAATACATTAAAAGAAAAGATCTTCTTTTAAGTATTAAATCATCCTTCCTTAAAAACCTCTTATTTGCGTGGAATCCTCTCTTGACCTTTCTTCGATGTTTTCATGCTCTTCCCGTAGTCCGATCCTCATGCAAAGTACGTAGAAAAATCCAGCTTTTCATGCTCTTCAAATCTCATACCACTTTGCATATTTTCTCTATTGTCAACTTTGTCTGGTCATTGCCGCGACGGCAATGGCTTTTCTATTATCTCGGCAATTAACCTGCATGCACCAAAATAGCCTCCAGCAGTATCTTTTTCCACCAAAACTATTCAAAACATGAAATCATGCATAACTATGAAGAAAACAATGCAACATGCATGGATGAATTAAAGTGCAATTAATATGAGCCTAAATATAGCAATAATATGAGTAAAAAGGGTAATAAAAATAGTACTTTTGAACACTTAGCATGGCCTAGCATGAAGAGAGATATGCCACAATTTGTGACTCGATGCCTAGCTTTTCAGTAAGTTACGACCATGCATCAGGTTCCTTCGGGCTTGCTTCAACCTATTCTAATTCCACAATGGAAATGGGATCGAGTAACCATGGATTTCGTAACGGGTTTGCCTTTGACCCAAATGAAGCATGACGCTATTTGGGTGATTATTGAATACTTGACCAAGACCACGCATTTCTTGCCTATGCGTATGGATTTTACTCTTGAGAAGTTGGCATGTTTGTACATCAAGGAGATCGTGAGGTTGCATGGGGTACCGTCTTCGATCATCTATGATGGAGATCTTTGGTTCAGAACTAGGCTTTGGAAAAAGATCCACGAGGCTTTTGATACTAGATTGCATTTCAGTACTTCCTTTCGCCCTTATACCGATGGTCAATTTGAGCGAGTTATTCAGATTTTGGAGAACATTTTGCGTTGTTGCATCATTGATTTCGAGGGAAGTTTGGAAGAACATCTTCTACTAGTTGAGTTCACTTACACCAACAGTTACCCTTGTGTTCGGCAGAACTCAATGAGAGAAGGATCGTAGGATCCAATTTGATTAAACAAACTGAAGAAAAAGTTTAGATTATCAAGGAAAGACTACAAGCCGTCTTCGGTCGACTGAAAGCTTATGCAAATGTGAAGCGTAAACACAGTGAGTATGAGGTGGGTGATAGAGTGTTCCTCAAGGTGTCCCCATGAAATAGAGTAATTCGTTTTGGATGGAAGGGCAAGTTGAGCCCGAGGTTTATTGGACCATATGAGATATAAGAGAGAGTTGGACCCGTGGCTTACCATTTAGGTCTGCCTCCGGAGATGGCGTGCATCCACAACATTTTTCATGTTTCCTTGTTAAGACGTTACCGTTCTAACCCTTCGCATGTTATCCTACTTGAGGAGATTGAAATCAACGAAGATTTGACCTATGAAGAAGAGCCGATAAGAGTCCTTGACAAGGGGTTAAGGTGTAACCCCCACGATCCGACCTAGACGCCAGACCGAACCGAGTGAGCTACATTGGGTTTGCCGAAACAATCCCAAAACTATTAATTAGAAATTAGGTCCATTTTTTCTTTTTATCTTGTCTAGATGTAACATTATAACCTAAGGTGTGTATACTAGCAGCGGATAAATTCTTAACTGAAACGATCATCGAATAGACATCCAAATGTGTGTGATTTCTATTTAGGGACCAAATTTAAAATCTAGAAAACTATTAGAACTTACTCAAATCTGAAGTTACCAATCCTCAATTAGTCAGGCTATATGCATACTTGTCAATTTATAGCATAAAACGATCAATCAAACTCATACTGTTGAGTGTGCAAAAGTCCTACTTTTTACCCCCTATTTAACCCATATTATTGCTGCATTCAAGCATAATTCATTGCATTTAGGATAGATTTCATATATACATCACAATTATATAAAATGGCACAGTTGCTACTGATTTTGGTTACTTTTGCAGGTAGCTGCTGTAGCAGACTCAGGGCAGTGAAGAAGCAAAGCTGGAACACAGGACTGAAGTCGATAAGGACGAAGTTGCCGTGGCAGCCAATGACGACAGCAATGGTGAAGGGAAAAAGTGAAGTGGAGCTCGACAGATAGAAGAAATTAAGCCGGTCTGTCGTGAGTCACTCCTATATTTTTCTGAGCCCTAGATCAGAATGAAGGCCAAGCCTAAAGTTCAAGGAAGAAACTCAAAGCAAGAAAAGAGGACGAATTAAAGGCATCTACTCTGAAGATTTAGTCATTAATAGAGTTGTACTTTAGTTTAAACTTGTATTCTTGCTATATTAGAAAACTTGAACCCAAGGCCTATATAAAGGCATGTAATTCGACCTAGAGAAGGACATCTCATTCTCTAGCTGTCTTCCCCAAAACCCTAGTCGTTTTCCACCTTCCCATCATTTTCTAAACTTCCCCTAGGGCTAAGGGTTAATTCTGTAAAGTAGTTGCAAGGATTGTATTGTTTTAGGATTTTTTCTGTTCAATAAAATAAACTTGAAGTTTGCTTATTCTGGTTTTCAACATCTTGCAAGAGTATCGGGAGAGCATTGTGAGATTATACATTTACTTAATATCGGGATAGTTAAGTATATGAAAGGAATAAGTACGGGTTCTCCAGTTTATGGTTGAACTGTCTCGGACCTAGGGATAGGACGAGGTTAAGTGGCTAAGGAAGAATTCAACAATATCGGTGTTCATCCTTCGATTCACGCCGGGAGGTATCATCTAAGACGTGGTCATTGACGGACTTGGACCTAGGGATAGGACAGGTCACAGCAGGGATTCTTTCCAAGCTTGAAGTACAGAGTTGTGTGATCGCTGCCGCGACAACAACAGACTCCTGCCGCCGCAGGTGCTGCCGCGACAGGAAAGACGATAGACCAGGAAGTCCTATACAGTGCAACACCTGCACTACTGAGCAAATCAATACCGGCCTACTTCTTTACCCTGAATCTTTTAATCTTTTATTTTCAGTATTCTTCAATATTTCCCTAAAAACAATTAAACTCTCTTCTTTCTCTTTTGTGCAACAATCCAAGGTTAAAGCTATTTCCAGTCCCTATTGATTCGACATTCGATACTTCGTGTAACACTTTACTACTTGCGTCGTGCACACTTGCACTCTATTGCGATAGACTCTTTTACACGCAACAAGTTTTTGGCGCCGTTGTCGGGGACTGGAAACATATCTTTACCCTACTTTTACTGCACATTCTTTTTAATTTTTCTGCTTTTTATTGGGACTGTTCATCCTGTGCTTTTCACACGGTTTTTCGTTTGCTTATACGCAGCTCTAGACGAGGCAAAGAACCTGAGTATCAGCTAGATCCTGAAATCGAACGCTCATACAATCTCAGAAACCGAGTCCGTCTTTTGATAGCCAGAAACGATTACCTTGAAGAACAGTTAGAAGCTATGCATAACGGGAGGAACAACCAAGGGAATCCCGAAGATCCTGAAGATCCTATCGGGGATGAAGGAAACGGATAGCCTGAAGCTGTCGTGGCCGCACGACGGTCATGCCGGGATTACATGATCAATGATCATGTGGAACTGGAGACCACCCTGCCAGACGTGGAAGCTGAAAATTTCGAGCTGAAACCTGTGATGTTCAGCATGATCAATTCCGCTGGCCAATTTAGTGGTGCTGCTACAGAGGATGCCAGAGAACATCTAAAAATGTTCCAAGAAATCTATGGATCGTTTAGATTACCAGGAGTAAATCCGGAGATACTGATGCTTCGGTTATTTCCCCATTCATTGAGGGACAGAGCGAAAACTTGGTGGAACAAACTAACGCCGGGTTCAATACGAACTTGTGCGGATCTAACTCGTGAATTTTTATCTCGTTTTAATCCTTACCATTTATCTGAGCGATTACGTAACGAAATTGCTACTTTTCAACAGGAAGATGACGAGCCAATGCACGAGGCATGGGACAGGTTTACCACTCTTCTGAGGAATTTCCCGATGCACGGATTCCCTGTTTGGAATCAAGTCATCAAATTTTACAATGCTGCCAACACACATACCCGTATGAGAATAGATTCAGCAGCAAATGGACTGTTGTTGGACAAAGATCCAGATGAAGCCATGGTAGTATTGAAAAATTTGGCGAAGAATGAAGAGCAATTTCCCACAGTGCAGAGAGGTAAACGAGTACTAGCTGTGAAGGATTACGAAGCCAACAATTCCCTAAAGACACAGGTTGCGTACCTCACAAAGGCAGTAGAAAACTTGCCGAAGAAAGATTCACAACCGGTCTACGCTGCAGAAGAGGTATGTGGTACTTGCAGTGGGAATCACAGTTCGGAAGACTGCCCGCTACAGCTAGAGGAAGGGATGTATGTTGGAAATTATAACAAGCCAAGAAACTACGACTCCAAAAATTACAATCCCAACTGGAGGAAAGACCCCAAGTTCTCCTGGAGTAACCCAAACAACGCCCTGAATCCTCAAGTGCAGAACACCCAAAACCAGGGGCACCTAGAATTTTGACACGGCAGCAGCCGCAACAGCAACCGGCAGCCGCACCTAGTATACTGCAGCAGACTTTGGCCACATTTATGTTACAAACAGGAGCTTACATGGCAAACATGGATCACTTCATTAAAAAGATTGAGCCATTCATGGATAAAACAGAGATGAGAATGACTAACCATGAAGCTACACTGAAATCACTGGAGACACAGATGGGTCAGGTTTCCCAGCATATTAAGCCAAGGCAGAACGGAGGATTCCCTAGCGATACTGAGGTCGCTAGATAACCCACACATGAGCAGTGCAAAGCCATTACAACAATGAGTGGGAAACAACTGCCAGGGCCGGAGAAGAAAGCCGAACCGGTTAAGGAACTAGCCCTAGAATCGACTGCCACGAACACTGCCCCCGCAGAAGATAAACAACCTGTTGCCGCCACACCTGTCACGACATCAGAAGGGACAGAGGAGAAGGATGAAGAAACTAAGCCTCCTCAGATCCAAATACCATTTGAAGGACGATTAGAAGATTACCGTCCTCCACCTCATTTTCCACAACGGTTACAGAAACAGAAACAGGAGTACCAGCTCAAAAAGTTCTATGATATTTTTAAGCAGGTTCACATCAATATTCCGCTGTTAGAGGCCATCAAGGAGATGCCCGGTTATGCGAAATTTCTCAAAGATGCTATGTCGAAAAGATCCAGACTTGGGGAATTCGAAATGGTAAAAATGAAAGAAGGATGCATGACTATTTTGCACAAGCATCCACCCCAGAAGAAGAAGGATCCTGGGAGCTTCATTATACCGTGCATAATTGGTGATAAATTCGTAGGTAAGGCACTTTGTGATCAAGGTGCTAGTATTAATTTAATGCCAAAATCTGTACTTCAGAAATTAGGTATTGGACGAGCACGGCCCACGACAGTTATGCTGCAGCTGGCAGACCGCTCTTACGTGCAACCAGAAGGGAAGATTGAAGATATTCTGGTAAGAGTGGATAAGTTTATTTTTCCTGCTGACTTTCTTGTTTTAGATTGTGAAGCAGATGAGAATCCAACAATCATCTTCGGGCGACCCTTCTTAGCCACAGGCAGATCACTGATTGATGTCGAAAAGGGAGAACTTACAATGAGAGTGAATGATCAAGAGATCAAGCTAAATGTTCTCCAAGCAATGAAACATGCTGATGCAGAAGAAGAATGCAAGGCTATCACTGAAGTAATCCTTGACCAACCCTGCATCAGGTCGAGCTGCCATGACATCAAATTTGGTCACTGCCACAGCAGCCATCTGGAAGACTGTCACGGAAGCAACGACGACAGCAGCTCCTCAGATTCAGACTTATCTGACACTGAAGGTCAAGAAAAGGTAAACTGGATAGGCAATCGTCTAGGTAAGTTATTCGAGCCCTTAAACTATACCTCGAATGAACACATCATCCAAAAGCCCTTAACTGTAGAACCACCTGTTTTAGACCTTAAGCCCCTGCCAGGGCAGCTCAAATATGTTTTCCTTGGATTAAATGATACGTTGCCTGTAATCATCTCTTTCAAGTTAATGCAGGAACATGAACAACAACTGATAGGGATGCTGCAGCAGCATAAAAAGGCTATTGGATGGACGATAGCTGATATACAAGGCATCAGTCTGGCACTATGAATGCACAAAATTCTCCTAGAGGATGATCATAAGCCGACAATTGATTCCCAGAGACGCTTGAACGACGCTATACGAGAAGTGGTTCGAAAAGAAATTATCAAATGGCTTGATGCTGGGATAATTTATGCAATCTCGGATAGTAAGTGGGTGAGCCCGGTGCAATGTGTTCCTAAGAAGGGAGGAATAACCGCGGTGACCAATGAAGAGAACGAACTAATCCGAACCAGGACTGTGACTGGTTGGAGGGTTTGTATGGATTACCGAAAGCTTAATAAAGCTACACGGAAAGACCATTTTCCCCTACCTTTTATTGATCAAATGCTTGATAGATTAGCGGGAAAGCCTTATTATTGTTTTCTTGATGGTTACTCAGGTTATAACCAGATAGCTATCGCACTAGAGGATCGAGAGAAAACGACTTTCACTTGCCCATACGACACTTATGCTTTTCGGAGAATGCCATTTGGACTCTGCAATGCACCATCAACATTCCAGAGGTGTATGATGGCAATATTCTCTGACATGGTGGAGGACTTCCTGGAAATATTCATGGACGATTTTTCCTTCTTTGGAGACAGTTTTGAAAGCTGCTTAGGCAACCTATAGAAGGTGCGAGAAAGATGCGAGAAAGCAAACTTGGTATTAAACTGGGAAAATGTCACTTCATGGTGGATGAGGGGATAGTCCTAGGCCACAAGGTAAGTTGTCGCGGCATATAAGTCGACAAAGCGAAGATAGAGGTGATTGAAAAGCTACCGCCACCCACCATAGTCAAGAGAATTAGGAGTTTCTTGGGGCATGTTGGGTTTTATCGAAGGTTTATTGCAAATTTTTCGAAGATTACCAAGCCTCTATGCCACTTACTAGAACAGAATCGTCCCTTTGACTTCAATACTGAATGTACTGAGGCATTCAGAATCCTGAAAGAGAAGCTGGTAACAGCCCCAATTGTACAGCCACCAGACTGGAGTCTGCCTTTTGAAATTATGTGTGATGCCAGTGATTACGTTGTAGGGGCATCACTTGGGCAGAGGAAGGACAAGCTATTCCACGTAATTTATTACGCCAGCAAAACACTAAACGATGCCCAAGTGAATTACACCACAATAGAAAAGGAGCTGTTAGCAGTGGTGTTTTCGATTGACAAGTTTCGTTCATACATACTTAGAATGAAGGTGGTGGTCCATACAGACCACTCACCATTGAAGTATCTGTTTGCTAAAAAAGATGCAAAACCTAGACTAATACGTTGGATTCTACTGCTGCAAGAATTCGACTGAAATCAAGGGTAAAAAGGGGACAGAAAACCAAGTTGGAGACCACTTGTCAAGATTGGAGATGGGAAAAAGTCTACAGACAGATAAGACTCACATACTGGAGACTTTCCCTGACGAGTAGTTGTTTGCTGCCACAAGCACTGCCGCGACAACCATGGCGGCAAGTAAGTTTTCTAAACTTCCCTGGTATGCTGATTTCGTTAATTACATAGTTAGCAGAATATTACCTCCTGAACTTAATTACCAAGCAAGGAAGAGGTTCCAAAATGATGTTAAACATTATTATTGGGACGAACCTCTTCTTTTCAAACATTGTGCAGAATAGATCATCAGGAGGTGTGTACCACAGGATGAGCAGGAAGTTGTGCTTCACCACTGTCATGCTTCACCATATGGAGGACACTTAGGTGGTAACAAAACCGCTGCCAAGGTTTTGCAGTCTGGATTTTATTGGCCCTCACTGTTCAAGGATGCCCAAGCATTCTACAAAAGTTGTTACAAGTGCCAACGGACTGGGAACATCTCAAGAAGACTTGAGATGCCACTGCAAAACATCCTAGAAGTTGAAATCTTCGACGTTTGGGGGATTGATTTCATGGGACCTTTCCCAGCATCATGTGGGAATCTATATATCCTACTGGCAGTGGACTACGTGTCCAAATGGGTTGAAGGGATCGCCACATAGAAAAATGATGCCAAGACTGTTCAGAGATTTCTATACAATAATATTTTTTCCAGGTTTGGCATACCTAAGGCGATCATCAGTGATGAAGGCAGACATTTCGACAATAGGGTAATTGTTGTTGCCTTAAGAAAATATGGCGTAAAGCATCGGATCGCAACAGCATATCACCCTCAGACCAATGGACAAGCCGAAATATCCAACAAGGAAGTGGAGAACATTCTTGAGAAGATGGTTAAACCTACTCGAAAGGGCTGGTCTTTACACCTCAATGATGCACTCTGGGCCTATAGAACAGCATTTAAGACACCATTGGGAATGTCACCCTACCGGCTGATATATGGAAAAATATGACATTTACCTGTTGAGATAGAGCACAGAGCTTACTGGGCCATCAAAGCAGTAAACATGGACTTAGACAACGCAGGACAAAAGAGGTTACTTGACTTGAATAAAATTGAAGAAATTCGAGCAATGGCCTACGATAATACAAGGATTTACAAGGACAAGATAAAGAGGTGGCATGACAAGAAGTTGCTGCCACGACAGTTCTGCCCAGGGCAGCTTGTGTTGTTATTTAACTCTAGGTTGAAACTCTTCCAAGGGAAGCTGAAATCTAGATGGTCCGGCCCATTCCAGGTTGTGCAAGTTTTTCCTCATGGTGCCATCACGATCAAATCCCTAAAAGACAGGCACCAATTTAAAGTCAACGGACAGAGACTAAAGCATTATCATGGGACTAAAGCCCCAAGGATGCAAGAAGTGGTTACTTTAGGAGTTCCCCTCAAGGCATCCCCAATTTAACTTAATTTTATTTTTATTATTATTACCATTATTCATATTTATTTATTTATTTATTTATTAGGAAATTAGATTTTTTATTTTTAGGAACTAAGTTTTTATTTTAATTATTTTTAGGAAATAAGGGAAACAAAGAGAGGAGGAGAAGTGAACCAACCCACCATCTCACCAGCAGCCCAAAAAGCCCAAAGGAGGAGTCTGTCGTCACAACCTGTCAACAGCTATCGCGACAAACGCGAAAAAGACAGCCTGTCACCATGCTGTCGCGGTAGACACGCAAACGCGTAACAGACACGCAGCAGACACGGACACGTGTGACAGACGCATCAGAAACCACGTAACAACTGGCCTCGTTATTCGTGCCTACCGTTACAGCTCCAACGGGCAGCAAACCATTCATCTAAATAAACCCTATTTCACTATTCATTTTTCATCTCACTTTTACTCTCTCAACTTGCTTTCTCTATAGATCTCAGATTTCTTTCATTTTCCACAGCCTTACAACTATGAGTACCAGACAAACAAGACGTAGTGCTGCCTCCAGCTCTGCCGCAGCAGCTGGCACACCAAGCCACGACAGACTCCCTAACCGCTTTGCCACCACCGACTCCGTCGACCGATACTACACCTCCTTCCAAAAGAGGGAGATGTGGGAAGAGAGAGGGTTCCTTTACACCAAACGCACGAAAGATTTCGGGCACGAAAGATCAGAACCCTCAAATGGCAGATGTTTGTTGTCCAGCCAGAGGAGATGAATGTCACGTTGGTCAGAGAATTCTACGCTGCCGTCGACAGCAAGGACACGAAGACCGTGACAGTGCGAGGTAAGGAAGTCACTTTTGAGCCAGAATACATCAATACCCTCTACGGAATCTACGTCAGCAAACGAGAGAACGGACACAAGAGGTTCGTAGAAAGTCTGTCACCGGCAGACTACGATGTTGTCATGGAAGAGGTAACTGAAGAAGGAACAGAGTGGAATACTGACCCCAAGCATCGGTGGACGGTAAAACGCACTCAACTCACTCTCGAGGCCAAACTGTGGAACTACTTCGTAAAGAAGAGGATAATGCCTTCTTCCCACAACAGAACGGTTGACAGACCTAGATTAGCTCTCGTTCATTCTATTTTAAATGAGCGACCCATAAACGTCAGCCGGTATATACGAGAGGAAATTTTGGAGTGTGCCCTTCGACCAGCGGGACCCCTTTTCTTCCCGTACCTCATCACCGAGATCTGTCGCAGCCACAACGTTCCTGAGATCCCCGAAGAATTCAAGGTTTCAGGGAAGGGATGGACGGAGCGCAACATATTCAGTTTGATGGAATTAAAAGCAGCCACACCCCTCTCCTTTTCAACCCATCTATCGCAGCAGACGAACCCGCAGAGCCCACTGACCCAGAACCTGCCGTCGAAGAGCAGCAGCAGCCAAGGGCAGCAGCACCTCCAGCAGACTCCACCACTCAAATCCTAGCCACACTGCAAAAGATGGAGGAACGACAGCTTGGTCTGATGAGTTTCGTCAGAGACTTCACAGCAGCAACGGTACATTTTATTCAAAACAATTTAAATTTTTCCAATGTACAATTTCCTGCTTTCCCAGACCATTACTTTGCTGCCCCTACACCTGCCCATACTCCTACTCCTGCTGCCACACCAAAAACACCCTCTGCTGTATCCACTCCAACCTCGGCCGCGACAGCTGAAGGTGGTAGCCACACCGCCACTGCCTCCGCCAGAGGAGAGAAAAGAAATGAGCCACTACCCGAACTTGATGATTTTATTGTCGGGCTCTCTTCCCCTTCCATCTGGCAAGAATCTGATGGGGAGCCCTCTGTCAAAAAAAACCTTTCAAAGGAGTTCACTCCGATGAAAAGGCAAAAGCCCAACCATGGTGAAGGACCATCCGGCCAGGGCAAGTCTGGCAGCAGCAGCAGTGGCAGCAGCAGCAGCAGCTCTTCTGAAGAGGTACAAATGCTGGAAAGGCCACCCAGGATCTCACCCACTCGCATCCAACCCCCAAGGGAAGCTAAGAAGAAGACAGCCTCTGCCTTTCCGAGCAATTTTCTGACACCAACAATGAAGGTCACTGCCCGCCGGCAGCTATAGATCAGCAGCAGCAGCAGCAGCAATGACAACACCTAAAATTAAGTTTCTATCTTATTTTGATGTCTTGTTGTTTTATTATAATTGTGATGTATTTTGTTTTTCTTTTATGTTTTTTATTTTCTGTCATCATGCATTGAGGGCAATGCAACCCTTGAGTTTGGGGGTGGCATCCCTCCAGCAATGAAGTGTTTTTAGGTTCAAAATTGTGTCTAAGTGTTTAGTTTATTTTTGCTTTATATATATATTTGGCTTAAGTCTTTGAACTGAACTTACCTGCCGTGACAGCCTCTGTCGTGGCAGTGCCTTTAGGAATTTTTAGGAGCAGTTTAGAGCCTTACTATAGTTCTGATCCTTAAACACCCTTTGTGACTCTTATACTGTCTAGAACTCTACTAGTAAACTAGAATAGGAAAAAGCTTAAACACTTGAGTTGCCCCTAGAGGTGCCTAACACTGGCTCTAGGAAAAGAAGTTAAGAAAAAATAGATTCAATACACCTAGAGGTGCCCGAAACCGGCTCTAGGAAGTTAGCTAGAGGTGCCCGAAATAGGCTCTAGTCAAACTTAAATTAAGAAAAGAAAATAGAGTCTAAGAAAAAAACTAAATGAGCCTAAGAATTGCCTCCAAGAAAATGAAAGTTGGCATAAAAATTCAAGTAAGTGGCTGAGCTATTCTAGTAAACTAAGGGAGTCTAGGCATATAATTGTTCACAAAACATGCACACACTACACGAGAATTATAGCAAGGTTCCGAATGAATCCTGAATTATCCAACAAGGTGTTGTTCATAATAGGGCATGAATGGTAGGTAAGGAAAAGCTCACTGTTTTAAGCCAAACAATTTTTTTTTTATTTTTAGGTTTTAATTGCTTGAGGACAAGCAAGAACTTGAGTTTGGGGATGTGTTGAGTATGCAAAAATCCTACTTTTTACCCCCTATTTAACCCATATTCCTGCTACATTCAAGCATAATTCATTGCATTTAGGATAGATTTCATATATACATCACAATTATATAGAATGGCACAATTGCTACTAATTTTGGTTACATTTACAGGTAGCTGCTGTAGCAGACTCAGGGCAGTGAAGAAGCAAACTGGAACACAGGACTGAAGTCGAGAAGGACGACGATGCCGTGGCAGCCAATGACGACAGCAATGGTGAAGGGAAAAAGTGAAGTGGAGCTCGACAGATAGAGGAAATTAAGCCGGTCTGTCGTGGGTCACTCCTATATTTTTCTGAGCCCTAGATCAGAATGAAGGCCAAGCCCAAAGTTCAAGAAGAAACTCAAAGCAAGAAAAGAGGACGAATTAAAGGCGTCTACTCTGAAGATTTAGTCTTTAATAGAGTTGTACTTTAGTTTAAACTTGTATTCTTGCCATATTAGAAAACTTGAACCCATGGCCTATATAAAGGCATGTAATTCGACCTAGGGAAGGACATCTCATTCTCTAGCAGTCTTCCTCAAAACCGTAGTCGTTTTCCCCCTTATCATCATGTTCTAAACTTCCCCTAGGGCTAAGGGTTGATTATGTAAAGTAGTTGCAAGGATTGTACTGTTTTAGGATTTTTTTCTGTTCAATAAAATAAACTTCAAGTTTGCTTATTCTGGTTTTCAACATCTTGCAAGAGTATCGGGAGAGCATTGTGAGATTATACATTTACTTAATATCGGGAGAGTTAAGTATATGAAAGGAATAAGTACGAGTTCTCCAGTTTATGGTTGAACTATCTCGGACCTAGGGATAGGACGAGGTTAAGTGGATAAGACGTGGTCATCGACAGACTTGAACCTAGGGATAGGACAGGTCACAGTAGGGATTCTTGCCAAGCTTGAAGTACAGAGTTGTGTGATCGTTGCCGCGACAACAACAGACTGCTGCCACCGCAGGTGCTGCCGCGACAGGAAAGACGACAGAACAAGAAGTCCTATACAGTGCAACACCTCCACTACTGAGCAAATCAATATCGGCCTACTTCTTTACCCTAAATCTTTTAATCTTTTATTTTCATTATTCTTCAATATTTCCCTACAGACAATTAAACTCTCTTCTTTCTCTTTTGTGCAACAATCCAAGGTTAAAGCTATTTTCAGACCCTGTGGGTTCGACATCCGATACTTCGTGTATCACATTACTACTTGCGTCGTGTACACTTGCACTCTATTGCGATAGACTCTTTTACACGCAACACATACAATTTGCATACATAAGAAACAAGGACCACAAAATGGAAGATTCTAAAACCATAACACCGTTTTAACTAAAATTAACGCTATGGGTATTGGTACTCAGCTTAGGGTATCGGTACCTGGCCTAATTTGTCAAGGGCGTATAGATACCCCTCTCCCGAGTATCGATACCAAGGCGAAAATGCCAAAAATCCCAAATTCTAGTAGCTAAAAGTTATACCGATACACCTCCCCGCGTACTGATACCCCAACCAAATTCCACACACTCGTATCGATACTGTGGCCTACATATCGATACCACTGGACCTGTAATGTCCAACTTAGCTAGTTTTTCACCCAATCGGTACCCCCAAACATGCTTTAATCATTAATACTCATATACACCACCAAACTAAGGATTAAAACAAGTCAAAAGTGTAACACCCAAAAAATTACGCCCAAATTATAATCATAAAATCTCTAATTCTTAAAAACCCTAATGATTTGGGAATTTAATTTTGGAAACTAATTTTAAAATCCATAATTGAAAACCCTAACAATTAAGAATTTTTAATTTAGAATTCTAAATTTTTATGAGGGACTAAATAGAATTTTTTTCAAACTTGGAAGTTAATATGAAATTTCTTGAAAGTTTAAAGACTGACTTCATAAATAACCCTTTATCAAATTGAATTATAATTTGATTTCTTTCTTCCGTGTTCTCCTTTTTGATTGCTTAATATATATATATAATTCTTTAATTTCAAATTGAATTCTAATTCCCCTTTTTTATGGCTGAATTAACTCTCCTTTTTTAACTTAAATTCTTATTATTATTATTATTATTATTATTATTATTATTATTATTATTATTATTATTATTATTATTATTATTATTATATTCTAAACCTAATTTGTTTAGATTACCATCGCTCAACTATATATATACAGAGTCTTAGTTATTACGTATAGAAATAAACCTAAGCTTTAAGTTTTAAATTGTTGTTGCTCTTAGTTGTTCTCATGTTTTATGAATTCCTCTCGGATTGATGTTGCCATCACTTTACATCGAAGCTGCAACTGTCCTTTGTTCGTCGTTAGAGCTTTATTGTTGCGAGGTGTGTTTCCTTCGGTTCTATAATTAAATTATATGTTATTTTTCTATGTGTTGGTGTTTTACCCTTTACGTGATTATTTATATGTATTATGATTTTTTTATGGTTGACATCACATGCATACATTTTCAGAATATGTTTTTACTATGATTTATGAACCGTAATTTATGGACTATGATTTATGAACTATGATTTATGGACTCATGGACTTTGATTTATGAAGTATGTTTACGCAATATCGAATTTATGGAACTTTGTTTATGAAATTTGATTTCTAATCATCATATCATTGTGTGAGCATTAGTTGGGATTTGTTCGGGGAAGTTTAGTGGTTTCACCTTTCGAGCTGAATTCCACTTCGGATTGGCGGTTGTAGTGAGGAGTTCTAGGGAACTTTTCTCTTGGCGGTTGTAGTTGGGTGCATCACATTACACTTGTGACATTGTATTGTTTGTTTTATGTTTTAAAGAATTTTAAGAAAATAATAATATATTTTATGATTATAGTTTTTCTTACACTTTAGAGACGCACTAAGCTCTTTAGCTTACTCCCCCATAGTTTCCTCTTACAAATATCTTTGGACTTTAGGGGACGTGGTACTTGGAGGATCTCAATTTTATCCGATTATTTTATTATTAAGTACGAAACTATTTTAGTTTAATCAGATTTCTATTTATTATTTTGGGACATATATCTAATTTTAGACTATTTATGTTTTGGGATTATTTTTAACATTCATTTACTGTTATTGTAATTCAGAGATTTTATATAATCATTCGAATATCTATTATGATATTTATATTTTTATTTACTATTAAATTTATGTTATTTTATTTTAGTTTAAAGTATATCTTTTTTAAAATTATTTTTTAGGGTTAAATTTTCAATCATAACTTCCTAAATTCGGTCTTTTCTTCTAAGCTGGGTTTAGGGGGTTATATTTAGTGGTATCAGAGCTAAGTTCAACTCTCGGACTGTGTGGCTCACATAAAAATTTTAAGCGGAAAATGATTTTTACATGCATATTAAACACTATGGGCAAAATGAGATTTTCTGATTAATTTATTGTTTTAAAGAATTAAAGATATGTTTTCAATAGACACTCCAAGTACCAAATCTAATTCTAAGATTATCCCTTTTGTAGATAGATTATTATGCCATCTCGTAGGAGTTCTAAATTAACAACCGATCGTGATCATACTCGTCCATGTGAATCTAAGATCAAAAGTGTGTTTTCAAGTCCTCTTATGTCATTCATACCCGGTCTGAAATGATTGAAGAAGTTTTGACTAAAATATTTGTATTTTTAAGGTTCTATCACTAAGTTTGAAAATTTCGATGACGAAATTTCTTTTAAGGGTGAGAGAGTTGTAACACCCCAAAAATTACGCTCAAATTATAATCGTAAAATCTCTGATTCTTAAAAACCCTAATGATTTGGGAATTTAATTTAGGAACCTAATTTTAAAATCCCTAATTGAAAACACTAACAATTGAGAATTTTAAATTTAGAATTTTGAATTTTTATGAGGGACTAAATAGAATTTTTATCAAACTTGGAAGTTAATATTAAATTTCTTGAAAGTTTAAGGAACGACTTCATAAATAACACTTTTATCAAATTGAATTTTAATTTGGCTTCTTCCTTCCGTCTTCTCCTTTTTAATTGTTTTTTTAAAGGAAATTCGGGCCTCGATAAAAACCCCCGCTATACCTAGGATGGGGGAAAAGAGTGCCCGTTCTGATTTTATTGATGAAAGACCAGCAAATATTACACATTACATCGAAATGCCCTGCAAATAAAACACTCTACATCGAAATGCCCTGCATTGAACGTATGCTAAGGCTTGTCGAACACTTCCACAGCAAAACATACATTGATCTAACCTATTACAACACATGAAACGCAGAGCAAAATTACACAACTGGCCGTTTGTATCCAATTGATCACGACTGGCCAATTTCCCAAACGAACTCATCTTTTCTGTTGACACCCCTTTTTGCCAGTCGATGTGCAGCCATATTACTCTCCCTGTACGCAAACAGTATTTTCCAGTTTAAGCTTTTGCCTGCTTCATTAATTTTCAAGACAAGATCCCGGAAACATCCCGCAGCTTTATCCGGGCTATCGATCCACAGTGAAGCAAGGCTACTATTTGTTTCTATGATGAGTCCACTATTGTTTGCAGTTTTTTATTTCGAAAAAACAATCAGCGCTTCTAAAATGCTATTCAACTCAGCAGAGGTAGGATCTGCAACCCCAATGTGTTTAGAAAACTAAATCCAAATTTTACCTGTGTCGTTCCTTAGTATTCCTCCTATCCCCGCCTCACCTACGCTCCCGGTGACAGCTGCGTCTACATTGAATTTGAGCCAACCTTTAGGTGGCACATCCCATGTACATTTTCTATGCTGGACGTGCCGTACTCTCTTGAACTTAAGTTCCAGTGGATTTCTCACAAAGTCATCCACAGAGGAGAAAGTATTGGGCCATTTGCTCACGCACCAGAATCCCACATGAAGCATCACTAGCTCGAACACAGCCTCTACCGTAAACACTTTGTTCTTGAATATAGTTTCGTTTCGGCAAAGCCAGATGGTCCATACGCAGCCAAACAAAATTAGAAACCAGACCTGGGGAGATTGGAACACGAGCGACAATTCGAACCATATTTGGACCAGAGTACGTATGTCAGCGGGCATGATGAACATCAAATTCCACAAGATGTAGCAACGTTTCCAAATTTTCCAAGAGAATTCATATTGACAGAAAAGGTGATTTATCGATTCGGATTCTTTTCCGCACAAGACACACAAATTTATTGGGGATTTATGGACTCCTCTTTTAATGAGTTCATCGAAGGTGGGGATCCTCATATGAATTACCCTCCATAGAAACGTTTCGACATTAGGTGGGGCAAGCTTAGCCCAAACTAATTTCCAGTTGAAAGGCAAGGGAACAACCTGGTTTTCATTCGCTACGCAGAAAGCCTTTAGCGTGTAGTAACCATTCGAGCTTCCTAGCCATCTTAATGTATCCGTCTCGAACTTCGATCGCGAAGCTTTATTTAAAATCTCCAGAAATCTGCTCCATGACTGCTCTTCCCACGCAAACAACTTTCTTCGCAATTCAATTTTCCAAGACCAAGAGTTATGGACCTTGCAACCGAACTCGCAAATTTTCCCGGATTTTTTCAAGGCGATCGAAAACAGTCTTGGGAACTCCTCTTTGAGGGAGGGAACATCGGTCCAAGGATCCATCTAGAAGTCGATTGATTTCCCATCGCCACAGATCAGCTTAATGTTTTTTGTGAATGAATCCTCACCGATTGAGAGAGGTTTGGTTATATTTTTCCACACCCATGATTTTCTTGGTTTAGTATCGCTACTTGGAACTAGCGAATTCTAGTTGTAACCGTATTTCGCGTCGATGATTCTCCTCCAAAGCTTCCCCTTATCGCAGCCATATCTCCAGTTCCATTTATTAAGCAGCGACACATTTCTGGTTCTTACGTCAACCATACCAATTCCACCCTTTAACATCGGTGTGCATAGATAATCCCACTTAATCCAGTGGATTTTCCTACCATCACTCGCCCCCCAGATGAAGTTCGCGATCAGGCTGTTTACTTTCTTTGCGACTCCCTCTAGCATTAGAAACAAGGATAGAAAATACACCGGGAGATTGTTCAGCACGGCTTTAACTAGGGTGATTCGGCCTGCTAAAGATAGGAGTTTTCCTTTCCAAGTCTTGAGTTTTTTCTGCATCTTAGAAATGATCGGCAGCCAAATATCCATAGAATTCCGATGAACACCCAATGGTAATCCAAGATATTCGGTTGGTAGGCTACCCCAACTGACGTGAATTGCTCTACTCCATCCAAGAATCTGATCGGATCCCACGTTTATGCCATACAGCTTCATTTTTTGAGCATTGAGTGAAAGCCCAGCAGCGAACTCGAAGACTCTGAGTAGGCGTTTCACATTACGTAGCGAATTCTCCTCTGCTTTAGTGAAGATAATCAAATCGTCAGCAAATTGAATGTGAATGATAGTGGTACCATTGCTGCCAACCTGAACACTTTTTATTAAACCAAGGCTCACTGCTTTCTTTAAAATTGCACTGAGGGCCTCACCCACTAGGTTGAATAAGAGTGGCGATAATGGACAACCTTGACGCAGCCCCCTTTTTATTGTAAACCAATTCGTGGGTGAACCGTTAACTAGCACCGATAGAGATGCCGTCGAGATACACACATTAATCCACTGCCTCCATTTTTCACTGAAACCCATTTTTCCATCACCAAGTTTAGGAACCTCCAATCAATCGTATCATAAGCCTTTTTGAAATCGACCTTAAAAATTACCACATCATCCTTCCTTTGCGTAGCGTAGTCAATGACCTCATTTGCAATAAGGACACAGTCGACAATCTGTTTGCCAGGGGTAAAGGCGAATTGACACTCTCCAACCACATCCGAGATGCACCGAGATAATCTTCTTGATAGGACTCTTGCTAATATTTTGTATAGACTACCCACAAGGGAGATGGGTCTGAAATCATTGAGCTCCATTGGAGTGGTTTTCTTTGGGATGAGAGTGATGAAGGCATGGTTGATCGAAGGATCGAAAGCCCTGCCTTTGTAAAAATTGCTAAAGAACTTCATCACATCTTTTTTCAGCAGTCCCCAAAATCTCTTAAAAAACTCCAGGTTGAAACCGTCGGGACCCGGCGCTTTTGAACCATCCACGGATTCAATGGCACCCCAGACTTCCTCCTCCGTGAATTTCCTTTCTAGTAGAGCAACTGACTCAGAATCGATTTTCATGAGGTCGATGTCGAAGTTTTTTATTGGGAAGGTATTGCTTTCATTGTAACTGGTCTTGAAATAATTTTCAAAAGCCCCTGAGATAACCTTGGGTTCGCAAAGTTCTACGCTCCCAACTTTGAGTCTCGATATTGAATTTGTGTTCCTTCTAGCTGATGCCATTAAATGGAAAATTTTGGTGTTCCTGTCACCATCCCTGCACCAATTCACCCTGGATTTCTGAATCCACTCTCTTTCTTCATTTCTCAGTCTTCTCCATAGTTCGAATTTGAGTCTCCTGATTTCTGCCCAGGTTTCACTACAGTGTCCATCAGCCAAAGATCTCTTTCCAATTCATCGATTAATTTTTCCAGATCTGAGATAGAAGTGGTCTCGTTGTTTCTACGATTTTTCTCCCAAAACCTTGATTTCTTTTTGATAATTCGAAGCAGACTCGGTAATTTAATCTCGCCTTCCTTTTCCACAGTAGATTTCACTAAATCGACATATCTTGAATCATCTGCCCAATGGGAAAACCACTTGAAAGGTTGTGGACCTCTGGTTAAAGTTATCTCCTCAATCAACACTGGATTGTGGTCGGATACACTGCGTGGGAGACACTTTTGACGGAGGTTCAAACATTTTGCCATAATCTCTGGCGAAAGAAGAAACCTGTCTAATCTGCTAGCTGCCGTTGAAGTACCCCCTCTAAACCAGGTGAATTTCCCATCCTCCATATCCATATCAACAAGGCTGCAGTTGTTGATGAAAATGTTGAAGTCTCCCATAGATGATGATACAGCCGATGCGCCTCATTTTTCCTCGACAGTTCCTACGGCATTAAAGTCGCCACCCACTACTACCGAAACTCCCATCGTGACTATTATGTCTTCGAGGAATGCCCAAAAAAATTTTCTTTCTTGTTGGTCATTTGGAGCGTACACATTTAGAAAACTAATCCGCATTTTGTTGTGGACGAGTGAGCCTACCAGGACGATGGTTCTGCGAAAGCAAACTTTGCTCTCTAGATTGAAGAAATTTGGATCCCACAGGTTGACCAAACCTCCCGCCGCACCATCGGCACCCACTACTTCTATACTGCCAAGCTTGTTGCCCTTTAATCGATTGTAAAGCCAATTTCTCCCAGCATCTAATTTTGTTTCCTGGAGAAACACCATATGGACTTTCGATTTCTCCAACACTTTTTTAACGGCGCGGATTTTTTCGAACTTACCCAATCCTCTTACATTCCAGCTTAGAATTGACAGATTCATTAAGATAAAACAAAAACACACAAGATGCTACTCCGAACCTATTTATGCGTTGCGGTCCTCCAGCTCCTTATCGGCGATTCTCCCTGCTACTATATCCTCCTTTTCATCAAAAGTAATGCCCAATTGTGACCCAAGCTCCACCGTCGCGGCTGCTTCAAGACGAATCTCAACATGCGAAAGACCATTTGAGATTGAGGCTGGCTGGGAAGAGTCTTTTGATCCCTCAACATCTTCCTCCGAGTGCTTGGAGTATGTTTTCCTCAATAATTTGCTAGCCCGTCTGGACCTTGCATTCTTTCGATTCTTGGCAGAATTGACCCACCAATTGATTTTATCAATACCCGCTCTCACCATGGAGAAATTCTTGCCTTTAGCTGGGAACAACCCAACGCCGATCGAGTGGACAGAACTTAGTGGTGAGGACGGGATTAAACTGTTGAAAGCAGTTTGACCAGGCCCGTTCACTACGGAAATGGGGACCTCTTGGAGGTTTAGACTCTCGGAACTGTGTGGGCCGGAGCTTTGAGGTTTGGAGAGTGGGCCCGCTGTGACTTGGTCCACAGAGTTAACCAGGTTATTTGGAAGAGCCCCACTATCAAAAAATATTGGCACGTCCACGAGCCCAACAACACTATTTTTTGGCGTTAATTCGAAAGAACTAGAAGCACTTGAGCTTCTACGCCGACACTGGACCACACTTGCTGAAACACCAAAATCCTCTGGCAGGGGCCGACATTCCCCTGCATCTTGTCTCTCATTTAATTCTTCATAATTGCATGGTGCGGATACTGAAGAGATGTTCGGCTGCTCACCTAATCCATCGAACGGTGACTGGCCGTCGATGAACCTCCGGTCCTCCTCATACTCTTCGGTTTTGATGGTAATAGCCTGGACACTGCCATCAATGGCGATTGAGACTCTATCCGGAATAAGGGACACAGATTGAACCGACAGTAAAAGTCGGGCTTCGTCGAACCGGTTTCGATTGACGGTATCCTCGTCAAAGCGTACGACCTTCCCCCACAATTTCCCCAGTTCGGAAAAGAAAGAAAGGCTCCATATCTTCAATGGGACGTCCCTTAAAACAACCCAAGTCTTCACCTGTCTTTTTCCTTCAAACCCAACTAACAGCTCCAATTCGTCGAACCAGTGCAAGAGCAAGTCGTCTCTTTTACTCCACGTGGACTGCATATCGACCTCTGAATTAAACTGTAAAACAGCAAGTAACCCACACCATGGACTGACTTTAACATGGATACCCTCAGAAGCAAATAGTTCTTCTATGAACTCTGAGTTGTACATGCTTTCTGGGCAACCAGACACGATTTCCTCCAAAGCGTCTCCCCTTTGGGAATTGTGATTAAACCTTGTTGTTGTAGTACACAAGCTTCCTCGTCGTTCTCCGTAATGGAAACTCTAAGGTTTAGATTACCTCTTTGGATATCCGCCACCGCCGGCTGATCCACATGTTGATCGATATGATGATCCGCGTCCCTTTTTCCTATTAATGCTTCTTTGAACGATCTGCCATCTTTAAAATTCCAAAGCTGCTTCCTACTTCGCTTCACCTCCGGTCTGAATTTACCCTCCCCTCTGTTGGAACGCTCAGGACGTTTCTCCGCCGGTTTGTTGTTATTCTCCTTTGCAATGAAGACTCTGATCCTGTACCCGTCCATAATTCTTCCATGTCCCAGCGTAAATGCTTTATCTGCTTCTGCCCAGCTAGAGAATCTAACAAACGCGAATGTAGTAGGGTTTGCTTTTCTCTTCTGATTATTTGTTGCGACGAACACGTCTGTGACGGTGCCATATGGCCTGAAGGCCTCTCCAAGGGTTGAGAAGTGGATCCTTTTACTGACGTTGTCCACGAAAACTGAAGCTCCAAGTCTACGCCGGATGTTTGCTGACCTCGCCGGAATTCTTTAATTTCAAATTGAATTCTAATTCCCCTTTTCTTCTATGGCTGAATTGACTCTCATTTTTAACTTAAATTGTTGTTGTTGTTGTTGTTGTTGTTGTTGTTATTCTAAACCTAATTTGTTTAGATTACCACCGCTCAACTATATATAGAGAGAGTCATAGTTATTACGTATAGAAATAAACCAAAGCCTTAAGTTTTAAATTGTTTTCGCTCTTACTTGTTCTCATGTTTTATGATTTTTTCTTGGACTGATACTGCCACCACCTTACATCGAAGCCACAACTGCCCTTTGTTCGTCGTTAGAGCTTTATTGTTACGAGGTGTGTTTCCTTCGGTGCTATAATTAAATTATATGTTATTTTTCTATGTGTTGGTGTTTTACCCTTTGTGTGATTATTTATATGTATTATGATTTTTTATGGTTGACATCACATGCATAGGTTTTCAGAATATGTTTTTACTATGATTTACGAACCGTGATTTATGAACTATGATTTATGGACTCATGGACTATGATTTATGAAGTATGTTTATGCAATATCGAATTTATGGAACTTTGTCTATGAAATTTGATTTCTAATCATCATATCTTTGTATGAGCATGGGTTGCGATTTGTTCGGGGAAGTTTAGTGGTTTCACCTTTCGGGCTGAATTCCACTTCGGATTGGCGGTTGTAGTGAGGAGTTATGTGGAACTTTCCTCTTGGCGGTTGTAGTTGGGTGCTTTGCATTACGCTTGTGATATAGTATCGTTTGTTTTATGTTTTAAAGGATTTTAAGAAAATAATAATATATGTTATGATTATAGTTTTTCTTGCACTTTAGAGACGCGCTAAGCTCTTTAGCTTACTCCCCCATAGTTTCCTCTTATAGATATCTTTGGACTTTAGGCGACGTGATACTTGGAAGATCTCAATTTTATCCGGTTATTTTATTATTCGGTACGAAACTATTTTAGTTTAATTAGATTTCTATTTATTATTTTGGGACATGGATGTAATTTTAGACTATTTATGTTTTGGGATTATTTTTAGCATTCATTTACTGTTTTTTTAATTTAGAGATTTTGTATAATCATTAGAATATCTATTATGATATTTATATTTTAATTTATTATTAAATTTATGTTATTTTATTTTAATTTAAAGTATATCTTTTTTAAAATTAGTTTTTAGGGTTAAATTTTCAATCATAACTTCCTAAATTCGGTATTTTCTTCTAGGTCGGGTTTAGGGTGTTACAAAAAGCCTTTGGAAACAAGAAAAACTAGATGCATATTTCATCATATCACTAAAACTAGATGGTTGCTTCTTAAATTCATCCAACTCAACATTCAAAAAGATATTCAAGGCACAAATCATTATTGGCATCACATCAATTGTCTATTAGTATCATTTTAAACATGCTTGAACCATAAAAGCATAAGGATTCCCATCATATATGCATAACTTTGGAAACCTCCAAGCTTCGAACACATATAAGCAAGTTATCACCAATCATGCTTCAAACCATCAACATACTAGTCCATCATACCACAACATATGAACCTCCACAACACAATAAAATCTAGGTTACAAAACCCCCAAAACCATGGTAACACGTTGCCTTATTAACCGAATTAAAACTAGGTGTTCCATACTCAACAGATTGCCTTGTTCTTGGACCTTCATTGTTCTAGAGAATGCTGCCCCTCAACTCTATTGCTCTGCATCAAAGGGAAAAATTGAGCGTAAGCACACAATGCTTAATGAGGCAATCAAAGAGTTTGGTTTCACTATAAATGAAGATGAGCCCTGTGTTTTCAAGAAAACTAGTGGGAGCACTGTTACAGTCATGGTAATTTATGTGGATGACATACTAATAATAGGAAATGATATACCTACCTTACAATCTGTAAAGACTTGGTTAGGAAAATGTTTTTCTTTGAAAGACTTGGGTGAAGAAACCTACATATTAGGAGTCAAGATTTATAGAGATGGATCAAGACGACTCCTAGGACTAAGTCAAAATACATACATAGACAAAGTACTGAAAAGATTCATTATGGAAGAATCTAAAAGAGGATACTTACCTATGAGACATGGTATTTCGCTCTCGAAGGAAATATGTCCTTCAATGCCTCAAGAGAGAGAACGCGTGAGTAAGATTCCATATGCTTCTACCATTGGTTCTATCATGTATGTCATGCTATGTACACGTCCAGATGTATCATATGCACTAAGTATGACAAGTCGATACCAAGTAGATCCCGGTGAAGGTCATTGGGTTGCAGTCAAAAACATCCTTAAGTACTTAAGAAGAACTAAGGATACATTCCTTATGTATGGAGGTGAGGAAGAGCTAAGTATTAAAGGTTATGCTAACGCAAGCTTCCAAACTGATAAGGATGATTCTTGATCATAATCGGGTTTTGTGTTTTTCCTTAATGAATGTGCTAAAAGCTTGAAAAGTTCAAAGCAATAAACATTGGCAAATTCTACAATAGAAGTCGAGTATATTGCAGCAAGAGATGCTGCAAAAGAGGCTGTTTGGATCAAAAAGTTCAAATCTAAACTAGGGGTCGTGTCTAGCATATCTAATGCTATAGATCTATGTTGTGACAACAACGGTGCCATCGCACAAGCAAAAGAACCCAGATCTCACCAGCAATCCAAAAACATACTTAGGTGTTACCATCTCATTCGTGAAATCATTGATTAAGGAGATGTAGAAATATGTAGAGTACCAACGGATGACAATGTCGTTGATCCATTGACAAAGCCTCTGACACAGTAGAAGTATGAACATCACACTAAGTCTCTTGGTATTAGATACATGAGTGATTGGAATTAGTGCTAGTGGGAGATTGTTAGAGTATGCCCAAAGACTAATCATGAGATGGTTGTAAAAGACATACTTATTTTATCTTGTTTATTAATAAAGTCATTATTATTATTATTTCAGTATTATTTTGTGCATCTATAAATAAACTGAATTATAATAAAGTCCTTAAAATAATATAGTTATTCTTGAATGTCATTAGTCAAGAATTATTGTGGGCGTGGACAAAAATAATATATTAAGACTAATATGTAGTTGATTGATGACAAAGTGTTGTTATTGACATAGATATGTCAAAATTAATACATAAGTATGTGTTAGAGAACGACATACTGGACCCGCTATGAGCATGTTTCTTGGATTATTATGTGACAGTCACAACATTGCTCATGGTGATAACTAAGTGTATGATCCTCAGACTTGAGATCACCATTATTTCAATATCGAGAGTGACGTATTTTGATGCGGTCAAACATGTATTGTAATAAACTACACTATAAAGACTGATATTGTATATGTCACAATCTATATAGCGAAATATGGTTGATCAAGATAGGATTTGTCCCTCCTACACAATAGAAGTAATATCGCAGGCCACTTGATTGAGTGAGACTAGGAAATGCATGGCCCTGCTCGAATAAATTGATATGAGATATCATAGTTATTCATTTATCATAGTGTACTCAAGATATCAAGAAATATTAGATGGATTGTACAAGTAAGACTAATCCATGATTTGTTTTTGGTCTAGATATGAAGACAAACGGATGTAATACACAAAAGAAGTTAATCACGGAAAAAAGGTAAAGTCGAACCACGACTTCATGTAACTTAGGTAGCAATGATGTATTGCTAGATGCCACTCATTGCTTGTAATATTAGAATTGTTCTAGATATTACTACTAATGTTACATGAACCTATAAGGGTCACACCCTATGATTGAAACGAATAAATATAAAGTAGATAGCATGTAAACAAACTTGTTGTACACGTAATAATTATTAAAACGAAATTATTATAATTATTGTAATTATAGATAATCTCGTTTATAGATATTTTAATACTAGATAATTATTGTAATTATCAAATATTATTAAAATATATATATATCCCTAAAGAAACCCAATTAAAGTAGAATTATATTCTACATATTAAATTGTATTCAATTAAATATATTATATATTTAATGAATTTGAATTAAAGTAGAATCAGATTCTACATATTTAATTATATTTAATTAAATATATTATATATTTAATGAATCTGAATTTAATTAGAATTAGGTTTTTGAATACTATATAAAGGCATAAGGTCTAGCAGCCAAAGTATGCTCTTTCAGAAAACCTCTCTAACAGTTAGAGAAGAGAAAATATTGTTCGTTTTGTTCGGATGGACTGCGTAGAGGTCGGAACGCTATTTTGACAACTTAGATTCGATTTGGTTTATCCTAACTCCCTAAGGATATCAAGATACCAGATTTATTAAGGTAATATTTCATCCCTATTCACCCCGATTTGGTTTATCGAAACGTTATTGTCCATTGGCATTAATCAGATTCTGATCATTGGCGGATTCACCGGATAATTTTTCGATGCGCCAAGGGGTGTACCAGCCTTTCATAACAATGCCATGCCAAGTAGTTGTAACACCCCAATTTTGGGCTTGGAAGTTTAGGGTCTGAACTAGACCGGTCTGATTTTCGGTTCGAATATAAAAGGAGGTTTTTAGGGATAGCCTAGTTTGGGATGCTTTAAAAATATGGAAAAATACTTAAAAATCTTCTTTTAATATATATAAGAGAGTGGTGGAATCAATTTTACAAAATAAGGTTTGGAAATACTACATTTCGGTGTAGTGACTAAAATGCAATTTTTGAAAAGTTTAGTGGTGACTGTTTTGTAAGGATTGAAACTTTGAATCTTTAAGGAGCTAATATACCTAAAAATGATTTCTCCATATTTTTCCTTAATTTGAGTGAATTAATTAATGTTTTAATTAATTAGATGAAAAGAGAAACTACTTTTTGGAATTTCATAACTACCTTTTCCTAAAATTTTCTCATTTCTTTTTCTCTCAAAATTCCATCATCCAAACACTATTTTTCCAGCAACTTTTGCATTAATCTTCACTTCAATTGATGAGATTTCAATCATCAATTAATTCCTAATCAATCTTGCATCAAATCCTTTTAATTTCCTCATTGAATTTTCAAGGAAATTGGCTCAAATCAAGGAGAAATCACCATTTAGAGGTAAGATTGTTCTTCTCCTCTAAATACTCAGTTCTTTACTGAAATTCCCAAGTTGTCAATCCTTAATTTAAGTTTTATAAATGGTTTTAATGTTAGAAACTTGATTTTGGCTTAAAACTCAAGATTTGGAAGAAATCTTGAAGAATTTCGTTGTGAATGCTTGGGCTCTGTTTTGAGATGATTCTTAAATGTATTTTGGATGTCTAATGATGTGGAAAATGAGCTTTTATCAATGCAATCCCGAATAGGTTGAATTTCCTAAGTTTTTGCTTATGAAAATGGTGGTTTTTGAGGTGTTTTTGGTGTTCTGTTATAGCTGGAGGTATAAGGACGAGTTAAGGTGTGTTTTGGGTGTTGATTGATGTTTAGAAATGGTTAGAAGTGGTGGATCTTGGCTGGGTTAGGTTGTGAAAGAGTTTGGAGGTGTTTTCGGTTGTGTTTGGTAGCCGAAATGTTGGTTTTGGGTAGATCAGCAAGTTTAGGTGTGTTGGCTGAAGATTTCAATGCATGATGATGCATTAATCCTCTTTTTTGATGTGTTTAAAACAGGGGAAACATCTTCGGACACTTTTGGAGTTGATCCGAAGGCTTGATTGGCGTTTCGGCAAGCGGGCGAAACGTAATCGGTGAGTGGAGTTGGATTTCCAGCTTTGAAACAATTATTTGAAGGTTATGGGAGCTTAGTTTAAGTCTAATCAACTTAGCTAAGCTCAAGAGTAAGTTTTCAGAAAAACATCCTCGAATGAGCCATGAAGTGGTTTGATGCATTGGTTGTAATTGCATGTTTAAATTCTATTTTGAAAGCATGTTTTAGCATGGTTAATGCTGGCTTTGAAAGCCATGTGTTGAAGGATGCTCAAGGTAAGAGATCCTTGTTTTAGCATGTTGTTAAATTGGTAATGATGCATAGTGATGCATGGTGTTTAATGGCTTTGTTCAATGCTTTTAAAACAGTGAATTAATGATGTTATTTGATGTATATTGGCAAGTGATGAATTGGTTTTAAAGTACTTGAATCGGATATAGTTAGTCGGCTATAGGATTGGGTGCACCGTGAATAAAGTCGCCTTGGATGTTGAGGGGTTGTGATTGTACCGTAAACTCCATCCAAGTATCCTAACGAGAGAGGTAAGATCACAATGGTGGTTAAAAGTCCGTGTGTGGATCTTGGTAAGGTCACAACGGTGGTTAAAATTCCGTGTGTGGACCTTGTGTTATGTGTCTCGTACTCTCGTTAGGAAGTTATACAACTACCGATGAGTGATGTGGAGGGGTTGTGATTGTACCGTTAAACTCCATCACGGGTGATGAGGGGTTGTGATTGTACCGATAAACTCCACCTTATGTTGTTCGGTAGTGTGTATAAAGCGTATGGGACAACGCTTGTAACCCGTGTATCCGATTGTGTTTTGTGTTGTAAAAGATTATGAATTATCACTTGAAAGCCAATATGTTGAGTTGAATGTAATGAAGCATGAGATGCTTGTAAAGTATGCAAGGTTGCATGAAAAGAGATGAGCTTGTGTTTAAAAGCTTTGTTGAAAGTGTTTTCTAAAATGCATTATTGTGTTGTTTTCTTTAGAGCATGCCTCACTAAGCAATTGTGCTTACGCTCTCTCTCTTGTACCAATATGCAGATAATTGAAGTGTTTAAGGGCCACAAGGAGGCTAGAGTGTCCAAGGGAAACCAAGCTCATGTATGGTGATGTTTTCATACACTATTAGTTTTGGTAATTTGGCAATGGGAACCTAAGGTTGTGTGTTGGGAGATGTGTTGAACTCCCTAAGTTGTAGCTTGTTGTTTTTGATGGTTTGAATTTGTAAGTGGCCATTTAATGCTTGCTTTGGAGATTGGTTGATTGCTTGGTTTCGGATAATAGGAAGCATGCATATAGATATGTGAAATTCCATGTTTGATGTTATGAATGTGTTTGGGAGTTACAAGCATGCTATATATATGTATGATGACTTGTTGGCATGATTAGGAAGTCATTAGGTTGTGTTTGAGTGGTTTTATGTATGAAAAACCAGCAAAATTTGCAACTTCTGGGCAAACCGTATCGGAACAGGCACTGGCGTTTCGAAACAGGGGCCTGTAATGGCCTTTGTGTTTCGAAACGGCTGGAGGCTGTTTCGAAACGGCTGGAGGCTGTTCCGAAACGTTTTGGCTACTGTCAAGCCCTGTTTCGGAACCAGTCTCGGAACAAACCTGTGTTTCGGAACGGTCAAAGCCGTTTCGAAACAGGTGACCGTTGGGCACTGATTTGAATGGTGTTTGAGTTTGCTAGCTTTACGTTTTAGTCCCGAAAGTTCTAATTGCAATTGTATGAGTTTGAGATGTCCAAATAAGATGAAATTTGACAGGGAAGCATGAAATAAGACTAATTTAATATTGGTAACTTTTAAATTAGTTATGACCTTCTAATTTGCAGAATTTACGTTTTGGTCCCTAAACTTGTATTATGTGCAATTGAGTCCCTGTATGTTATCCAATCGATGTGCCCTTATCAAATAAGTCTTGTGGGATCTCACTTAGGGTTAATGTGCATCTAGACAAGATTAAAAAGAAAAAAAGGGTCGTTAATCAAGGTTGACTTTCGAGTTGACTTTGGTTTTCCCCGTGTAATCTTCGTAGTTCGGGTCAACCATCTAGGCCGGGCTAAGGGGGTTACATTTGTTGGTATCAGAACTTAGTTCTCATGTAATTGGGAATTGTTATGTGGGTGATGTATATGTTTTTGCTTGGTGAATCTTTTAAGTGAAGGAATGTGTTATGAATTGTGATATATGGTTACAATTGTGATGTTATGCTATGTTGAAGCATGTTAGGGGAACCCATTGCCATATCAAAACTAATGAAAGTATTTGTTTTTGGAAAATGAGCTTGAGTACTTGGATTACTTACCTTGTTGAGCCTAATTATGTTTATTGCATTTGTGTCAGTGCATTATTTTTATAAATGGGGCCTCGTAGAGAGATGAGGATGAATACGAGAGCTATGGCTCAGAATGAAAATGAGGAAAATGCTGAGAATGTGGTGGATTTACCTCCTCCCCCTGGTGGTGGACCACCTGGCGGTGATGGTGTTAGGGGTGAAAATGCTGGTGTTGGTGCTGGTGCTGGGGTCGCTGGACCTGAAGGTGTGCAGGGGCAAGCTGCTCTTGACATGACTTTGTTGATTCAGGCTATTGCTGGAGCCTTTCAGGCAGCAGTAGCTGGAGCTCATGGAGCTGCGCATCAGGATGATGCTAATGTGAGATTGCCTTTGGAACGTCTTCGTAGTCTGGGAGGGAATGAGTTCAGAGGTTTATCTCCTGAAGGATCTGAATCTTAGTTGGAAAGTACCAAGAGGATTTTGGGGCAAATGAATTGCAACAATGTGCAGAAGTTGGGCTGCGTGGTATCTCTGTTGCATGATGATGCGTATACGTGGTGGACGACCACTGTCTCTGGAATGGTGGAAAATGATGTGACTTGGACGTTCTTCTTGAACGCGTTCAAGCGAAAGTATATAGGTGTGCGATACCTAGATGAGAAGAAAAGAGAATTCATGTCTCTTGTGCAAGGAAGCATGACGGTGGCTGAGTATGAGATCCAGTTTGTCCGCCTTAGCCAGTACGCACCTGAGCTAATCCCTGATGAGCGGGAGAGGTGTGAACGTTTCCGTTATGGTTTAGTGACGGACGTAAAGACTTTCATGCTTGCTGCTGAGTATACGGATTTTGATGTGCTGGTGAGTAGAGCGAAAGACATTGAGCAGAACTTGGGTTTGTCTTCCAGAGGCGTTAGTTCTAGCTCGGGCAAGAGAGCTGCTGATTATAGTTCCGGTGGTGGACGGAACAAGAGAGGATGTGATAAATGGTATCAGTCTTCTGCTAGGCGTGGTGGTGGAGGACATGGTGCGCCTGTTCAGGGAGACAAGATGAGAGCTGATCAGAACACGTGCTGGACGTGTGGATCTCGTGGCCATATGAGGCAAGATTGTCCTCGAGCAGCGAGGGAGGTTCAGGCTGCTGTAGCAGTGACTGGTAATTCATGCTGGAATTGTGGTTCGGCAGACCACATGAGGAGAGAGTGTCCTTTGTTGGCCGGTGGTGGTCAGGGACGTGCTCCTGGGATAGTTGCACCACAGAGAGGTCATGGGCGTGGCCGTGGTAACTTCCAGCGCAGAGATGATGGTGGGAGGAATGTGGCGCATGTGGTGGTTGTTTAACCTGAGAGTGGTGGCCAGGCTCGAGTGTATGCTCAGCATGAGGGGAGGAATGATACGGATGTGATCGCAGTTACCTTTACTTTGCAATCCTTATCATTACTTTCCTTGATTGATTCTGGATCTACACACTCATATATATTGCGTGAACATGCTCAATTGCTTGGTTTACCTGTTGAGTCTTTGGATGTTGGTATGCGTGTAACTAGTTCCTTTGGTGAGACCGTTGTGACACGGAAGTTGTATAGAAGATGTCCCTTGGAAGTGCAAAACCATGTTTTTCTTGTTGATCTCATGGAATTGCCTTTCGATGGTTTTGATGTAATCCTTGGTATGGATTGGCTCGTTGAACATCTAGCTGTAGTGGATTTTGAGAACAAGCGAGTTTCGTTGAAGCTTGAGGATGATTACGAGGTAGTGGTGTTTGGTGAGAATGTGAAGTTTCTTGCCAATGTGGTATCTTCGTTGGAAGCAAGCCGAATGCTGAGGCAAGGTTGTGAAGCTTACCTGGCCTTTGTGATGAATCCTAGCTCTAAGGAGTTGCGAGTTTAAGATATCAGGACTGTGCGAGAGTTTCCTGGAGTGTTTCCGGAGGAGTTACCTGGATTACCTCCTAGTCGAGAGGTGGAGTTTGGGATTGAGTTGTATCAGAGCACAACTCCAGTGTCCATTACTCCTTACCGAATGGCACCTAAGGAGTTGAAGGAGCTGAAGACGCAACTTCAGGAGTTGCTTGATCGTGGTTTCATCCGGCCGAGTGTGTCACCTTGGGGTGCACCGATCTTGTTTGTGAAGAAGAAGGATGACACTATGAGAATGTGCATCGATTATCGTCAGCTGAACAAGTTGACTATCAAGAATCGGTATCCTTTGCCGAGGATTGATGATCTTTTTGATCAATTTCGGGGAGCGGCTGTGTTCTTTAAGATTGACTTAAGGTCAGGTTATTATCAGCTTAAGGTGAAGGATGTGGATGTACCAAAAACAGCCTTTAGAACGAGGTATGGGCATTATGAGTTCCTTGTGATACCGTTTGGCTTGACGAATGCTCCTGCATCTTTTATGGACATGATGAATAGAGTGTTTCATAAATACTTGGACAAGTTTGTTGTGGTGTTCATTGATGATATCCTTGTTACCTCTCGTACTGAGGAGGAGCATGAGGGGCATTTGCGGATTGTGTTGCAGGCGCTGTTGGAGAATCGGTTTTATGCTAAGTTGAGCAAGTGCGAATTCTGGCTTAGGGAAGTTGTTTTCCTTGGTCATGTGGTTTCTGCTGAGGGGATTCGTGTTGATCCTCGGAAGATTGAGGCGGTGATGAATTGGAAGCCTCCTAAGTCTGTTCATGAAGTCCGTAGTTTCCTTGGGTTGGCATGATACTATGGGAGGTTTGTGGATGGATTTTCAAAGATTTCTGCACCTTTAACGAAGTTGTTGTAGAAGGATGTCAAGTTTGAGTGGACAGAAACAAGACAACAAGCTTTTGAGAAGCTTAAGGCAGCTTTGACGCAAGCTCGTATCTTGGTTCAACCTGAATCAGGGAAAGAGTTTGTGGTGTATAGTGACGTATCCTATGTGGGTTTGGGGTGTGTGTTGATGCAAGAGGGTAAGGTGGTGGCTTATGCATCGCGTCAGTTGAAGGTGCATGAGCGCAATTATCCTACGCATGATATTGAGTTAGCTGCGGTGGTTTTTGCTTTGAAGATTTGGAGACATTATCTATATGGTGAGAAGTGTACTGTGTACACGGATCACAAAAGTTTGAAGTATCTGATGTCTCAGAAAGAGTTGAATCTTAGGCAACGACGTTGGGTGGAGTTGCTTAAGGATTACGATCTGACGATCGAGTACCATCCAGAAAAAGCTAATGTTGTAGCGGATGCCTTGAGTAGGAAGGTGGCAGTGGAGTTAAGGGCTATGTTTGCCAGCTTGAGTATTTCGCGAGATGGGGGTCTTGTGGCTGAATTGTAAGTGAAACCATCTTTGGTTCAGTTGATAAAGGATAAGCAGTTGTTGGTTGATTCTTTGGTGCCACATGTTCAGGATATTGCTGAGGATAGACCATCGGATTTCTGTTTTAATGATGATGGGGTTCTATGTTTTGGGAGTCGGATAGTAGTGCCGAGTGATGCAGAGTTGAGGCGTACTATTCTGACTGAAGCTCATAGCAGTCCTTTCGCTATGCACCCTGGTAGTACAAAGATGTATCATGATCTTAGGGATGAGTACTATTGGGTGGGTTTGAAGAAGGATGTTGCGGAGTACGTGGGTAAGTGTATGGTTTGTCAGTGGGTTAAGGCTGAGCATCAGTTTCCTTCTGGGTTGTTGCAACCGTTGAGGATTCCTGAGTGGAATTGGGAAAGGATTACCATGGACTTTGTGTCTGGTTTGCCTTTGTCGCCATCGAAGAAGAATTCGGTGTGGGTGATTGTGGATCGCCTTATGAAGTGTGCGCGTTTCTTACATGTGCATACTACGTATACTTTGGACAAGCTTGTAGAGTTGTACATTGATGAGATTGTGCGACTGCATGGTGTGCCAAAGTATATAGTATCGGATAGAGATCCGAGGTTTACATCGCGTTTTTGGGAGTGTTTGCATCAAGCTTTGGGTACGCGGCTGAATTTCAGTACTTCTTATCATCCACAGACAGATGGACAGTCTGAGCGATTGTAGGCAGCTTCTGCTCGACAGAAGTCTTACGCGGATTTGAAGCGTAAGGAGATCAAGTTTGCGGTAGGTGACCGTGTGTTCTTGAAGGTTTCGCCTTGGAATAAGGTGATGAGGTTTGGTCGGAAGGGTAAGTTGAGCCCTAGGTACATTGGACCATACGAGGTGATTGAACGTGCGGGTCCTGTTTCGTACAAGTTGAGGTTACCGCAAGAGTTGGAAAAGATACATGATGTGTTTCATGTCTCTATGCTTCGGAGGTATAGATCGGATCCTTCGCATGTTATGCCTGTGGAGGAAGTGGAGTTGAATCCAGATTTGACCTATGATGAGGAGCCGGTTGAAATTCTGGATTCGGACAGTAAGGTTCTTCGAGGCAAGACCATTGAATTGGTTAAGGTGTTGTGGAAGCATCATGGTGTTGAGGAAGCCACGTGGGAAAGAAAAGAGGATATGAAAAAGCAGTTTCCGTACCTTTTTCCTCCAGGTAAATTTCGAGGACGAAATTTCTTAAGGGGGGGGGAGAGTTGTAACACCCCAATTTTGGGCTTGGAAGTTTAGGGTCTGAACTAGACCGGTCTGATTTTCGGTTCGAATATAAAATGAGGTTTTTAGGGAAAGCCTAGTTCGGGATGCTTTAAAAATATGGAAAAATACTTAAAAATCCTCTTTTAATATATATAAGAGAGTGGTGAAATCAATTTTACAAAATAAGGTTTGGAAATACTACATTTCGGTGTAGTGACTAAAATACGATTTTTGAAAAGTTTAGTGGTGACTGTTTTGTAAGGATTGAAACTTTGAATCTTTAAGGAGCTAATATACCTAAAAATGATTTCTCCAGATTTTTCCTTAATTTGAGTGAATTAATTAATGTTTTAATTAATTAGATGAAAAGAGAAACTACTTTTTGGAATTTCATAACTACCTTTTCCTAAAATTTTCTCATTTCTTTTTCTCTCAAAATTTCATCATCCAAACACTATTTCTCCAGCAACTTTTGCATTGATCTTCACTTTAATTGATGAGATTTCCATCATCAATTAATTCCTAATCAATCTTGCATCAAATCCTTTTAATTTCCTCATTGAATTTTCAAGGAAATTGGCTCAAATCAAGGAGAAATCACCATTTAGAGGTAAGATTGTTCTTCTCCTCTAAATACTCAGTTCTTTACTGAAATTCCCAAGTTGTCAATCCTTAATTTAAGTTTTATAAATGGTCTTAATGTTAGAAACTTGATTTTGGCTTAAAACTCAAGATTTGGAAGAAATCTTGAAGAATTTCATTGTGAATGCTTGGGCTCTGTTTTGAGATGATTCTTAAATGTATTTTGGATGTATAATGATGTGGAAAATGAGGTTTTATCAATGCAATCCCGAATAGGTTGAATTTCTTAAGTTTTTGCTTATGAAAATGGTGGTTTTTGAGGTGTTTTTGGTGTTCTGTTGTAGCTGGAGGTATAAGGACGAGTTAAGGTGTGTTTTGGATGCTGATTGATGTTTAGAAATGGTTAGAAGTGGTGGATCTTGGCTAGGTTAGGTTGTGAAAGAGTTTGGAGGTGTTTTCGGTTGTGTTTGGTAGCCGAAATGTTGGTTTTGGGTAGATCAAGGAGTTTAGGTGTGTTGGCTGAAGATTTCAATGCATGATGATGCATTAATCCTCTTCTTTGATGTGTTTAAAACAGGGGAAACATCTTCTGACACTTTTGGAGTTGATCCGGAGGCTTGATTGGCGTTTCGGCAAGCGTGCGAAACGTAATCGGTGAGTGGAGTTGGATTTCCAGCTTTGAAACAATTATTTGAAGGTTATGGGAGCTTAGTTTAAGTCTAATCAATTTAGCTAAGCTCAAGAGTAAGTTTTCGGAAAAACTCCCTCGAATGAGCCATGAAGTGGTTTGATGCATTGGTTGTAATTGCATGTTTAAATTCTGTTTTGAAAGCATGTTTTAGCATGGTTAATGTTGGTTTTGAAAGCCATGTGTTGAAGGATGCTCAAGGTAAGAGATCCTTGTTTTAGCATGCTGTTAAATTGGTAATGATGCATAGTGATGCATGGTGTTTAATGGCTTTGTTCAATGCTTTAAAACAGTGAATTAATGATGTTATTTGATGTATATTGGCAAGTGATGAATTGGTTTTAAAGTACTTGAATCAGATATAGTTAGCTGGCTATAGGATTGGGTGCACCGTGAATAAAGTCGCCTTGGATGTTGAGGGGTTGTGATTGTACCGTAAACTCCATCCAAGTATCCTAACGAGAGAGGTAAGATCACAACAGTAGTTAAAAGTCCGTGTGTGGATCTTGGTAAGGTCACAACGGTGGTTAAAAGTCCGTGTGTGGACCTTGTGTTATGTGTCCCCTACTCTCGTTAGGAAGTTATACAACTACCGATGAGTGATGTGGAGGGGTTTTAATTGTACCGTTAAACTCGATCACGGGTGTTGAGGGGTTATGATTGTACCGATAAACTACACCTTATGTTGTTCGGTAGTGTGTATGAAGCGTATGGGACAACGCTTGTAATCCGCGTATCCGATTGTATTTTGTGTTGTAAAAGATTATAAATTATCACTTGAAAGCCAATATGTTGAGTTGAATGTAATGAAGCATGAGATGCTTGTAAAGTATGCAAGGTTGCATGAAAAGAGATGAGCTTGTGTTTAAAAGCTTTGTTGAAAGTGTTTTCTAAAATGCATTATTGTGTTGTTTTCTTTAGAGCATCCTCACTCAGCAATTGTGCTTACACTCTCTCTCTTGTACCAATAATGCAGATAATTGAAGTGTTTAAGGTCCACAAGAAGGATAGAGTGTCCAAGGGAAACCAAGCTCATGTATGGTGATGTTTTCATACACTATTAGTTTTGGTAATTTGGCAATGGGAACCTAAGGTTGTGTGTTGGGAGATGTGTTGAACTCCCTAAGTTGTAGCTTGTTGTTTTTGATGGTTTGAATTCGTAAGTGGCCATTTAATGCTTGCTTTGGAGATTGGTTGATTGCTTGGTTTCGTATAATAGGAAGCATGCCTATAGATATGTGAAATTCCATGTTTGATGCTATGAATGTGTTTGGGAGTTACAAGCATGCTATATATGTATGATGACTTGTTGGCATGATTAGGAAGTCATTAGGTTGTGTTTGAGTGGTTTTATGTATGAAAAACCAGCAAAATCTTCAGGTTCTGGGCAAATCATATCGGAACAGGCACTGGCGTTTCGAAACGGGGGCCTGTAATGGCCTTCGTGTTTCGAAACGGCTGGAGACTGTTCCGAAACGGTTTGGCTACTGCCAAGCCCTGTTTCGGAACCAGTCTCGGAACGAACCCGTGTTTCAGAACGGTCAAAGCCGTTTCGAAACATGTGACCGTTGGGCACTGATTTGAATGGTGTTTGAGTTTGCTAGCTTTACGTTTTAGTCCCGAAAGTTCTAATTGCAATTGTATGAGTTTGAGATGTCCAAATAAGATGAAATTTGACAGGGAAGCATGAAATAAGACTAATTTAATATTGGTAACTTTTAAATCAGTTATGACCTTCTAATTTGTAGAATTTACGTTTTGGTCCCTAAACTTGTGTTATGTGCAATTGAGTCCCTGTATGCTCTCCAATCACTGTGCCCTTATCAAATAAGTCTTGTGGGATCTCACTTAGGGTTAATGTGCATCTAGACAAGATTAAAAAGAAAAAAAGGGTCGTTAATCAAGGTTGACTTTCGAGTTGACTTTGGTTTTCCCCGTGTAATCTTCGTAGTTCGGGTCAACCGTCTAGACCGGGCTAAGGGGGTTACAATAGTTGTTGACTCGAAAAAATAGGACCAGATCAGGCTGTGAGAAAATAGCGATTAGATCAATCGCCGGAAAAATAGCGGATAACTGGTGCCAAGCTTGTTTGGCAAAACTATGCCAAGCGTGGTTGCCATACGGTGACGACAGATGATGTCAGCCCTAGCCTGATCAGCTTATCACCTTATCAACCTATCACTTCAAATCTAGATAAAGGTGATCACAAGTCTCATCCCTTGCGCATTCAAATTTCAAATTCAATGGCTTATCATAGTCTTCCTTGCACGCCTATTTAAAGACTGATCGAGCAAACAATTCGAGGAAACTTTTGGAGAGTAATCCATCGATGACCGGTTACACCAAGGAGACGTGGTTCGACCCACTTAACCGAGAGCTTGGATCTTGAAGGGCTTCATCGAGAGACCCCTTCTTGCCTATTCTCTTGTCTAGTTATTTTATTTTCTTTTTAAATGATGATGTGTTTGAAAAACGTTGAAGGTTTTGTAGTTGATACCCTCACCATGAACTAATTTAATAGTTCATGGGGGGTGTTTGCGTTCAACGTTGTTTAATGTTAAGTGTTTAATAATGAAAATGCTTGAGCCTTGTTTCTTCTATCTGGCATACTTTACTTTTCCTAAATACTATGCCAAGCGAGAGATGGCACTGTTGGCCTATTGCACCTCAATATCTTAACAAACTTGGGGGGCAACAATCAAGTTGTTGGATACTAAGGCGATATGTGTAACGCCCCGGTTATGGGCTTGGAAGTTTTGGGCGTTGACCGGTTCAGTCAAAGTGATGTTCGAATCTAAAAGGGTGAAATTAGGAAAGCCTAGTTCGGGTTGCATTAAAAATATGGAAAAAAATGTTCTAAAATCATCTTTTAATATATATAAGTGAACTGTGAAATCAATTTTGCAAAATAAGGTTTGGAAGGGTGACATTTTGGGCTAGTGACCAAAATGTAATTTTTGAAAACTGTGAGACTGTTTTAAAAAGGATTGAAACTTTGAATCTTTAAGGAGCTATTTACCCAATGGGAGTTTCTCCAGATTTTCTAAAGATATTAAATGATTAATTAAAAGGTTTTAAATAAAAACAAAGTGGAGGGAAGATATTTTGGTTTTAACTAACTTTTCTCTCAATTCTATTTTCTCTCATTTTCTCTCAAGCCAAACACCTTTTCTCCAGAGCTTTTCTCTCTGATTTTGTCACCTAAATTCATCTTTTCAATTCTCTTTGGATTCCTAATCATCTCATCAACAAAACCTCACCATTTGCTAGTTGATTCTTCAAGCTTTTTGGTTCTAAAAGAGGAGAAACTCAAGTTTGGAGGTAAGAACGTCCTTCTCCTCTAAACTCTCAGTTATTTACTGAAATTCCCAAGTTCTCAATCCTTAATTGATGTTTTATAAATGGTTTTTAAAGTGGTGTAATGGATCTTGGCTTAAAATGCAAGATTTGATGATTTTTGATGGATTTTCGTATGATCTGATTGGGCTGGGTTTTAAGGTGTTAATTTGATGATAAATGAATGTTAATTTGATATGGAATTGAGTTTTAATTAATGCAATCCCGGATAGGTTGAATTTCCTAAGTTTAGCTTGTGATTCTTGGTTGTTTTTGGAGTGATCTTGTGGATCTGTTGTTGCTGGAGGTATAAGGTTGTTGTTAGGTTCTTTTTAGGTGTTAAATGATGTTAAAGGATGTTTAGTTTTGATGGTTTATGGCTGGGCTTTGTTGAGGAGTTGTTTGGATGCATTTTCGGTTGTGTTTGGTGGCCGAAAATGGAGTGTGGATGAGAGCAGCGAGTTTAGGTGCTTTCATTGAAGCTATTAATGCATGATGATGCATTAATCCTCTGCTTTAATGTGTTTAAAACAGGGGAGTCATCTTTGGATCCAAGTGTTGGTGATCCGGAGGCTTGATTTGGTACTTCGGCACGAGGCGAAGTGGATTCGGTGAGTGAAATTGGGTTTTCGGCTTTGAAACCAATGTCTTGGGAGCTTAGTTTAAGTCTAAACAACTTTGCTAAGCTCAAGTGTAAGTTTTCGGAAAAACTCTCTAGTGGTGGCCATGGTTTGGTTGTTGTGCAATGTGGTTATTGCATGTTTTAAATTATGTTTTGAAAGCATGTTTTAGCATGATTATTGCTGATTTTATAAGCCATGTGTTGAAGGAAGCTCAAGGTAAGAGTTCCTTGTTTTTAAACATTGTTTAAATGTGGTTTAATGCCTAAAGATGCATGATGTTTATGGCTTGGTTTAATGCTTTAAAACAGTGGATTATTTGATGATAATGATGTATATTGGCGAGTGATGTTTTGAAAAGGTTAAGGTCACTAAGGTGGTTAAAAGTCCTTGAGTGAGCCTTGTTACTTAAGAACATCAAGGTGGTTAAAAGTCCTTGGATGGTTCTTGTTAAGGACACAAAGGTGGTTAAAAGTCCTTGTGTGGTCCTTGCCATGGTGTTTAAAAGTCCATGGGCCAAGGTGTTTAAAAGTCCTTGGGGCCAAGGTGTTTAAAAGTCCTTGGGGTGAAACTTGTAAGGACACAAAGGTGGTTAAAAGTCCTTGTGTGGTCCTTGGAAATTATAAGATCACAATGGTGTTTAAAAGTCCATGTGTGAGTCTTATGTTGATCTTGTTTTTAAAAGATGGAATTTATCACTTGTGGCCAATATGACATGCATTGATATGGAAGCATGTATTGCTTGTTTAAGAATGCTTTTGAGCATGTTTAAATGATGTTTGAAGTATGATTTATAAAGTGTATTTATAAATGCATTATTGAATGGTTTAATGAGCATTCCTCACTAAGCTTTTGCTTATGCTCTCTTCCTTTTTCTTAAATCAATAATGCAGAGCATTAAGGTGCATTGAGGGCAGCAAGGAAGGCAAGCAATCAAGTGGAAGTTGAGCTCAAGTATGGAAAGGTTTTCTTAAACACTTTTAGCTTTTGGCATTTGGCAATGGGGGACCTTTGTGGATGTTTTGGGAGATGTATGAACTCCCTAAGTTTGTTTAATGACGTTGATAATGCTGGATTCTGTAATTGGCCTTTAATTGTTGGTTTGGAGGTATTATGCTTGAATGGTTTGCTTGTGTAGGAAGCATGCCTTTAGATTTGGGGCTTTTCGTATATGTTGATATATTGATGTTTGGTTGATGCAAATATGTCTCTTTTATGCTAAATTTCTTGCTGGTAAAGTTTGGTAGCATTGGAGCATGTATGGTTGATCAATTGTGTGTTTTAGCAGCCATTTCTATGTTTTCTGTGCAGGCCGTATCGGAACAGTAGCCCTCGTTTCGGAACGGGTGCCTTGTAGTAGCCCAAGCGTCCGAAACGGGAGACACCGTTCCGAAACGGAATGGTCACTGCCAGCCCTTGTTTCGGTACGCGTTGCGGAACGGCCCCGCGTTTCGAAACAGGTTCTTCCTGTTTCGGAACACCTGGCCGTTGGGGGCTGACATTGGCAGTTATATGTTTTGAAAAGTTTGCATTTTGGTCCTGAAACTTGTATGTGCAATTGTATGAGTTTGGGTTAAGTCCTTATATTTATCAGAATTTACAATTTGGTCCCTATTTGATCTCTGGTGTTTATGATCTTTGAGTATGTTGATTGAATGATCATAACTAGGGTTAATGTGCATTTAGACAAGAGTTAAAAAGAAAAAAAAAGGGTCGTTAATCAAGGTTGACTTTCGGGTTGACTTTGGTTTTCCCCGTGTGACTTCCTTAATTCGGGTCAACCGTCTAGGCCGGGTTAAGGGGGTTACATTTGGTGGTATCAGATCTGAGTTCTCGAGTAATTGGGAATGAACGTGTGCATGAATGAAGTGTGTATGCTATGTATGCTTGTTGAGTGAAAGCATGATGAGTGGTTTGTGAATTGATGCATTTGAGTTGCATGTTGTGGTGAAGTATGTTGTGGGTACCCATTGCCAAATCAAAGCTAGTGAAGTGATGTTGGTTTAAATGAAATTGAGCTTGAGTACTTGGATTGCTTACCTTGCTGGGCCTGACTTTGTTTGTTTGCATTGTTAGAGTATGGCACCACGTAGAGAGTTGAGAGGTAATGTGCGAGCTACGGCTCCAAATGAGAATGAGGAGAACGAGGAGAGTGCGGTGTTACCTCCTCCTCCACCTGGTGGTGGTGGTGCTGAGGGAGAAAGAGCTGATGCTGCAGCTGGTGCTGGAGCTGCTGGACCTGAGGTTGGTCAGGGGCAAGCTATGCCTGACATGACGATGTTGGTACAAGCTATTGCTGGTGCGTTTCGAGCGGCAGTAGCTGGAGCTCAAGGAGCTGGGCATCAGGGAGATGCCGGTGTTAGATTACCCTTGGAGCGCTTACGCAGTCTAGGTGGGACTGAGTTCAGAGGTATGTCTGCTGAAGGTTCTGAGGCTTGGTTAGAGAGTACCAAGAGGATCTTAGGTCAGATGGGTTGCACTGATGTGCAAAAGATGGGTTGTGTTGTATCCTTGCTACAGGATGATGCTTATACGTGGTGGACGACCACTATTTCTGGGATGGCAGAAGTTGACGTAACTTGGACATTCTTCCAGAATGTGTTCAAGAGAAGGTATCTTGGTGTGAGGTACCTGGATGAAAAGAAGCGTGAGTTCATGTCTCTTACCCAAGGGAGCATGACTGTGGCTGAGTATGAAGTGCAGTTTGTACGACTCAGTCAGTATGCACCTGAGCTGGTACCTGATGAGCGGGCGAGGTGCGAAAGGTTCCGTTATGGTTTAGTAACGGAGGTGAAGATGTATGTGCTGGCCACTGAGTATGATGATTTTGATGTGCTGGTGGGCCGAGCCAAGGACATTGAGATGAACTTGGGTTTGTCTGCTAAAGGTGCTGGAGCAAGTGCTGGTAAGCGAGCTGCTGAGTATAGTTCTGGTGGTGGACGGAACAAGAGGGGACGCGATCAGAAGTATCAGTCCTCAGCTAAGAGAGGCGGTGGTGCACCTGCTCGGGGAGGCAATGCTAGAGCTGATCCGAGTGCTTGTTGGATATGTGGATCACGTGGTCATATGAAGCGTGATTGTCCTCGTGCTGTGAGGGAGGTGCAAGCTCCTGTTGCGGTAGCTGGTAATGGGTGCTGGAATTGTGGATCTGCGGATCACTTGAGGCGAGATTGCCCTGTGTTGGCTGGTGGCCAAGTGCGTGCTCCTGTTGCTGTTGCACCGCAGAGAGGTCGTGGGCGCGGCCGTGGTAATTTCCAGCGAAGGGAGGAAGGTGGTCGAGGAGTGGCCCATGTTGTGGCTATTCAGCCTGAGGGTGGAGGTCAGGCTAGGGTGTATGCTCAGCGGGAGGGGAGGAATGACGCGGATGTGATTGCAGGTACTTTTACTTTGCAATCCTTGTCGTTACTTTCCTTGATTGATTCTGGATCTACGCATTCTTATATTTTGCGTGAGCATGCTGAATTGCTTGGTTTGCCTGTTGAGTCTTTGGATGTTGGTGTTCGTGTCACTAGTTCTTTTGGTGAGACTGTTGTGACTCGAAAGCTGTATAGAAGGTGTCCTTTGGTTGTTCAAGATCATGTTTTTCATGTTGACTTTATGGAGTTGCCTTTCTATGGTTTTGATGTAATCCTTGGTATGGATTGGCTTGCTGAGCATCGTGCTATGGTGGATTGTGAAAATAAGCGAGTTTCACTGAAGCTTGCGGATGATTATGAAGTTGTTGTGGTTGGTGAGAATGTGAAGTTTCTTGCCAATGTGGTGTCTACCTTGGAGGCAAGTCGGATGTTGAGACAAGGATGTGAAGCTTACCTAGCTTTTGTGATGAATCCTAGCTCTAAGGAGTTGCGGGTGCAAGATATCAGAGTGGTGAAGGAGTTTCTTGGTGTGTTTCCTGAGGAGTTGCCTGGTTTACCTCCTAATCGCGAGGTGGAGTTTGGAATTGAGCTGTATGAAAATACAACTCCTGTGTCCATTACCCCTTATAGAATGGCACCTAAGGAGCTGAAAGAGCTGAAGACACAGTTGCAAGAGCTGCTTGATCGTGGTTTCATTCAGCCGAGTGTGTCGCCTTGGGGAGCACCGGTCTTGTTCGTGAAGAAGAAGGATGGCACTATGAGAATGTGCATTGATTACCGTCAGCTGAACAAGTTGACTATCAAGAATCGGTATCCTTTGCCGAAGATTGATGATCTCTTTGATCAATTTCGGGGAGCAGCTGTGTTCTCTAAGATTGACTTGAGGTCAGGGTATTACCAGTTGAAGGTGAAGGATGTGGATGTGCCTAAGACAGCTTTCAGGACAAGGTATGGGCATTATGAGTTCCTTGTGATGCCGTTTGGTTTGACAAATGCTCCTGCTGCTTTCATGGATATGATGAATCGTGTGTTTCATGAATACCTGGACAAGTTTGTTGTGGTGTTCATTGATGATATCCTCGTGTACTCGCGTACTGAGGAGGAGCATGAAGAGCATTTGAGGATTGTGCTGCAGGCTTTGTTGGAGAATCAGCTTTACGCTAAGCTGAGCAAGTGTGAGTTCTGGCTTAAGGAGGTGGTGTTTCTTGGGCATGTTGTTTCTGCTGAGGGGATTTGTGTTGATCCTCAGAAGATTGAGGCGGTGATGAATTGGAAGGTTCCTAAGTCTGTTCATGAGGTCCGTAGTTTCCTTGGTTTGGCGGGATACTATCGGAGGTTTGTGGATGGGTTCTCTAAGATTGCTGCACCTTTGACGAAGTTGTTGCAAAAGGATGTTAAGTATGAGTGGACGGAAGCGAGACAACAGGCTTTTGAGAAGCTTAAGGCGGCTTTGACGCAAGCTCCTATCTTGGTTCAGTCTGAATCAGGGAAAGAGTTTGTGGTGTACAGTGATGCGTCCTATGTTGGTTTAGGATGTGTGTTGATGCAAGAGGGTAAGGTTGTGGCTTATGCATCACGGCAGTTGAAGGTGCATGAGCGCAATTATCCTACGCATGACATTGAGTTGGCTGCAGTGGTTTTTGCTCTGAAGATCTGGAGACATTATCTGTATGGTGAGAAGTGTACTGTGTACACGGATCACAAGAGTTTGAGGTATCTGTTGTCTTAGAAGGAGTTGAATCTTAGGCAGCGGCGTTGGTTGGAGTTGCTCAAGGATTATGATCTGACGATTGAATACCATCCTGGAAAGGCTAATGTTGTAGCGGATGCTTTGAGTAGGAAGGTAGCTGTTGAGCTGAGGGCTATGTTTGCCAGTTTGAGCATTTCGCGTGATGGTGGTCTTGTGGCTGAGTTGCAAGTGAAGCCATCGTTGGTTCAGTTGATCAAGGAAAAGCAGTTGCTGGATGATTCCTTGGTGTCTCATGTTCAGGATATCGCGGAGGGTAGACCTTCGGATTTCTGCTTTAATGATGATGGTGTGTTGTGTTTTGGGAGTCGGATAGTAGTGCCTAGTGATGCTGAGTTGAGGCATGCTATTCTGACTGAAGGTCATAGTAGTCCTTTTGCTATGCACCCTGGTAGTACTAAGATGTATCGTGATCTTCGTGATGAGTACTATTGGGTGGGTTTGAAAAAGGATGTTGCGGAGTTTGTGAGCAAGTGTTTGGTGTGTCAGCGAGTTAAGGCTGAGCATCAGGTTCCTTCAGGGTTGTTGCAACCGTTGAAAATCCCTGAGTGGAAGTGGGAAAGGGTTACCATGGATTTTGTATCTGGTTTACCTTTGTCTCCATCAAAGAAGAATTCTGTGTGGGTGATTGTGGATCGCCTGACGAAGTGTGCGCATTTCTTGCCTGTGCATACTACGTTTTCTTTGGATAAGCTTGCAGAGCTGTACATTGCTGAGATTGTGCGGCTGCATGGTGTGCCTAAGTCGATTGTGTCGGATAGAGATCCAAGGTTCACATCGCGGTTCTGGCAGTGTTTGCATCAAGCTCTGGGTACAAGGTTGCATTTCAGTACATCCTATCATCCTCAGTCTGATGGTCAGTCAGAGCGTGTGATTCAGATTTTGGAGGATATGTTGAGGTGCTGCGTGATTGAGTTCCAAGGTTCTTGGGAGAAGCATTTGCCTTTGGTAGAGTTTGCTTATAACAACAGTTATCAGGCAAGTATTCAAATGGCACCCTATGAGGCTTTGTACGGGAGGAAGTGTAGGACTCCTCTTTGTTGGGCTGAAACGGGTCAGAAGTTGGTTTCGATGCCGGCTTTGTTGAAAGGAACCACCGAGAAGGTGAAGCTCATTTGTGAGCGTTTGAAGGCAGCTTCTGATTGGCAAAAGTCTTACGCGGATTTGAAGCGTAAGGAGATCGAGTATGCGGTAGGTGACCGTGTGTTTTTGAAGGTTTCGCCTTGGAAGAAGGTGATGAGGTTTGGCCGGAAGGGCAAGTTGAGCCCTAGGTACATTGGGCCATACGAGGTGGTTGAGCGTGTGGGTCCTGTTGCGTACAGGTTGAGGTTACCTCAAGAGTTGGAAAAGATTCATGATGTGTTTCATGTTTCTATGCTCCGGAAGTATAGATTTGATCCTTCGCATGTGATGTCTGTGGAGGAAGTGGAATTGAATCCGGATTTGACCTATGATGAGGAACCGGTGAAGGTTCTGGATTCGGATAGCAAGGTTCTTCGTGGCAAGACCATTGAGTTGGTGAAGGTGCTGTGGAAGCATCGAGGTGTTGAGGAAGCCACGTGGGAGCGGAAGGATGACATGCTGAAGCAGTTTCCTTATCTCTTTCCTTCAGGTAAATTTTGAGGACGAAATTTCTTAAGGGGGGGAGAGTTGTAACGCCCCGGTTATGGGCTTGGAAGTTTTGGGCGTTGACCGGTTCGGTCAAAGTGCTGTTCGAATCTAAAAGGGTGAAATTAGGAAAGCCTAGTTCGGGTTGCATTAAAAATATGGAAAAATGTTCTAAAATCATCTTTTAATATATATAAGTGAACTGTGAAATCAATTTTGCAAAATAAGGTTTGGAAGGGTGACATTTTGGGCTAGTGACCAAAATGTAATTTTTGAAAACTGTGAGACTGTTTTAAAAAGGATTGAAACTTTGAATCTTTAAGGAGCTATTTACCCAATGGGAGTTTCTCCAGATTTTCTAAAGATATTAAATGATTAATTAAAAGGTTTTAAATAAAAACAAAGTGGAGGGAAGATATTTTGGTTTTAACTAACTTTTCTCTCATTTTCTCTCAAGCCAAACACCTTTTCTCCAGAGCTTTTCTCTCTGATTTTGTCACCTAAATTCATCTTTTCAATTCTCTTTGGATTCCTAATCATCTCATCAACAAAACCTCACCATTTGCTAGTTGATTCTTCAAGCTTTTTGGTTCTAAAAGAGGAGAAACTCAAGTTTGGAGGTAAGAACGTCCTTCTCCTCTAAACTCTCAGTTCTTTACTGAAATTCCCAAGTTCTCAATCCTTAATTGATGTTTTATAAATGGTTTTTAAAGTGGTGTAATGGATCTTGGCTTAAAATGCAAGATTTGATGATTTTTGATGGATTTTCGTATGATCTGATTTGGCTGGGTTTTAAGGTGTTAATTTGATGATAAATGAATGTTAATTTGATATGGAATTGAGTTTTAATTAATGCAATCCCGGATAGGTTGAATTTCCTAAGTTTAGCTTGTGATTCTTGGTTGTTTTTGGAGTGATCTTGTGGATCTGTTGTTGCTGGAGGTATAAGGTTGTTGTTAGGTTCTTTTTAGGTGTTAAATGATGTTAAAGGATGTTTAGTTTTGATGGTTTATGGCTGGGCTTTGTTGAGGAGTTGTTTGGATGCATTTTCGGTTGTGTTTGGTGGCCGAAAATGGAGTGTGGATGAGAGCAGCGAGTTTAGGTGCTTTCATTGAAGCTATTAATGCATGATGATGCATTAATCCTCTGCTTTAATGTGTTTAAAACAGGGGAGTCATCTTTGGATCCAAGTGTTGGTGATCCGGAGGCTTGATTTGGTACTTCGGCACGAGGCGAAGTGGATTCGGTGAGTGAAATTGGGTTTTCGGCTTTGAAACCAATGTCTTGGGAGCTTAGTTTAAGTCTAAACAACTTTGTTAAGCTCAAGTGTAAGTTTTCGGAAAAACTCTCTAGTGGTGGCCATGGTTTGGTTGTTGTGCAATGTGGTTATTGCATGTTTTAAATTCTGTTTTGAAAGCATGTTTTAGCATGATTATTGCTGATTTTATAAGCCATGTGTTGAAGGAAGCTCAAGGTAAGAGTTCCTTGTTTTTAAACATTGTTTAAATGTGGTTTAATGCCTAAAGATGCATGATGTTTATGGCTTGGTTTAATGCTTTAAAACAGTGGATTATTTGATGATAATGATGTATATTGGCGAGTGATGTTTTGAAAAGGTTAAGGTCACTAAGGTGGTTAAAAGTCCTTGAGTGAGCCTTGTTACTTAAGAACATCAAGGTGGTTAAAAGTCCTTGGATGGTTCTTGTTAAGGACACAAAGGTGGTTAAAAGTCCTTGTGTGGTCCTTGCCATGGTGTTTAAAAGTCCATGGGCCAAGGTGTTTAAAAGTCCTTGGGGCCAAGGTGTTTAAAAGTCCTTGGGGTGAAACTTGTAAGGACACAAAGGTGGTTAAAAGTCCTTGTGTGGTCCTTGGAAATTATAAGATCACAATGGTGTTTAAAAGTCCATGTGTGAGTCTTATGTTGATCTTGTTTTTAAAAGATGGAATTTATCACTTGTGGCCAATATGACATTCATTGATATGGAAGCATGTATTGCTTGTTTAAGAATGCTTTTGAGCATGTTTAAATGATGTTTGAAGTATGATTTATAAAGTGTATTTATAAATGCATTATTGAATGGTTTAATGAGCATTCCTCACTAAGCTTTTGCTTACGCTCTCTTCCTTTTTCTTAAATCAATAATGTAGAGCATTAAGGTGCATTGAGGGCAGCAAGGAAGGCAAGCAATCAAGTGGAAGTTGAGCTCAAGTATGGAAAGGTTTTCTTAAACACTTTTAGCTTTTGGCATTTGGCAATGGGGGACCTTTGTGGATGTTTTGGGAGATGTATGAACTCCCTAAGTTTGTTTAATGACGTTGATAATGCTGGATTCTGTAATTGGCCTTTAATTGTTGGTTTGGAGGTATTATGCTTGAATGGTTTGCTTGTGTAGGAAGCATGCCTTTAGATTTGGGGCTTTTTGTATATGTTGATATATTGATGTTTGGTTGATGCAAATATGTCTCTTTTATGCTAAATTTCTTCCTGGTAAAGTTTGGTAGCATTGGAGCATGTATGGTTGATCAATTGTGTGTTTTAGCAGCCATTTCTATGTTTTCTGTGCATGCCGTATCGGAACAGTAGCCCTCGTTTCGGAACGGGTGCCTTGTAGTAGCCCAGGCGTCCGAAACGGGAGACACCGTTCCGAAACGGAATGGTCACTGCCAGCCCTTGTTTCGGTACGCGTTGCGGAACGGCCCCGCGTTTCGAAACAGGTTCTTCCTGTTTCGGAACACCTGGCCGTTGGGGGCTGACATTGGCAGTTATATGTTTTGAAAAGTTTGCATTTTGGTCCTGAAACTTGTATGTGCAATTGTATGAGTTTGGGTTAAGTCCTTATATTTATCAGAATTTACAATTTGGTCCCTATTTGATCTCTGGTGTTTATGATCTTTGAGTATGTTGATTGAATGATCATAACTAGGGTTAATGTGCATTTAGACAAGAGTTAAAAAGAAAAAAAAAGGGTCGTTAATCAAGGTTGACTTTGGTTTTCCCCGTGTGACTTCCTTAATTCGGGTCAACCGTCTGGGCCGGGTTAAGGGGGTTACAAGATGCTTCGAGAGAAAATGTTCACGTAGATGAACTTACTTCGGAAGTAAAATCTACCCCATAGGAGTATAGAATGAATCTTAATCAAATTGGTTTCTGAAAAAAAACATTTACTATAGAGATATAGGGGTTTTTACATGATCAATTTAGGGCAATGACCATCGAGAGAGGCTTTGCCAATTTAAATCTGATCGGCAAACAATGCCAAGGCATGACATTTTTAGAAGCTGACATGACATGAATAGCGTGAAAATCAGGCATCCCTTGCCAACGCTCATCACTCATTTAAACATTCTCCTTGCCAATGATATTTTATTTTCATTTGTTTTCTTTTAAACAGATTTCAAAACCACTTTCAAATCAAATCAACTTTTTCCTCAACAAGTAAACATTCAAAGCAATCAAATTCTAAGTCAATCTCTATGGAATCGATACTCAACTTACTGCTGTATTACTTGTCGACCGTGTATACTTGCACGCAAAAGACTCAATTTTTAGCATTGTTTTTTATTGGAAAGTCATTTAGAAAGAAGATTATCTTGGAAACTTATTTCCATTCATATATTTCATCATGTATGTATGTACAATCATCCTTATATACAAGGACTACAAAGACTACATTGAATCTCATGTACATGCATCGTACGCTAACCTTCATAGACTTAGGTTAACTAACTAACCAATAAACCTAACTGAATGCTAACAGCTCAACAGCTGGTTAACAACCTTCAGCAGCTAACAGTCTTCAACATCCTCCCTACTCTTTGCATTTGCAGCTTCAAACTTCAACACTCTCCCTGCTCTCTGCCTTTGTTGAATTGTCTTGAGCAACATTGCCTCTGGGCATTACTTGCAGTCGTTGTCTAAACTCCTCAAAGTAGGATCGAGTTAAGGGCTTAGTTAGTCCATCAGCTACTTGACACATAGCTGGAATGTAACCAATACAAATTTTACCAGCTGCAACTCTTTCTCGAACGAAATGTATATCAAGATCTACATGTTTAACACGTGAGTGATACACGGGATTTTCACTAATAGCAATAGCACTAGTATTGTCATTCCAAATCTCAGGAACTCTAATCTTGTCATATCCCATTTCTTCAAGAAGAGACACAACCCAGCAAACTTCTGCTGTAACATCAGCAATACTCCTATATTCAGCCTCTGTTGTAGACCTTGCAACTGTCTTTTGTTTTCGAGAACTCCAAGAGATCAGATTGTCACCAAGATAGACACAACAACCTGACACAGATCTTCGATCGCAAGCATTTGCTCCCCAATCTGCATCTGCAAAGGCTGCAACATGACAAGCATGAACAGAAGACTTCCTATACAACAAACCATAGTCCAAAGTGCCACTGATATAGCGTAACACACGTTTAGCAGCAACCAAGTGATGCTCCCTGGGCTCATGCATGAACTGAGCCAGTTTGTTCACACTAAAGGCTATATCAGGCCTTGTGTGACAAGCATATAAAAGAGCTCCAACAATGCTCCTGTAGTGTTTTGCATCTTCAATAGGGCTACCTGACACCTTATCTAGCACAGCATTACTAACCATAGGTGTAGGCACTGCATTAGCTTTGTGCATATTAGCTCGAACCAAAAGATCACGCAGGTACTTCTGTTGATTCAAGACCAAGTAACCAGGCCCTCGAACAACTTCTAGGCCAAGAAAGAAATTCAAATGACCTAGATCCTTCAATGCAAACCTCTCACCAAGTAAAACAATGACCTTCTCTATTTCAACAGTCGAATGCCCTGTCAAAATTATATCATCTACATATACCAACATATAGGTATATCCAGTTTCATGCCTAAGAACAAAAAGTGATGCATCTGCTTTTGATTCAACAAAACCAATGGCCAACAAGAAATTTTTAAGTTTCTCATGCCAATTACGAGGTGCCTGCCTTAGCCCATAGAGTGCTCACTGTAGTTTGCAAACTAACCTAGAACCATCTGGTGCAGTCTTCTCGAAGCCTGGTGGCTGGTCCATGTAAACATTCTCATCAAGGTCACCGTTCAAGAAGGCATTATTTATGTCAACTTGCCTTAGAGCCCAAACATTTGACACAGCAAGGGATAACACAACATTCACAGTAGTCATTCGAACAACCGGACTGAAAGTGTTTCGAAAATCCTGGCCAGGTATTTGAGAGAAGCCCTTAGCAACTAACCTTGCTTTGTGCTTGGAAATTGTACCATCAGGGTTACGCTTAAGCCTGAAAACCCACTTGCAGCCAACTGTGGACTGGCCCTCAGGCAACTGAACCAAAGACCACGTTCTATTGTTATTCAACGCGTCCAACTCAGCATGAACAGCACCTGTCCACTCAGAAGATCTCAAAGCTTCCTGAATATTTAGAGGCTTCATTTCTTCAACATCCAACCTCTGTATCCTCATGCTGTGAATTCATGTTGAACCTCACGTGTTATTTCATGTGAAACCTCACGTGATGATGTACCAGAATCACCCACAATACTGCCTCCTTCTTGACCACTATCATCTCGCCTTGAATTATTCAAAGAAAGTTGTGGCTCATGAATCTCTTTATTGTGATCAGCAGCTTCTGACCCTTGAGCATTAGCAGGATTCGACAAGCTAACTTCAGCTTCAGGTACAGGTGCAGAAACACTTGTTGTTGTAATAGGATTAGCAGGATCAATTTGAGTTTCAGTTTGAGCTTGACACGAGTTTGATTCTTGCTAGCACCACATGTAGGAGTGACAATAGGCAATGCACCCGATCGAACCTTTTGCACCACTGGAGCACATTTATCATCTTTCTTAACTGTAAAAAGAAAAAACAATTCATCAAAAACCACATGTCGTGAGACATAAATTTTCCCATTTGAAGCCAAGCACAGATACCCCTTATGCTGACAACTGTACCCTAAGAAAGTACATTCTTGTGATCGAAAGGCAAGCTTGTGTGTCTGAAACATTCTTAGGTGAGGAAAACACCTGCAACCAAAAACTTTTTATTTTATCACATGTCCAATACATTTTCTACCCCTTTGCTAACACTCACGCGAGTCAACACATTTTATGATGTAATATTTTATACATTGAAAAATAAGAATTTTATGCATTCGAGACCACAATGTTTTTCATAACAAATTATATTATACATAAATAAATATAATAATTATGAATTTATTTAAAAGTATAGGTTTAAAATACTAATTAAATTAATAATACGTTAAACATAGCTTTTTTTCCAAAATTAGATAGTGTCATTCAAATATTTTTAATTTAAATTTGAAGTTTAACTTGTTACCAAAATATATATCATAAGGAGAATATTGTCAAATTTACTGTCAAGTAATCTTATATTCTCCGAACCAAATATTTTCATCTTATATTTCTATCAAATAAACCAAACAATGTATTGTAACAATTCCAGTAATATGTCAAGTCATATTACATTCCGAGAATCTTATTTCTAACGGTAATCTTATATTTCCTGAACCAAAAGACCCCTGAGGGACATTATGTTTACCCTATGTGGGATAAATTCTAGAACACTCTAATGAAATGGATCACTGGAGACATAAAAATAGTGGGGTTAAGTGGGGAAAGTAACATTGAAATGGACTTGGGGTTGAGGTTGGTGGTGGTCCTTAACTTTCACTGTTGATTCACAAGTTTTCACTTCATTACCTTTTCTCATGTGCCTGCATTATTAGTAGTGGTAGTATTCATTTTCAGGAAATTATAGATAATATACCCCATGACTTGTTTGAGTGATTCTTGGGATTTGCGCCAATACCAATAATGATCATTGATCAGCATATGTATTCTAACATTGTCTCTTTTTGATTGACTCATATTTCATATACATGCAGTAGTGTCCCAACTTTCATCGCATTCAGTCATTCACTCACTATTTCGGACACTCGGAATTTCAATCAGATTTTTCTTATCATATTCAGAAAAGATGAAAATTGTTGACAAGTGGGATCCATCTCAAGATACCAAGAAAAACAAGTGGACAAATAGTGAAATTCTTTCATAAAAAAGGAAAGGAGAACTTTGAGTAAAATTCATTAGCTCCGACACTCTGGGGTTAAGTCGTGGTTCCTCTTGGGGTCCCTGCAATAGTTATACACCATATGGTATCTTTGTACCCATCTCATTGCTCTTCGTTGCAGTCTTGTTAGCCCGCCGGACCAGGAAGGGGAGGCAGAAACGGGGCGGCACCAAGCCGGAGCATAGGCGGTGCAGCCGCTCGCTTTGAAATTGGTGTACTCTGCAACAAATGGTTGATATTTGTAATCGGCTTTGTATTTTCCATCTTCAGTTGCCCATGATGAGGCATCCCATATTGAACCATACACCCACATTGGCCTTAGAGGAAATGTAGCATCACTCTTCCTTGGATACCTCCTTAAGGGCACATCATCAACTAGGAATCTGATATAAATACCAGAAAAATCAATAAATAGAGTACCTTCAGATATTTTAGACCAAGGATAATATCACATATATTATTCAAATCTGTCGTTTTTCATGCATATATCAGACATTCAGACACATATTCATATCTGACACTTATCTAGATTCGAGTAACTAATTCTTTACCTACCGGCTACTTCAGATAAATGATTAAAAGGTATAGGAAATCTATGTCATGCATGTGATGTAGTTTCATGCATTGGATTTCCCCCTCTGAAAAGCACTTTACCAATTATTAATGTATAGGATTAATATAATCTCCATACTTTTGTGCATGATGATTTTGAGAAAGCAAAACAGCAGCAAAATGTTCACTGTTCAAGTTATAAATTATTGGAAAACCTGAAGAAGACAACAATAGTTTAGAGCTTAGAGCCAATAGGGACAACAAACCGACCATCCTGTCCAACCCCTCAGCAATTCCCAAGATATATCAGACATTATAATATGGATTGCAAATGCAATGGTTTCACATTAATTAATTCAGTGTAGAATTTACATATTCTTACATGATCTCCTTAGGACTCCAAAGAATGGCATAGTGGTGAAAATCTTGTGTTGGATCAAACCAGAGGTGAAACTTCATTTCCCTTCCAATGATCTTCCCATCCCCACTCCCTCTTATGTAAACATTAGTCTGTAAAGTATAAGGCTTCCCAAACGTGGTCCCAAGGAACTCTATGTCCACTTCATCATGGAAACCTGGATGAGCTTCATTGTTTGATAGCTGCCATTGGATTAACAAATATGTCAATTCTTACATAACATTATGGATACTAAGAAAGATGCCATTTCTTACATAGAAAGCTGTTATCACCCCTGCAGTATAACCGGGTTGGACCTTAATCGAGGCCCCGAAGTAACCGGATCGAAAAGGTCGAACCGACTTGAATCCACTTCCTGTTAATCAACATAAAACAAAGCAACTAAGGATATAAGAAAAACTCAGACCATATGATTGATATAAGGTAGAAGTAGAACCTGAAGTTTTGTCAAGCCAGATGGTTAATGCATTATGGAGAACAGTTTGATGGGCAGGACCCCAAAGGTTTTTAAAGCCTTTGTGAAAGCTCATAGGCCTGAATTTAGAGCTTGGCCAGTAACCAGGAGAAGGTGGCCAGCCAGCATTGGTTGAAGGAAACAAAAGGATGAGAAGAAGTGGGAGAAATAGAGCCATGAAGAGAATGAGAAACACAATGGGGGGAATACAGAATGATATGAGACTATAAATGCTGGGATATTGTCACTTGTGACTTTGTGTACATGGATGAAGAGTATGGCAGTACAGTTCGGTGCATATATATATAAATAAAGGAAGATTAGTGGGTCCAGTATGAAAGGAAAGAGCTAAGGAGGTTTTACACTTTGTGCAAGCGAATTTCTGTTTATACTATGTGATTCGACAATATTAATGTCTATTCAGGCTAAATGTTCTTTAATGCTTTTTAAAAGTGTTTTTAGGACAAAACCAATACAGAATATGTAGATGTTTAAGCCAAAAGTAATTTTCTAAAAATACTTTTGACAGACAACAATATTAATCTCTATTCAGACTATTCACAAAAAAAATTATATTTTTAAAAACAATGTTTAAAATAGACGATCTATATACTTAAAATAACTTTTTAACAATAATACAACACTATTTAAATCAATCTAAAAGTACTTTTCAAAAACAATTCTCAAAAATAATTTCTTACAACACTTCTCAAAATTAATGTCAATCTGGCCCTAAATAAATAGAGGGATGAGATCCATAATTCATAAAAGAAAAAAAAAACCTTAAATTATAGGTACTAGCATTTAAGCAAGTCTATAAATGAAAATGGGAGTGATGGTGCTCATTTGAGCCTCTGAAACTTCTTAAATGGTGTGGATCATTAGCCACCCTGTGTGGGGTCTTGAGTTTGATTTTTATTGTACCTGTTGGCAGTGATTTCTGAATTTATCCATGCATTGGTTTGTTCTTCATACAAATTTCAAGTAAATATACATATCCATGATTAATCTGTAAATTGTTGCAATACAATAAATTAAAATCAGATGGTAACTTGGTCACAAGGATGGTCGTTTTTCGGGAAGAAAAAAATATGTACTTTTTCGTTACCTCTTTATATACCTAAACATTAAAAATACTTAAAAGTTAAATTCGAATCTTTGACTTTAAATTTTAATCTTAAACCCTACATCTTAAAAATATATTAAATCTTAAATTTTTTAAACCCTAACCTAAAACTATAAATCTTAAACTTAATTTTTAATGTGAACATAAATAGTAAAAAAAGAATAGAAGATTTCTATTCTCATTTTCCAGCTAGTTTTCCATGTTTTATCTCTATGTCAAGGGGAAAACCGTGCAATCCACTACTTTTTGTTTCCTAAAGTGCTTGCTAATGACACTGTTCTCTTATTCTCCTCTATGTTAGACAACGGCATCCTTTCTAAACTTTTGAAATAATTGATCAATCAATTTAACATTTAATTGTTTATTGCACATCAGATTGTGCGTTTCATGTTTTTATTTTATTTTAATAGGTATATTTATACAAAATCCCAAAATAACGATAATAAGGTTAATTTACGTAAATTATTATTAAATTTTACTTTCAAATTTATTTTAGTTACTGAAATTTTAGAATGTGAAATTTATTCACCGAGTTTTAAGAATTAAATGTTTTTGTCACTCTTCCATTAATTTTTTGATGGCGTTGTGATGTGGACATCGTCCATCATTGTCGGACGCCACCGTCGACGAACGTAAATAGTGGTCATTGGGTCCTAAATTTCACCAATCGCTTCGTCTCGATCCCTTGAGTTCGGATTCGACCACCATTTCATCGAAAAGTCCCTCAAAGTTTACGAATTTGACAAAAATCTTTCGGTTTCACTTTCACTGATCTTCCTCTTCTATTGTCAGATTGAGCTCGTTTCTCAATATATTGTTTTTTTGTGCCGATAAACATTTTCATCGTTCGAATCTTGAAGAAATTCTTTTATTCACCAATCAATGGATCAGTCAAAAAGTTAATAAACGAGTGACAAAAAATATTCAATGTCTAAACTTCAGTGCGTAAATTAAACATTTTGATACTTTAGTAACTAATATATGTTTGAGAATAAAGTTCAATGACTTAAATAATAATAATAATAATAATAATAATAATAAGTGGCACTGTAGTGTCGGTATTAGGTAGAGGAAACAAGCAATGTATGGATGGGATGAAGGAATGGGGACCCATTTTCACCGACAAATCTAGGATGCCTTATGATTTCATCATATATATTTTTTAAATATCATAAAAAATAAAGTATTGTAATTACTGAAATATAATTTGACCTAATTGATCTTTTATTTATTCCTTTACGTATCAAAGTTTGGGAAAATTAGAAAATAAAACGTTTTAGTTATCTTCTAGTTTTGATAATTACAAATAGAGGTGGCAAACGGGTCATTCGATTAGGGTTTGGTTTGGATTATTTTGATTTTAATTATTTCGGGTCTGGTCATTTGGTTTAAATTTGGTTTCGGTTTCGGTTCAGTTCGGTTGTGATTCGGGTCATTTCGGGTCGGTTGATTTTCGGCTCGATTATTTTCGATTTTGTTGAATTCGGTTCGGGTCAATTCGGGTCAACGGGAGATCGGTCGATTTTAATCAAGTTTTTAGGTCGGTCAATTTTTTACACCATATATATGACTTTACAAAGCCAATATATTTGACTTTTTTGTGAGATGTGTGACTATTCATATCCTATTTTTTATTTCTATTAATATCTTTTATTTATTTCAGGTTGTCTTCGGTTCGGGTCCGTTTCGGTTCAGCTAAAATTTGATTCGGTTTCAGCTCGGTTTATTTTAAGTTTTGGATCAAATTACGGGTCAATTTTGGGTCTCGATTCGAGTAGATTTAGAGTTTCGGTTCAAGTCAATCGATTCAGATCTCGAGTCTCGAGTCAAATTTGCCAAGTCTAATTACAAATATGGAAATATGATTCACAATCACAACCATTGTCCATTGGCATTAATCATAAGCAATTTTAATTTCATTAAGAAAAAAAAAGCTTTAAAATATCAAATATGCAGTAGCTATATTATATAACAAGTTGAATAGTGATGATTGGTGAACAATGCAAATTAGGTAGTGTGGCACATGTTAGGTAAGGGCCTAAGGGCCGAATCTAGAAAATAATTGTTATTAAAGGACATATATACAAGTATATGTATCTATTCAGGGAAAGTAATCGTCACAATTACTACTATAATAGTGATTAAATAAAAATACATCACAATTATTTATACTAATAATTATGATAAAATTACTCTTAGTCACTGCTAATTTTTTATTTGTTGATTTTAAAGAAATAAAGCATTTGCAAATTAGAGAGAAAAGGGTTTAGGGTTACAAGGAACGACCAAAGAATGAAAGAATGTTGGCTCCAATTCTATTAGATTGGGCCTGAGTCTTTGACTCAATTAGTTTATATATCCCAAAGCTGAAAGATAACAAATTGGTATAACTGAACTAATTTAATTACTCCAAACGGGCTCAGCTGATAGCAAATTAATCACTTAATTCAAGTGGGTTAAAAACCAACTAACAACATGACTGACTTTAACAGCCTTCAACATTCTCCCGTCTCCTTTGTTTAAAAACCACAACATTCGCCCTCTTTTGCTCAGGTTAAGATCAAGGCTTAACAATCACCATCTTGAACACCCATTTTACGTCGAAAAAGTTGGAAAATGACTTGCTAAGTGGTTTAGTTAGGCCATCAGTTGCTTGATGTTCTACTGGGACATAATTGACTTGGAGTTTTTTATTTGCATTTTTTCATACGAAATGTACATCCAATTCAACGTGTTTGTAGCGTGCATGTAACACAGGATTAGTGGACAACGCTATAGCACTAGTATTGTCGTTCTAAACTATTGGTACTGAAGTAACTGAAATTCTAAAATCACTTAAAACAGCAACAACCCAAGTCAATTCAGAAACAGCATCTGCAATACATTAATATTCTGCCTCAGTGGTGGAGTGAGAAACAGATTTCTATTTTTTCGAGCACTATGCAACCAGACAATTGTTAATGTAAACACATTAACCAGTCTTGGATCGGCGATCATCTAAGCTACTAGCCCAATCCGCATCCGCAAAGGCTATCACCTCTATTTCATTTGGTTGAGAGGCACTAAAGCGCAAACCAAAGTTAATTGTACCAGCAAGATACCTAAGAATTTTTTTGACTGTAGAAAGATGTCCCTCACATGGCTTATGCATATATTGTGCTACCTTATTGACGCTGAATGCGATGTTGGGTCGAGTATGGCAGAGATACAAAAGAGCTCCTACAACGCTTCGATACTCATGTGGATCAAGTAAAAGACTACCATCGTATTGAGTGAGCTTGATTGAGGTTAATTAGCATAGGAGTGGGTGATGCCTTTGCTTGATCCATTTTATTCCTATGTAAAATTTCTAAAACAAAGTTTCCTTGGCTCAAGGTAATAGAATCTTTGCCTCAGTGTACTTCAAGCCCAAGAAAAATTAAAGTTCCCCTAGATCTTTCAAAGCAAATTTGGTACTTAAGCTGATAATCACCTTCTCAATTTCAGCTTCTAAATGACCAGTGACAATGATGTTGTCTACGTACACCAGCAAGTACGTAACGACTCCCTCTCTATCACATATAAACAAGGATGTTTCAGCTTTAGACTCTTGTAACTGAAGCTCAACCAAAAAAGCACACAACTTGGTGTACCATTTTTGTGAGGCTTGCTTAAGGTCATATAGAGCCTTTTGAAGACTGCAAACAAGGGGAGAACCATCCTCAACCGTGTGAACAAAGCATGAAGGTTGCTGCATGAACACCTCTTCCTCAAGTTCTCCATTTCGAAATACGTTGTAAACATCAATCTGTCGTAGCTTCCAGTTGTTCAAGACACCAAAGAAAGAATGATATTCAAGGTTGTAAATCGAATTATAGGGCATAAGGTGTCCTTAAAGTCTTGGTCTGTCGTTGGAGAGAATGCTTTTGCAACGAGATGTGCTTTAACACGTGCGACAATGCCATCTACATTCTTTTTCACCCTAAAGAGCAATTTATAGCCCATTGTTTTGCGTCCTTCAGGTAGTTTAACCAGTTTTCAAGTATTGTTGCGCACTAAGGATTCATATTCTGCAAGCACAACATCTTTCCACGCTGGTGAAGCAAGAGCCAGCTCAATGGACTTAGGAACATCATCATCATCACTCATGGCAACAGAAAATACTTTAGGTTTAAAAATCCCCCTCTTGCTTATAGTTATCATACTATGAACAATAGTAGTATTATCAGAGTCAAAACGAGCCTCAGTGGCAGCTAAAGCCCCAGATGAACCAGCTGCAACATCAATAGGTTCTTTTACAAGTTGATCATTACTAGGATCCTCATTCGAAGGGAGTTGTGAGACAGAAACAGAGTGGTGTTGAACCACAGAATCAACACCATCAAAAGTGCTCAGTAAGGGAGTGTGTACACCAACTAAAGGACTTGAAAAAGGAGCTGGTGAAGGAAGATCAGATGCAGCTTGAGTAGACACCTCCTGATTAGCCATGCCCTGAGTGGGTGCAGCTTGTGTGACTGTAGTGAGAGCTGGAGTAGTTTGAGTGGGTGCAGGCTGTGCAGGCCGAGCCAAAGTATCATTAAGTGGTACTTGCTTGGGGTGTTCAAAAATATTCGGCTCGAACTATCCGACCTGTCGACTCGTCTACCCAATTAAAATTTACCGGGTATTTATATTAAAGTACCTGAATTTTTCGGGTCGGGTACCCGACCTGTGATTTTTTGTGGGTAGTTGGGCTGGGTCAAGGCCCAAATTTTATTTTTTATAACCGGGTACCCGACCCGACCCGCTAATTTAATATTTATATATTTTATATTTTAAATCCTATTTTCATTTTATGTTTCTTATTGTTTTTCCATAAAATTAATTTTAAATCCCTAACGTCCTTTTATATTTGTATTATATACTTTTAAGTTTACAATTTTTCAAAAATATTTATATTAATTTGTCAATATGAGAGTCGAAAGAAAAATCATGATCAAGATTAATATTTTTAATGTTTTCTTTTGTCGATAAACTTTAATATATATATATATATATATCCAAATATTTCTCTCTTAAAACTAACCCCAAATCAATAATTTTTGTGTTTGAAATATATATCATGAAATTTTATGTGTTTCCTATGTATTTACTTTTAAAAAATATATTTAAAAAATATTAAAAAAAAGTAAATCGAGTACCCGGTACCCGATTTTACAGGTACTGGAATTTTACAGGTACTCGATTTGCAGGTATCCGATTCTTATGGGCCGGGTCACGGGCTGACTTTTAGGTACCCAAAAATTTCGGGTACCCGGATATAAACACCCCTAGTACTTGCAATGCAAGGAACTCGAACAGAGGGGATTGAGTACTCACCACAGAGGAGGTAACAAATTAATATAACTGAACCAATTAATTACTCCAAGCAAGCCCAACTGATAACAAACTAACTACTTAATTCAAGCGGGTTAAAAACCAACTAACAATATGATTGATTTTAACGGCCTTCAACAATACTAAAAGTCTATATTGTTGTAGGGAAAATTCTACAACGTGCGACGAATATCGATAAACACCACTAATGATGAACACCGATGAACACCATTAAATTAATTAATAAAAATTTAAAATTTAAAGGACCCATCATATATTTAATAATTATTTTAAAAATTCAATTAAATTATTTTTTATATATATTAAAATTTTATTTTTTTAATAAGAGTAAACTATATATTTAGTACCTCACTTATTTCCGCATTTCTATTGAACCCTCATTGTTTAAATATTATTTCAATTTGACTCTATTCTTTATAAAAAAATAATTTAACCCTCAACCTAAAACCCTAAACTATTAAACCTTAAACCCCAGTTACAGCGTGATACCGAATTACAGTGCTCCGACCCCAGTGTATAAAACGGCCAGGACTATGTGGACAGACAAAACTGTGAACGAGAACTACAGGCTCACTTGGGAATTCTGAGTTGATGTCGGGTTCACTTACTATGTCAGGTTACACTTTTGTGAATTCCAGGGAGAAATATCAGAGCCTGGTGACAGAGTATTTCAGATATACATTGACAACATTGTGGCCGAACATCAAGCGGATGTAATTTCTTGGGCTGGTGGAAGCGGAGTGCCGGTCTATAGAGACTACGCCGTGATGATCGGTAAAGCAGGAAAGGAAATGAAAAGAAATCTATCAATTGCAGTTCACCCTGCACCAGCTTGGAGGACCAAATACTCGGATGCTATCTTGAATGGGGTTGAAATTTTCAAATTGAGCAATGAGGGTAATCTGGCAGGATCCAACCCTCAAGGAACACATATCAGCCCACCTATTAAATCTCTTCCATCAACAAGGCCAAAGTACAAGATCAGAACCACATTCCTCATTGTTGTCGGAATCGTATCGGCCTTTGTTGCGGTCTCTGCTCTATATATCTTGATTTTCCGCCCGAAGTCCAGAGTAGAAGGATCTCCATCATGGTACGAGCTCTTAAATAAGGATTACTCTTCAGTAGATAGAAGTGGTAAAGTGTGCACTAGTGATGGCAAACATTCCAAGGATACTAAGGAGTGTGATATTCTCTAAATGAAGTGTTTGCTCAAGTTTGCTGTTCTAGTTTCTCATTGTCTATTAGTTAGTGGCTTCTCCACATGTTAATGCTATCTAAAGGGCATTGTCTTGAGTTTTCTCTTCTCTTTTCGAATCAAATGTTTGAATCACTGAAAGTTGAAGCAGTATTTATTATTCATGTAAGTTTATTATTGCTCCCCGTAGCAAGATTTTTTCTCCCCCCTTAATCTAAAGCTAACTTAAATATTCGATCACAAAAAGTTTCAGAAAAATGTTTAAGATTTTGCTTGCAATTCTTTACTTTGTGTGTGCTTTTTTAATGTACGTTGGAAACGAAAAATAAATGGCTTAGCGAATGCAATAGCAAAGGGTGGAGTGAAGCGTGTGTGTGGTGGTATCAGGTTGCTCAAACCCGGGTCATTTAGATTATAATGATGATCTAAATATGCAAATTTGTAGAAAGTGGGAAATATGTTAACATCCTTGATTGTAAGTTTGTTTTTGTTTTTGGATAAATAAAATTTTATAAGACTCGGCTTTAAATAATTTTATTTACAAGGTGTGTGGCTTATCAAATAATTAATAAAAAATAAATTTGAAAAGTAATTATTTGAATGGATAAAAGAATACTTAAAAAATTAAGTTGACGATTGCAATAAAATTACTATTGGAACTCATGAGCCAACTATTAGAATCGTTGACATACACGTAGTCAACTGCAATGTCGTTAGTCTTGTAATTTCTTATATGCGACAAGTCTGTGGAGGAGCTACCCACATGCTGTTTTCAGTCGTTCACAACCTTAGTTGGTTTACATCTTCAATCCATTAATCCTTAGCTGGAACTGGCAGTTCCCTGTTGGATTTCATACTCAACCTTCAACCATACTCTGCTACTATAAAATTTCTCAAAGTTGCAGGCACACCATTAAAACAACAATGCCTTTTTAATTGCTATCGTCTTCCTCTCCCTTTTCTCTTCAGCTTCCACCACAAGTTCAGCTCCATACACTCCTACTGATTACATACTTTTGAATCAATAATGGTGAAATTATGATTAATTGTGATGGCTTCTTCATCGATTAATTCAATTTAATGAATTGAATTAATTATGATTAATTGTGATGGCCTCTTCATCTCAAATAAGATGATAGTATTAATTCTAGGAGATTCGAGTTTAATTAATTTTGATATATATAAAAAATAATTTAATTAAAATTTTTAGAAGAATTTAACGATTCATTGAATTGAATTGAATAGATGATGTTGAAATTATTTTTAATGGTATATGGTTTAGGGTATATGTTTAAGAGTTTAAGGTTTAATAGTTTAGGGTTTTAGGTTGAGGCTTAAATTATTTTTTTATAAAGAATAGGGTCAAATTGAAATAATATTTAAATAATAAGGGTTCAATAGAAATACGGAAATAAGTGAGGTACTAAATATATAGTTTAACCTTATTAAAAAATAAAATTTTAATATATATAAAAAATAATTTAATTGATTTTTTAAAATAATTATTAATTGTATGATGATCCTTAAAATTTTAAATCTTTATTAATTAATTTAATGGTGTTCATCGGTGTTCATTATTAGTGGTGTTCATCAGTGGCGGAACCCTTAAGGGGCTGGTGGGGGCGACGGCCCTCCCTAAATTTTAAAATATTCGAATTTTATTCTTAAAATTTTAAAAATTTTAATTTGGTCCTGTCAAAATTTTTAAAAATTCATATTAAGCTTCAAAAATTTAAATATTTTTAATTAAATTTCATCTCAAAATTTCAATTTTTTTGGTTAAATCTTTCAAAAATATTAAGAATTTTAGTTAAATCTTCAAAAATTTTAAAAATTTTCGTTCAAACCTTCAAATTAAAAAAAAAATAAGTTGGTCCCCTCAAACTTTTACTCCAAGTTCCGCCACTGGTGTTCATCGATGTTCGTCGCACGTAGTAGACTCATCCTTGTTGTAGTAAATAAAAAAAGTTAATCTATTTAGTATAATTAAACCAATATTAAGCTAATGTTTGAGATTATTTTATTAATGCAAATGCTTTTCGAAAGTAGATAAGATACCAATAATTTACTATTAATAATTAATTATTACCAATGGAAAAAAGTGATAACATTTTTCTTTTCCTTTGTAACTTTTGATTAGATATACAGCTTATGATATGTATCGGTGTAAATATAGGATGCTGATCATATCAAGCATGGTCGACCAATAAATTTTTTTTTATTCATTTCTGCGCATATATTTTATGTTTAGTTTTAAAGGGTAAACTATATAAATGGTCCCCCGACTATGCTCTAATTATTTTTTGCGTCCCTCGACTATCAGAAGTTACAAACTGGTCGTCCAACATAAAAAAGTAACAAATTAGTTCGACACCGTTGAAAAATTAACGGTTAATGACGTGGCAGTTAATATAAATTTCAATAATTATATAATTAGTCCTCAAGTTCTACACTTATTTTAATTTGACCATAATACTAAAATATTAACGCACATAATTTTAATAACCTATCAATTTATTCTTTTTTATTTCTCTTATCCTTTAAATCTTCAATTCATTTTCACTCAAAATTAACTATCGCAATCGTTATAATTTCCTTTAATTTACTTCAAAACATATATGACCCGACAAGATTTTCAAGAACATAATCTTATTACTTCAAAAACTCAAAAGAATATTGAAAACAACTACTGGGAAACTTTCATTCGGGTTATTTAAGTGAAATCAATTCAGCAGACTTACCATATGAGCCAGCACTAGGGCAATAAAGGAAGAAATCATCGATACCGAATCCGAGAACTGGGCACCGACCCTCACGAGCATAAGCTTTCAGGGAAATATCGACAATGGAAGAAACAAATTCTTCTTCGTTAACAACGAAACAGATCAGTCCAACACTGCCCAAAAACAATGAGGTTAACCAAGATCATGACACCGTTAGGACTCTGAGTTTTCTTTTGCTTGTAAAGCACCATTTTTTTCAACAAACAAAAAGTTCCAAAATAAAAACAATCAAACGAGCGGATATTTCACCAAAAATTGAGATTTAAAAAAAGAACAACATGTTTATTTTGTTTTTTTTAAGATTCGAACTAAATGTGGGTGATCGACGGGGACTAAAAGGGATTTATGGGTCAAGACCAAAGCAACAGAAATGTCAGCCATCTTTGCAAGAACCAAAAAGCGAAAAACAAAAATTACAGAAACAGAGAAGAGAGTGCTCGCCCTTGACGTACAAAGGGAGAGCATGAAACCACTGTTGATCCCAAATTGTTTTCACCATTCACAATAGCGCTAAAAGAACAAGGATTTTGATTCGAAGAAAGTAAAGAAAAGCAATGAAATGAAATCTGGGTATTTGTAGATTTGGAGAGAAAAGGAGGGGAATTCTCGTAGATTGAAGGAAGAAGAGAGGTAGTTGAGTCTTTTGACAGATTATGAGGATATTTATATAAAGAAAGGATAGGAGAAATATAAAGTAAGATGGATTAAATTGATAGGTTATTAAAATTATGTGGCTTCCTTTTTTAGAATTAGGGTCAAATTAAATTAAGTGTAGAACTCGAGGGCTAATTATGTAATTATATCAATTTATATTAACTGTCACGTCATCACCCGTTAAAATTTTAACGACGTCGGACTAATTTGTTACTTTTTTTTAAGTCGAAGGACCAATTTGTAACTTTTGATAGTCAAAAGACATAAAAGATAATTGGAGCATAGTCGGCGAATCATTTGTGTAGTTTACCCTTTTAAATATGATATATAGAAAGAGAGATTGTTTTAGTGTCCCAAGTTAAATTAAGTCAATGTAGTTGAAAATTTATTTCTTTGAATAAAACAATTATAAAATGTCATTTAAAATAAAATATGGCACCGATGAATTCATATATATGACACTTATCACTCCATTAATAATTATTATAAATATATTTGTTTACGTAAAATATTCTTGTTCACCCGCGTAGTAGATTGAAAAATCTAATATATATCAAATATGTTATATTAATTATGTTTATTATTCCATGAACTAACTTGCCTTAGTGGTTAAAAGAACAGTTGTTGTTCCTAAAGGTCACAAGTTTGAGCATCAGCTGCTGTGCAGAGTGATTGACCATACATTGTTAAATGGTTGAGAGTATATTAAGAACAAATATTACTTATAATCATCTTAGCTTTTTTAAAAAAATATGTTTATTATTATTTTCATAATTTCTAAATCGTATTAGTCTAAGATTACAAGAGAAATTAAAAATGTTTGAAAGCTTCGTACCTTTTTTTATTATTATTATTATCATATGAAAGCTTCATATCTCATTGTTTGGAAGCATGTCTAAATCATTGAAGAAGAAAATGAAGAATTGCCGTAGGCGACACTTAAATTTATGAAGTGATATAAAGAATGGGAATTGGCTCATCATAATTAGCTAGGCTCACTCACTTTTTAATTGGGTCTGAAATCATGGAGTTTCCTTTAAGAGACCGTTATTGACTATGGTGTTTGGGGTGTGTAAAAATATCTGATTTTAGCGATTTAATTTATTTATCTGGTCTAAATTTTAGACATTACATGTGATTTTTATTTTCAGATTAGATATGTTATCTATTTTTTGTTTTTTAGGTTAGATACGAATAGCAATGTTTTAAGTTTCAGATTATCCGAAAATTCAAAATTTTATGGATATAAATCTATTTTGCTTCTTAGAAAACCACGAGATAAGTATGTTACCTAGGAATAGACAAGTACCGGAGGTACTCTTTATATTTATCTTACAACCTCTATAACCCGAATAAGCATGCAAACTAAAGGATAAGCCTCTAGGATACTAAAGACCTAAACAAGGGGTGTCTCTAATGTATCTAAAGATTCTCGTAACGACTTGTAAATGTGATTCTCTAGGACTAGCTTGAAATCTAGCACACAAGAAAACACTAAATATGATATTCGGTTTACTTGTGGTAAGATAAAGCAAAGAACCTATCATAGATCTATAAAGCTTCAAATCAACATATTTACCTCCTCCATCTTTGTCAATCTTTGTAGATGAGCTCATCGGTGTAGCTTGAGGTTTCACATTCTCCAAGCCAAACTTCTTGAGCATATCTTTGATGTAATTTTCTTGATTGATGAAGATGTCATCATTCCTTTGGTTGATTTGGAGTCCCAAAAAGAAAGAGAGCTCCTCCATCATGCTCATTTCAAATTCACCTTGCATTAGCTTAGCAAAATCTTGGCAAAGAGATTCATTAGTAGAACAAAAAATAATATCATCAACATAAATTTGAACTACTAAAATGTCCTTGTCTTTTCTTTTTATAAAAAGTGTGGTATCAAATGTAACCCCCTCGACCCGATCTAGGCGAAAGACCGAACCGAACAGATCATACAGGGAATATTGAAGTAAATCGGAAGGTTTACCTCAATAAACAACTATTTTATCTTGTCTAGATGCTCGTTAGGATTCTAAGTGATTAACGTCGTAGCGGGACAATTTGCAACTCGATCAAACAACAAATTGAAACTCAATCGCACTAAAAAACATTTTAGGGACTATTTTGTAATTTTCATATATTATAGAGATTTATCAACTTTTAGAATTACCAATCCTTAATTAAACATATTGCATGCTTCTCTCTGAAAACTCAGCTCAAACCCATCACCCATGCTCATGAAATTGCATCCACAACATTTAGGGACTAAAACGTAAAGAATCAGAACTTCAGAATATTCCATCGACTAGCATAACAACCAGCTTTTTCGGTACATGTTATCCATGTATCGAAACAGGCGTATCGAAACAGGTTCTCATGGCTCGAAACACGGGCTTGAATTGAAACACCCTTGAGGTGTTTTGGAATAGAAGCTTCCAGTAGCTAATCGTACTGGAACATGCTTCCCCTATTTCGAAACCCCTAGTCTATTTCAGGCTCACTGTTTCGGTACAGACTCGAGTGTACCGAAACACCTGGGCCTTTAATGAAACTTTTTGCTGGTTTTTCACACTTTATTCCAAATTAAACCAATCCAACATGCTACTAACATACATACAACATATTTAGAACATCAAACCTCAACATATATGGCAGAAGCAACATCATAGCAAGTCCATAGGCATCAATAGAATCTATATGCATGCAACATATGCGAATGTAGCCACTTAGAAGTCAAAACACAAACCAAAGCATAAACCAAATATTAAAGACCATTTACAAGTCATTAAGGGCATTACAAACATGCGTCAAAATAAGGAATTCTAAAATACAATTTCCCAACACAAAAACATCCTCCCATTGCCAACTATTATTACTAATAAGAAAATGTAAAATTATACTTGAGATTAGTCTAAATCCTTGGAAATCTTCTTTCCTCTTTGCTGCCCACAGAAGCTAATTCTCTGCATTGCTGGAAAATGAGAGCGTAAGCACAATTGCTTAGTGAGGGATGCTCAAAACATCTCTACACAAGTCCGAGGGGTTTCAAAAGGTTCCACGACCATCTAGGCTCGCCCGGAGGAACCTAGAAGACTCGAGACAAGTCAGAAAAGCTCAGGATAAGTCCGGAAGGCTCGGGACAACTCCGGAATATTCTAAAAGACCTTATAATATTGTAGAGCTTTTAGACCATTTAGGATATAACTAGATAAGTATGGAATTATATAGAGATGTCTAGGTGAAGTAGATATTTTGGGAGGCAAACTCCTAGCAGTTGGATTAAATAAATCCTAGTCGTCCGTTGAAGAGGTGGGAGCCTATAAATAGGGCCACCCCTCTCATTTGTAACTCACTCAAGTAGTGACTCAAGAAGTCATCTTGTAAAGCATACTTGTAAGCTTCCTTAGTTCAATACAAGGTTCTTTCCTTGTAAACTCTCTTGCTCCTTGTGTTTTGCTATAACGTTGCGAGATTAAGGCTTGCTAACATTGTGCCGAGAGTTTTTTGCTAAAACCATTTCTCATTTAGAAATCTCTATCTCATCATGCTCTTTCTATCTCATGCTTGAAACCATCTTCATAGCAAACCACATCATTTACATCACATGCACCATCTATCTCATGCATTTAACAAATGCACAACCTCAAGGCATAGCCTTACATGCTTAAATCTCATAAAGCATTTCTCAAATCATATTCTCATATGCAAAACATCATGCATAAAAATCATGTATAACAAGGTACATGTGATTATCATAATCAATCTCATATATTGGAATTTTAACAACATTACTCGGATATGCGGATAGCTTGACTAAATGTCAAGTCATACCCCGGTGGAATCTCACATCACCAGACTCTCATGGCGGCATCTCTCATCGCCACAAAGCTTGTGTGTTTCACTAAAACCTACCCCGATGGAATCTCACATCATCGGACTCCCACTTTGGAACGGGATGGCACTGCCCCCATTACCTGAACCAAAGAGCACATACGAATTTTGTATTTTATAGTGCACTTCTCATCCTATTGGTCGACCAATTATATCCAGTAACAATAATCTCATCTCATGTCAATATATTCATTTTAAACATCATTACCTACTGTTTTTCAATGCATCAATCTAAAACATTCTCATCACATATCAAAACATGTACAAGGCATATCATTTTCTCAAATATTCGAAACTCATTAGAACATCAATTCTATCTCATGGGATCTTTAAAGTCATAATTTCATATATTAAAACATGCATAAAACAGTAGATATAAATCTATCTTCAAAACAAGAGCATGAATCATAAAATCAATGGGACAATAACCGAGAAATGAGAGCGTAATATCTCAAACTTACTTCGGGGCTTAGATTAGTGTTTCAAACTCAATCTAAACCCTCAAACCTTGCTTTCAAGTTATTCCATACTTTCTAAAATCAATTCCACTCACTGATCACACCTCGCTTACTTTGCCGAAGTGAATTCAAGCTTTCGAATCAACCACAACTCCTTCTGAAGCTAACGAAACACCATCCCCTACTTCTAACCAAAGCAAAACAGGTAATTAGTGCATCACATTGCACCAAAATTCCCAACAACACAACATCTCAACTTTTACCTAGCAATTGACATCCGAAAACAACCAAAAACATCGGCAAAACCTCTCCAATTAATCTCCAGCCACTACCCAGCGAGATTAAAATCTAAACAACCTTGATTTACATCTAAAAACATCATCTCAACCCCAAAGAACCTTCACCAATCAATTAACCACATAAACAGCCCATCATCCCAAACATTTCACCCCAAGAAATCAAGAATTCTAACTAGTTTCGTGTTTCCACTACTAAAATCATTAAATCAATATTCTAAAACATCATATTCATGATTAAATCTCATTATAACTTCACAAAATCAGTTTAAAATAATGATCTCATGACTAACCCAAACATTCATCAATTAAATGCATTTTCCATCAACATAATCTCAAAACCCAATAGAAAACAAACATAAAAGACAAAAAACTTGGGAATTTCAATAAAGAATTTATCATTAGAGAAGAAGAACGAAATTACCTCTAATGTTGGCGTTTTCCTCCAATTGAAAGGATTTTCATGAGAAAACCAAAGATATAAACATGAGATTTGATAATAGATCAATAAGAAATCAAAGATAGATCAAATCCAAAGTTTACCTAAAATATTTGAAGAGAAAATCACTGTTTGGTTGAAGAGAAATTGAGAGAAAAAGGATAGAGAGAAAAATTAGTTACGTGAAATGTGTTTTTTAAAAATATAAGCTATTTAATCTTTATCAATTCTTTTCATTTAATAAACCATTTTAAAATAATCAATTCAAAGGAAAAAGGTTGAACTAGATCTTTGGTCAATTACTCCTTAAAGATTCAAAGTTATGGTCTTTTACAATTTAGTCACTAGAAAAATAGTTTTCAAAAATCGCATTTTAGTCACTAAAAATCTCAATGTCCAACTTCCAATCATCAATTTAAAAAAATTGACCCCACTAACCCTTTATAGCAGCGGAGTGTTCTTGCATATGATTCTTCCTAGAGCCTATTTCGGGCACCTCTAGGGAAAAAAACAACATATATGTTTTTTCCTGCCGTAGCAGTGCTTTACTTTCTTTTTTTCTGTTTGTTGCCTGCCGCGGCAGCTTCCTGCAATCTTGTTAGGATTTTATAAATAATTCAAGCAGGCAGTGTTTATAAAAAATTCAATCAAATTCAGCTAGTAACAATAGTGTTTTTATTTTTTGCATTTATAGAAAAATTCTAAGCTTAATTCATGTTTTCCCCAAAATTAAGTTCATTTTATTATGGTGCGAAAATTTTTAAAATCGGCTATCCTATCATAGGCACAAGTTCTAACAATTTTTTTCTTTTGATTATTTTAGAGGCAAGTACATATGCAACTAAATGATCTAAGTATGCCTAAACAATGATGAGTGTTAATCCCCCCAAACTCGAGATGGGCATTGCCCTCAATGCATAAAATAAAAAAAACAGAAAAATAAAAGACAAGAAAAATAATTAAAACAAGAAAATAAGAAATAAAAAGAAAGAAAAGAAAACAACGCTAGAAGTTAGTTGTTGGTTGAGAAGAGGCTGGAGTTCTTGAGGCAGAGGAGAAAGATGAAGACTAAATGACGAGGCGGCGGCTGGCAGAGGTCCTGGCAGCAGGCTTGGAAGGTGAAGTCTTTGTTGTCCGCGGCGGTTGGACTCTCTTGGGCGTATGGTGAGAAGCTTCAATGTGAATTGGTTCAGTTTTTGAGTCCTCATCCTCCGGCGCCAGTTTGACTGAGATTTTATGCCACTTTATTTTTCTGCTGGGTTCCATCATAGGTGTTGTTCACAGTTCCTCTGTTACTGTTGGTTCCCTAGGTGCTGCCGTCCGATTCCCAGAATCCTTGGACGGGGAGGTGTCTGCCAATGTTGCCACTGTGATGGCTAGAGAGAGTTGTTGTTGATGCCTCTTTGGAGTTTCGGCCACCGTGTGAGAGGAAGAGGTGGCGGAGTAGGACATGTATCGTGTTAGAGAAGGCATCCGGCGGCGAAAGGCGGCATGGCATGCAGTAGCTTCTTGGGGTGTAGTCTCTCTTGGTTCAGCTGTGGCAGCCAATTCTTCTGCGAATCTGGGCCGAGTGGGGCCGTCATTGGGAAAATTCTGCAGAAGATAGACCACAAAGGCCTCTTAAACTTCCCCCACATACTTCATGAAGGTCAGCTACTACTGCTCGATTCTCCTGTTGCTTGCGATCAGTGTGTAGAGTAGTTGTATGACCTCATGGTATTGGGTAGCCTCAGTACAGTATCTTTGCTGCCGGGGTAGCTGTGTTGTCGGCCGATGGCTGAGTTGGTGTGATCGGCTCTGTTCCAGGCGCCTGCATCATCTGGAGCCTAATTTTCCTGGTTCAGCCCTTCCTTGGTGGTGTCAGCACATCTTTGGAGTCGGAGGGGACATTGAAGTTTGCGTAAAGCCCGGTTATGAGGGAAAGGAAGTAGAGTCTGCGTTTTGACTTCCGGTAGCAGCTGTAGATCTCCTTGCAGCTTATGTCTCCCATGTTGATCGGTCGATTGTTCATGATTGAATGGATCAAGGTGAGACGAGGTCGATCAATAGTTGTGTTGTGGGAGGAGGGCAACATGCGTCGCTTGATGAAGGTGTTCCAAAGCATTGACTCCGGGAACAATTCCTCATGAGGTTATCATCCATCTCCAATCCATAAAATCTGTTGATGGTGGCGGCGTTGAGTTTTACTACCTCCCATCTGACAAAAACAAATAGAACTTCTGGGCGGGGTTGGTAGTTATATAACTCTCGGATGAGGGTGATGTTAGCCACCTCGGGCTGCTTTACAAAGATTTCCCAGCCTTGTCTATGTATCTTCTCGAAGAGGGCTGGCTCGAGACCTAAGTCTCTCGTTTGCTGCGAGTAGTGAGACCTTTGCTCCTCCCAAACTGCTCGGTTGGCAAATTGCGTTCTGTGCCTTTTTTGGTCTAGCTCGAAGAAGAATCTCTGGAAAGAGGGTTTGGATTGTGATGTTTCCATAGTTGTGAGACAGTTTTAATCTGAGAGTAAACTGAAAATAGGAAATATTAAGAAAGCAAGTTGAAACAGAAGAGGTTAAACAAGGAGGTGAAGTGAAGAGAATGAATGAAATAGTGAGGTATATATAGGGGATGCCGAGAGATGTCGTGGCGGTATTAATTTCCCAATGTGCATATTTTCGTGACGCGTGTTATAGGATTAAATGCTCGTTACACTGTAGCCGTTGACGGCTAGCCGTTAGCAGTATTCTAGCCGTTCAATGTTTTTTTCGTTAGGCTGCCCTCACCTGCTTCGAAGGAATGGTGGGTGGGCTCCTTGTTGGGCCTTCTTCATGGTCCTGCTTATTTATTCCTAAACCTGAAATAAAAATAATTAACTGAATAAAAAAAACTTGAAATCTGAAAAAATAAAAATGTGGAAAATAAATTGCAATAAATTAAAATCTAATCCTAAAACATAAAAAAAGAAAGATTTAAAAATAAATTAAGTTATGTTGGGAGTGCATTGAGATGCATCTCCCAAACATAACCACTTCCTGAGTTGGTTGTAATTTGCTTTTCGTCTAGGTGGGTCATCTTGCTTCTTGGGGTCTTTATTGCTGCCCTAATTCCTGCCATGTCGGCTGCTGCCTTGCTCTGTTTCTGTGCTGACCTTGGAGGTATGTGTGTCTTGGCCTACCTCTTTCCTTGGTTGGTTTCTTGGGTTGTAAAACATGTATCTTTATGTTCTGATTGTCAACCCTCATTGTGAGTTCCCCATTCTCTACATCTATTAATGTTTTGCCTGTGGCTAAGAATGGTCGCCCAAGAATGATGGCGGCGTTCTCGTCCGCCTCACAGTCCAAGATAAGAAAATCAGCTGGAAAATGAAGTTGCCCACTCGTACAAGGATATCTTCAACTTTTCCTTCCAGTTGCACAAAGGAATGGTCAGCTAATTAGAGCATGATGAAAGTTGGTTTTGCTTTTCAAATTCCTAATTTGTTGAAGATAGCCTTGGGCATCAGATAAATGATTGCTCCTAGGTCACATAAAGATCGCATGTCATGGTTGCTTCCTATCTTGCATGGAATGATAAAGCTGCCTGGATGTGTCCTCTTGGGCGGCACCTTGTTATGCATCATTGTCATGCACTCTTCAATGACAGCTATCGTCTCGAATTCCCCAACTCTCCTTCTCTTGGAAACCATATCTTTCAAATATTTTTCATAATTTGGCATGTTTTGTATGACTTCCACGAGTCGGATGTTGATGTGAACTTGTTTTAGAATATCTAGAAATTTCTTGAACTAGTGCTCTTGCTTCTACTGTTTAAGCCTTTGGGGGAAGGGTGGCGGCAGACGGATGTCCTGGATGCGTTCCTTGTAGGGAAATCTGATCTGTGGTGGTTCAGGATCATCTGTCTCAGGGCTGCCATCATCTGTCTGGGCCTCAGTTTGTTTTGCTGCCACAGTAGGTTGTCCGTGTGCTGCTACGGCGGGAGATTCTAATTGATTTTCCTGTGGCTTCTCAACTCTGTGATCATCTAATTGTTTCCCACTTCTTGTCATTATTGATTTACACTGCTCATAAGTGGGTTTTGATGTGACCTCTGTGTTACTAAATGATGCACCCATTGACCCGTTGCTTATGATCTCAGTGAACTGCCCGAACTGGGTCTCCAGGTTCTTTATTACTGCCTCCTAGTTGTTCATCTGCATCTCAGTCCTGTCTATAAAGGACTCAGTCTTGTCAATAAATTTATTAGTACGAACAATAAAATCACTAGTGTGAGACATAAAAGTATGTAAAGTAGATTCAAGTGAGTTATTGTTCGTATTCTATTGCTGCTGAGGTTGCTACCGGGATATGTTCTGCTGATATCCTCCTGGTTGTTGGGTGTGATTTGCAGCAGTGTTAGGGTTACTCCAGGAGAAATTTGGATGCTTTTTCCAGCCTGGATTGTATGTGTTGGTGTTGGGTCTGCTGTTCCTCTCATAGGTCCCCATAAAATTGGTGGATTCATTGCATTCGGAGGAATCATGGTTGCCCCCCCCACTCGTCACAAAAGGGCTCCACAGCCTTAGCCTCATATGTTTTCCCGGTGGACTTGGCCATATTCATTACATGTTGTGTCAGTTTATCTAGGCGGGAAGTGACAGATTCGGTGGCTTCTACTTCATTCACAACAGCTGGCCGCCTTGCACCGCCGCGGCGGGTTGTAGGGAACTTGTAGTCATTCTTTTCAATTATATTCAGAATCTGTAGTGCTTCCTTGGGTGGTCTATCCAGGATGATTCAATTGGCTGAAGCGTTGAGCATCATTCGCGTTGGTTGATTTACTCCATTATAGAACAACTACACTTGAGTCTAGGATGGGAAACCGTGAAGCGGGCAGTTATTCAACATCTGTTGGTATCTTTCCCAAGCTTCATATATTGGTTCGTCATCTCCTTGGCGGAAAGCATTGATCTCGTTTCTTAATCTGTCGGTCACGTTTGAAGGGATGAAATGATCGAGGAAGTCCTTGTACAACTCTGTCCAAGTGTTAAACGATCCTTTCGGTTGGTTGTTTAACAATTGTTTTTCCCTATCCCTTAGTGAATAGGGAAATAATCTCATCTTTTATCACCTATTATAGCTAGAAATGACGATGATTATTATTTTTTCAAGAAAGAAAGTTACGTATAAACTTATCTCTTTTTTTCTGTCAAGATTCTCTAAACACCATTTTAATATTCTTTGATTTTTTTATCCAATTTCTATTTATTTTCTACTAAACTATTTCTAACAAATAGCCATACAAGAGATTTTAATTTCACTCATCTTGTTCAATGGATATTCACATTGGAAGATTAGAAGAGTAATCTTCATTTTCAATTTCCAATTTATTTGAGTAAGCTTTGATTTTCTAATGATTTTCTAATTATTTTGTGTTGATTTTCTATCAATTCAATTGTCTTTTGATGTTAAAATGAATTATAATGGATTAATTTAATTTCTAGATGCTAAAGAGTGAATCATGATTGGATATATGAAATCTAAATATTTTAATTGGATTATAAGTTATTTTTGTGGCTTAAATATAATCTAAACTCAATTTTAATAAATTGGTACCACAATTAATCTAATTGGTTAAGTTTAGATTTAAGTTCTTGAATGGGGTGCTTGATAGAATGGTTGATTTGATTGTGAGATCATATATTAAGCACATCTTGATGGACTCCATGTATCTTAAAAGCTCTACAAATGTCAAGGAACCCTCTCAAGTGGTGCTGAGCATCTTCCGTGGCAGTTCCTCCAAATTGCCCCAATGTGTTTATCATGTTTAACATCACTGGTTACAAATCGAAGTGATCTGCTTCAATTTCAGGCTCTGCCACAGTTGGATCAAATCCTCTAAAATCGTGCTCCAAGTAGTCCCTAGTGATACGTACATATTGTGGTTGCCTGGGCGGAATTGGGGGCTACTGCCTACGTGGCGGATCTTGCTTCCCATCCCAGCCGTTTCGGGCATTGTTGGCAGGGTTGTCGTCTTGGCCGTTAACCATGGTTGCCTTTGCTTTTCCTTTTCCTTAGCTTCTTCGAGGGCTTCTCTTGCTGCTTTCTTTAGTTTTCTTTCTCTTCGTTCGATCCTGTCTATAAAAACAATTTCGGTCGATGGGTTGGCTCTGGTCATGTACTAGACATGAAAACTGTAAAATTCTTTTTTTTGAATAAAAAGGAAAATAAAAACTAAAATTAAATGCAATAAAATAAAAGTGTAGAAAAATAAAGACGAATTTACTGTTTCCAATCCCGGGCAAAGGCGCCGAAAACTTGTAAAGCGTTAGGGTGTTCTCTAAATATGAGCGCAAGTGCTCACTCTTGTCAAGTTCTAATATAAAAGATATCATCTCCCACGAGGATTGGACAGCTAACTCGAATATAAATTCATGCACATAAAATATTAAATGCACAAGTAAATTTCAGTTTATAAAATATTCTAAATTAAAGAAACACAAGTAATTAAGAGAAGAGATCAGATTGATAGAATGGGTAAGGTTATGCTGCTCCGTAGTGTGAATCTGCGTTGAATAGGTCAAGTTGTATTGCGCTGCCAGACTTTGCTGCCTCAGCAGAAGATGGCAGATTGGTGCTTCAACAACTTTCGTTGCCTCGGTATGTGGAATAGACGATTGGCTCGGCGTCAAACTCAGTAGACCTTCAAGGCTCGGCAGAACGCTACAATAATGATTCAGCTTATGTCTAAGTCTGAATACTGTTGATGCCCGCTGCAGATAATACTTGTTGGCGTGAATATTGCAATGAACAACAACCTTTGGTTCGTCCTCTTTTAGCCGCCTTAAACCCTAACCTATGTCTAGGCTAGATTGATCAACACCTGGTATTGATGTGATTGTGCTTACTTCTTTCGTGAGTTTGACTCTCTCGATGCCAAACAAATGGATTGCTCACAATCGATCTTTCGAACTCAATTGAAAACAATGAAGAACGTGAAATAAGAAAACCTTGAATTTATTGCAATAACCCAAACCCTAGAGAATTTAGAACATAATGGCGGCAAGAAAACACAAGAGAAACTAAGCTATGCCAAGATTGTCTAGATTACAAGGTAAGATCGGATATATATAGGGCATGGCCTAGGTTAAGTCCTCCTTGGAGTAGAAGTCTTCTTCATGATAAAGTAGCTTTTGCATTCAATGCATCCTTTAAATCTGACTTCTTTGACTTGAAATTGGACTCTTTGTGCCGCAAGTAAGCTTAGGCCGCCTTAGACATTTTCTCCTTTGGCGACTTTGTCCGCTGTTTCCGGCATCAGTAAATTGCGTGGATGGGCTCATTGGACTCAAAAAATTATGTTCTTCCAATCGCACTCCAATTCACCAATTCCTCAAGTTGCTGCCCTGGGCGGCAGGTATGGAGGCAACAGCTACTCGACAGCATCTTTCTTTGTATTGAACTACTTCAGTACAGCTCCTTGGCTTGCTGCCTCAGCATCAGCTCTAGGGCTGTAAACGAACCGAACGTTCAACGAACCGTTCGGCGGGAAATCCGTTTATGTTCATTTATTTACTAAACGAACGGAAATGAACAAGATTTTTTGTTCGTTTAATTAAATGAACGAACACGAACAAAGGGTTTGTTCGTTCATTTATGTTCGTGAACGTTCGGTAATCTGTTTGTTTATGTTCGTTTGTTTATGTTCGTTTATGTTCACTTAAATTTATTCATATATGTCTAGGGGTGTTCATTATTCGGTTAAACCGAACTAACTCACCAAACCAAAACAAAATTGGTTAATATATTAGATAATTTTAGGTTTCAGCTAATGATTAAGAGTTTTTTTAAATTTCAATTATCGATTAATTTGGTTTAAAACCAGTTAATTAACTGAATTAATCGAACTAACCAAAAATATTAAATATTTAACAAATTATATATGTTTGTTTGTGTTCGTTTATGTTCGTTTACGTTCGTTTACCATTTAAAGGAACGAACACGAACAAGCTACATTCCATAATGAACGAACACGAAAAAGAAATTTTGTGTTCGTTTATGTTCGTGTTCGTTCATTTGTTCGGTAAAAGTTAAACGAACAAACATGAACACAACCCCGTTCGTGTTCGTTCGGTCCATTTACAGGCCTAATCAGCTCCTCAACTTTCTCCTCCTTCTGACAGCTTTTAGCATCTAAAACTAAAACTAAACTAAAACTGTATCTTTTCTTACCAAATCAAAGATATTCAATTAAAACAAGGTAAAGTAAAGAATACTATAAATAATGCATGCATGCACCTAAATATGCCTAAAATGCACCTAAGAACAACAATAATATGAGATCGAATGCATACAAAATATAAGACTTATGAGCACTTTACAGTAGTATGCACCGCCAAGAAATGTGCACAGTTGCTTTCAAGTCCTTCCAGACTTTTTAAAGCCAATTCCACTCACCGATCACGCATCGCTTGCTTTACCAAAGCGAATTAAAGCTTCCGAATCAACCACAACTCCTTCCAAAGCTAACGAAACATCGTCTCCTGCTTCTAACCAAAGAAAAACATAGAATTAGTGCATCACATTGCACCAAAATTCCCAGCAACACAACATCTCAACTTCTACCCAAAATCGCCTAGCAATTGGCATCTGAAAACAACCAAAAACATCGGTAAAACCTCTCTAATTAATCTTCAACCACTACCCAACGAGATTAAGATCTAAACAACCTTGATTTACATCTAAAAACATCATCTCAACCCCAAAGAACCTCCAACAATCAATTAACCACAAAACAACCCATCATCCCAAAAATTTAACCCAAGAAATTAAGAATTCTAACTAGTTTTGTAACACCCGTGTTTTGGGGTTAGAAGTTAGTCGTGTGAGTTGGTTCGAGTCACCAAAACCCATTTTAGTTAATTTGACCTTGGCTTTGATTTAATTGGGAATTAAAATAGAGAGAGTGGCATTTTGTAATTAGTAGAAAGAAAAGTGGAAGACCATCTTTTTGATTCAAAAAGGAACAAAAAAAATTGTCTTCCTCCCCATTTTCCTCCTCTTCCACGTTGAAAACCCCCAAACCCACCCAAAACCTTTAAATCACTATTCCATCAAATTTCTTCCTCATCTCAAGGGCATTTTTAAAGGTAATCATATATTTGAACTCTCCTCTTCATCCTCTACATTTACATAGTTTAATATTTCAAAACTACCCATTCTTGTGATTTTCAAGTTTGGGAAAAGCTTGGATTTTTAAGGGATTCTTCAAATGTTTTCAAATTGTTAAGTTGGGTTTTGGTTTAGCCTCCTTAAAATACACATAATATGTTAAAATGGGTGACTTTGGGTGAAAACCCGAAATGGGTCCTTGTGGCCATTTTAGAGGTGTCAAAAATGGGATTTTTTTGGAGTGTTTAGGCTTGGGTTGAAGGACTGATGCTTTAGGGATGTTAGGGAAGTGTTTTGGGACCCTTTGGATGTCATTTGGGTGTTTGAAATCATGGTTTTCTGCTGGGTTTTAAGGGAGCTCGAAAATGGAAATTTTGGGTGATTGTTGGGTTTGAAATTGTTGAAGTATGGGTTGGGGTTGGTGACTGAAATTTAGCATTGATTTGTGAGTAATGGATGTGTTTTGATTGGCTAGAAACAAGAGGAGACATTGGAGGAGCATCGGGACCGAATCCGGGCATTTAGGAGGCTTGCTTGCTTGCTTGGGTTGCTAAGGAAGGGTGGTGAGTAAACTTTAAATATGTTTTAAAGTTGGTTCAAGTGTGTGTAGTGTATGTGTTGGAATGTGCTTGGTAGGCCTTTCCTATGTGGGAGTTAAATTGGTAACTTAACTCCTTGTTTTCCCATTGATGTTATTTATGCCTTGCCTATTTGATCGTGAGAAATGTGGATTGACTTGTATGTGTATACCATGCTATGTGTATGCGACGAACATGTGATATAAATGGTGGATATGTGATGTGGCTAAAGAAATTGGCACTAATTAACTTACCGGGTGTAAATGATCGATCATTAGGATTAGTGTGCACACAATTGAGTCAAAACGTATGTGGCCTTGATGGCGTTGAGTCATCAAGGAGGAGTACGGTGATGTAATATTCCACCAGAAATTTATATATATTCTACGCGATAATGAGTGGAATCCCATCCGTAGGGCATGTGGTGATGAGTGGAATCCCGCCCATGCAAGGTCCGGTGATGAGTGTAATCCCACCGAGGTAATGTTGTTGTTGAAAGTAAATCCGCACATCCGGGTAAACTAATAGTGGCCAATGATATTGCTCTCATGTTTATGATGTTTTGATAATTGTGATAATCGTTGTTGAGCTTAGTATGATGTGAGATGCCATATTATGACTCTTGAAAGACTAGCTAGGTTGACTTGTTGATATCCATGTATGTTGTATGTGAGGTTGAGGATTTGCATTCTTGGACCCTGTATTGCTGTTGTTTTTTATTTTAGAGCATCCTCACTAAGCTTCTAGCTTACGCTCTCATTTTCAGCAATGCAGATCAATAGCGTGGTGTTAGCAAGGAGCAAGGCGAAGGGACTTCCAAGTTATTTCTTGGAATGAATGTCTTATCTTAAATCTTGTGATGATTATGAATGTTTGCAATAGGGAGCATGCCTCTAGAGGGTATTTGTTTGTGATGTATGCTTCTTGGAGTTGTTGAGGGCTTTTGGGGTCATTTAGAGTTGCCTAAGTCCAATTTTTGAAAGTTGCAGACATCCAGCGTTTCAAAACGAGCTGAGCCGTTTCGGAACGGGTAAGGCTTCAGGGACCCCGTATCGAAACCCGTTTCGATACGGTTTGGCCACTGTGAGCCCCTGTTCCGAAACAGGTTTCGGAACGTTTTTGCCACTGTCCATTCCTGTTTCGAAACAAGTTTCGAAATGCCAAGGCAAATTCATAGCCCTGTTCCGAAACGGGGTGGAGGCGTTTCGGTACGGTGGACTTGCTTTTTACCTGGGGCCCGTGTTTCGAAACGGGCAGTACCTGTATAGAAACACATGCCTGAATAAGGGATTTTAGGCATCTCTAGAGGGTCTCAATGCTTGGGTTAGGCCTGTTTTGCTGTAGGGCCTCCCGGGAGTCTAGTTTCCGCTGTAGAGATCACTTAAGAATCATTTATGCCTCTAGATAAAATGTAAATTAAATGAAAAAAAATTAGGGTCGGTAACCGAGGTGGAACCTTCGCGGGTTTCACGTCGGTTTTCCCCGTGTGGCCTACTCGGACCGGTCATCCGGCCTGACCGGGACTAGGGGGTTACAAGTTTCGGGTTTCCACTACTAAAATCATTAAATCAAAATTCCAAAACATCATAATCATGATTAAATCTCATTATAACTTCAAAAAATAGGTTTAAAATAAAGATCTCTTGACTAACCCAAACATTCATCAATTAAAAGCATTTTCCATCAACATAATCTCAAAACTCAATAGAAAACAAACATAAAAGACCAAAAACTTGAGAATTTCAATAAAGAATTTATCATTAGAGGAGAAGAACGAAATTACCTCTAATGTTGGCTTTTTTTCGATTGAATGGATTTTCATGAGAAAACCAAAGATGCAAACATGAGATTTTGATAACAGATCAATAAGAAATTAAAGATAGATCAAATCCAAAGTTTACCTGAAATCTTGGAAGAGAAAATTATTGTTTGGTTGAAGAGAATTTGAGAGAAAAAAACATAGAGAGAAAAGTTAGTTACGTGAAATGTTTTTTTTAGAAAATAAAAGCTATTTAATATTTATCAATTCTTTTCATTTAATAAACAATTTTAAAATAATCCATTAAGGAAAAAGGCTGAATTAGACCTTTGGTCAATTACTCCTTAAAGATTCAAAGTTATGGTCTTTTACAATTTAGACACTAGAAAAACAGTTTTCAAAATTCGCATTTTAGTCACTAAAATCTCAATGTCCAACTTCCAACCATCAATTTCCAAAATTGACCCCACTAACTCTTTATATATATATATATAAAGGATTATAAAACATTTTTCCATCTTTTATTTGCCTCAAAAACCTTTTGAAACCACTTTAACCCGAAACTAGTCTAAACTATCCAGAACTGATTCAACCAAACCCTCTAACCAAATCCAACTAACTTCTAGGCCCAAAATCGGTGCGATCCATCAACCTTTTCTTTGTCAAAACCTTTTTCAATTAAAAAATTTGACAATCCTTCATACCAAGCTCTAGGAGCTTGTTTCAAACTATATAAACTTTTTTAAAGTTTAAGAACATGATTTGGATATTTCGGATCTTCAAAACTGGGTGATTGTTCTGCATACACTTCTTTATTTATAAAATCATTTAGAAAAGATTTTTTAACATCCATTTGAAAAAGCTTGAATTCATGAGAACATGCAAATGCAAGCAACATCCTAATAGCTTCCATTCTAGCTACGGGTGTATAGGTTTCATCAAAATCAATTCCTTCTTCTTGAGTGTAACCTTGAACAACAAGTCTAGCCTTGTTTCTCACTATGTTACCACTCTCATATAGTTTATTTCTAAAACTCATTCAGTGCCTATAGTAGATTTATTATTAGGCCTATCAACTAATGTTCAAACTTTACTCCTCTCAAATTGATTTAACTTTTCTTGCATGGCCATTATCCAATAATCATCATTTAATGCTTCTTTGATATTTTTAGGCTCTATGCATGATATAAATGCAACAAAATTGCATGTATTTCTAAGAGAGGATCTAGTGGTTACCCATTTGGATGAGTCACCTAAAAACTCACCGCCTTTGACATAGTTGAACTCCCTTGGGTAGGTGACCTCTCTTTCCTCTAGAGACATGTCCTTCAAAGCTTCTAAAGGTAGATCTTGTGATTCTTCTTTTGTTGGAACTTTATCCACCTTTCATGATTGTCCTCCACTATCATTGGCATCAAAAATTCCTACATCATCATCGTCACAAGTATCCTTCCTCAAAAGGAGGTTATCATAAAAAATAACATGTATAGACTCTCCAACTACTAAAGTTATTTTGTTAAATACACCATAGGCTTTAGAGTTTAAAGAGAAGCCTAGAAAAATAGCTTCATCACCTTTTGCATCAAATTTGCCTAAATTGTCTTTTCCATTCTTTTAAATAAAACATTTGCATTCAAAATGATAAAAAAAAGCTATTGTTAGGCTTTTTATTTTTGAAGAGCTCATAAGGTGTTTTCTTCAAAATTGGCCTTATCATTACACGGTTGACAATATAACAAGTCGTATTAGTGGCTTCTGCCCAAAAATACTTAGGCAAATTATTTTCACAAAGCATGGTTCTAGCCATTTCTTCTAAAGTTCTATTTTCCCTCTCAACAACCCTATTTTTTGAGGTGTGCGAGGATCCCAAAAATTGTGTCTAATCCCATTAGAGTTAACAAACTCTTCAAAACCAAGAATTTGAAATTTGGTTCCATGATCACTCCTAACATGAGAAATGGAGTAATAAACTTCATTTTGGTTTGCTTTTGAAAACATTAAGAATTTTTCACCCAAGCTTGTAGTAAAAAGCATATTGTTTTCCACCCAAGCTCATAGTTCTAATAGGGCCAAAAAGATATATATGGATCAATTGTAAAACTCTACTTATAGATACATCATGAATAGATTTAAAAGAAACTCTTATGTGTTTGCCTTTTGCACATGCATCACAAATTTTGTCAAGAGAAAACTTGATTTTTGGCAAACTCTTACAAGATCATTTGAAAGCATTTTTTCCAAAACACCCATGCTTGCATGTCCTAGTTTTCTAAGCCACAACCAAGAATCATGTTCATCTTTTGCAACAAAACATACATTTGAAATATGAATGTCATCGAAATAAAAAGGACATTGAAACCTTTATCACATAATTGGCTTATGTTTAAAAGATTATGCTTAAGACTGTTGACAGATAAAACATTATCAATGAGTATAGAAGAGTGATTACCAGTAGAACCAATTCCTTCAATGTGGCCTTTGAAGTTGTCACCGAAAGTTACTACTCCTCTACTTTTTGGTTTTAGCTCCAAGAATTGGCTTTTGTTTCCGGTCATGTGTCTCAAGCATCCACTATCAAGGTACCATGAATTTGCACTTGAAGTTTTGGCGTTGTAGCAATGCTCCCCCTACAACCATAAAATCAATTGTTTATTTTTGGTTCCAAAATTCTTTCGGGTCCGTGAGTATTAGCTCCCAAAATCTTGGTTCCCTTAGGAATTCAAGAAGAAATGGCATCAATATTATTTGAAGTGATAAGTTCCTTAGGAACTCAAACACTCCTAACTTTCTTAACATTAGAGGGTCTTTAGAAGCCTCTATGTTTGTGGCCATTAAAGTTTCTTCTCCCGTGGTTGGGTTTTAAATGATTTTCCTTTTCAAAACAAGATTTCCCAACCTTGTCCAAGGAAGCTTTAAGATCATCCACTTCCTTTTGGTGATCATCAAGGACTCTCCAAAGTAGGTTATGCAAGTCTTAGTTTTTCTTTTCAAAATCCTTTTGTTTTTCTTGCATATCCATAACCTTCCTTTCAAGTTCTAATTTGGTTTTGGATAAAAAAATCATTTTTGTTTTTTCAAATAAAAAATCGTTTTCTTGTTTTCCAAAATTGATTCTTTATACTTCACAAGAAACGCATCATATACCTCTTGCAACTCATCATAAGCTTTTTTGAAGCTCATCAAAATTAAAATCGAAATTAGATGAGTTTGAGGATACATTAGGATCCTTCTCCAATGCCATGAGAAAAAGGTTAGCTACTTTTTGATCATCCTCATCGAATGAGTCCTTGTCACTCCAAGTAGCTACATGTGCCTTAAGCTTATTCTTCTTCCCGAAGCTCTTCTTCTTTAGTTGGAGACAATCGAACTTGATGTGTCCAGCTTTTTGCACTCATAGAATAGATTTGGTCATTTTCTTCTTCCTTAGACTTGTTCTTGAAACCCTCTCTCCGTTGGAACTTTCTTCCCCGGTTGGATTTCATGAACCTTTTAAATTTCTTGGCTAGCATAGCCATTTCTTCATCTTATTCCTCACTTGAATCGCTCTCTTCTTGTGAAGATTTGAGAGCAATTCCAATCTTCTTCTTCTCCACTTTCTTCTTCTCATATTCTCTTTCTTTCTTCATAAGCTCATGAGTAAGGAGAGACCCCAAAAGAGAATCAAGCTTCAAGGACTTAAATCTTTAGCTTCGATGATGGCGGTCTTCTTTGAGTCCATGACTCGAGAAGAGAGTAGATAAGCTTCCAAACAAGCTTGTGTAGAACTAATGTTTTGATATAATAATTGAAAAATGTTTTGGACAAAGTTAAAAAGAATTCAAAACCATTTCTAAGTCCAAACAACTTGAAACTATGTTTATGGGATATTTCAAAAAGGTTTTTATGTGTTTTAAAAGCCAAATTTAACAAAACCATTCAGGCGTTTCAAAACGCCTCTAGGTGTTTCGATACGGGGCTTTATAGTGGCAAAACGATTCGATACAACCTTGCCTGTTTCGAAACGGAGCTTGATCTGGGTGAGAATTTTGCATAGCGTTTCGATACGGCCTCTGCCGTTTTGATACGCCTATGTGGCATGACCTCAACGGTCATAAACCTCCCAACGGTTATTTCCCAACTACCTTTTAATTGCAGGGCGTTTCGATACGGGAACAAGCATTTCGATACGGCCAAGGGTGTTCCGAAACGGGTGCTACATTAGACTGCAACGGCTCTTTCTATTTCAAGAATGTTTCAAAATAGGGTCGGGTGTTTCAAAATGGGGAGTTGCAGAACTGCATTTATGGTGGAAAATAAAGTCTCCAATGGCTCCAAATCAACCCCAACGGCTAGTAACGGCTACAAACTCAATTAGGAGTATAAAAGGGACCTCCAAGCATCAAGTTATGGTTAATGCTTCAATTGTAATACAACATATGATCAAAATGTGTCTTGGTGCCTAATTGTCAATTCCTTGTATAGACAAACACTATTGAGCCAAAATTGTTATATTTGCTAAAGTGTTTTAGGATTGGGTGAGAGCTTAATTGTGCATACAAATACCTATTAGAGGGATTTGAGTTTGCTTATTTTTATCTCTTTGTAAAGAGAGTTTGATCAAAGCTTTGGGTAGAAAGCTTGATCGGTTTTGTATGGGTTTCCTCCTAAGCCTAGTAAAGGGGACGAATCAATAGTGGATTGATTGGAAATCCTTAGTGGGAAGCTAAGGTAGTAGATGTAGACCTTGGTTAGAAGGTTGAACCACTATAAATCATCTTGTCTTTATCATTTTTAGCTTCCTCGCCTCTATCACCCAATATTCCACTTCTCCACCACTTGGCGAGCAAGAACGGTTGAAGGAATCGAGCACCCAAAAAACCCAACAGCTTGTCTTCTGGAATGACTTCTTCATAGCCTTTAAGCTCATTGACAATGACGGAGAATCGATCAAATATCTTGGTGATGTCTTCAACTGGTTCCATTTTGAATTTCTCATAGCTTAGATTGAGGAGTCCAATCTTGGACTCCTTTACTTCATTTGTGCCCTCATAAGTAACTCCAAGCTTGTCCCATATCTCCTTCGCACTTGTGCAATAAGATATATTGGCGTATTCGTCCGGTCCAAGAGCACAAAAGAGAATGTGCATGGCTTTGTCGTTTATTTGCATCTTCTTCCAATCTTCATCGTAAACTATTGCCTTGTCTTGGGGAAAAACTGGTCTCCTTCTAACTTCATCAGAATCGTCGGTCCATCTTCCACTACATCCCTAAGAAGGTAGTCATTTGACTTGATGAAGAGTCTCATTCTATTCTTCCAATATGGATAGTTTACCCCCATTGAAATAAGGCAGTTTGAAGATAGATTGTGACTCAACGAGGTAGTTGTTGGAAGTAGAGGCCATGACTTGACCTGTAGATTGATTGAACACCGATAGGATATACTCAAGAGGATGTGAAGCCTTCCAATGAATGTAGCTCTGGAACCAATTGTTGGGATGAACAATCAATTGCAAATGGCCAAGAGGGGGTGAATTGACAAATAAGAAATGGTGGAAGCAAAAAGATAAAGACACAAGAAATTTAGAGTAGTTTAAACTTCTCAATAAGGTTTACATCCACTACTTTAGCTATCCACACTAATGATTTCTCAAATCCATTAGGTTTTCTTTCATTTTGAGGCTCAAGGAGATAACCTTACAACTCCCTTAAGGTTTATACTCAAAACCTTAAGAACTCTCACAAAAAGAAATACAAATGTAGAAAACAAAGAAAACCTCACAAAGGCATAATAGTAAGCACAAATTAGGTTCACTTAACCTCAACACTTGAATAAAAATATTACAATTGAAATCACTTAAGTGGGTTTACAAGATTTGGAAATAAAGGCTCAAAGATGTTGGATATGTGCTTGAAATGGTTTAAACTTGTTGAATGGTTCAATGGTTGTTGAAAAAGTTTTGTAGACTTGATTTTATACCCTTTCATTGATTTCTAGCCATTTGGGTAGTTGGGATATTGATTATAGCCGTTGGGCTGCATTTTTCCCGCAATAAATGTTGTCTGCCAACTCTAGGTATCGGTACATAAAGACTCGTATCGCTACCTGCCATAAGAAGAAATAGTCATTGCAACAAAGGGGTATCGATACGCGAGCAAGTGTATCGATACAGAAAGTGGATTTTACAAAGCGTATCGGTACATGTCGTACCTTATTGATACCGATTTTGCTCACTGGAATCCTTGGAAGTTTTGCTCAAAAAGTCGTATCGATACGCCTATGAGAATATCGGTAAAAGTAATCATTTTTCAAAGCTTATGATTCCTATAAAACTAATAAGGCAACAGTAAAAAATTAAAAGGCAAATATTTTAAAAATCTTTAACTCCCGTACCGGTACGCTATAAGTCGTACCAATAAGCAAAAGTATATTTTGTTTCCAGGTTTAATAAGGCATGTCGATACGGCTACATGTGTATCGATACCCTATAACCATTAAGTATAAAACAATTTTCCAGTAGTAAAAAACCGTACCGATACGCCATAGGTTGTATCAGTACTTCTGTACCAAATTGGCTATTTTGAGTACCAAAACACTTAGAAAAACTTTGGAGTTTCAAATTTTAACATAGAAATTATTTTAAGTTCGAATGCCTGTCAATTTAGTGAGTAAAATAAGTACTTAAAAATTTTATTCTTTTTAAAAAATAGTCCTTATTATATTAAAATCAAATATATGTTTAACATTTCTCCCGTTTTTTTATGTATATGTGTTTTCGATGGGTGGTGAGAAGGGTTTAAATACCACTTGAATCTGGATGTTGAAGAGGTGGTAATGGCTGGATTTGTAGGAGTGTGGGGTGATTCAGCAAGCCATATTTTTAGGGATTGAGAAAGGGAGAATTTGACCAGATTTTTTGATCGTTGAGAGTTGACCAGCGCCGACAATGGTTGTACAAAAGATAGTAGTTCTAGGGTTTTCTATTATCTTAGGGGTTTTTTCTTTTCTTTTTTGTTTTTTATCATTACCAGGGCTTGAGCCAAGTATGTGGCCCAGGTAGTTTCAAATTTTTTTTTTGATTCATAAAAGGGGATACCAGGGTTGGCCTCGTTAAAAACCTCCCTAACCTAAATGGAGGAAAAGAGTACCAACCATAGTATTACAGAAAAGCGGGAACGCCCCGGCACATAAACACAACAAACTAAGACATAGAACAAGCTAAATCCTCATGCAACAAAACAAACACCGCATCCGGTGGACTACTATAATAACTCACATTATACCCATCCCAAGGTCCCAACTTAGCAAGCGCATCGGCAACACAATTAGCGGTCCGCGATATATGCCGTATCTCATACTCACACACCCTCGCCAACAAGCGATGTATAGCACCCACCAAAGATAGAGGGCCAACACGTATCTCCTCCTTACGTAGCAACTTGACAACCTCAACGCAATCAGTTTCAATAATAACCGCCCCCATATTACTCTTGATCGCACACACCAATCCTTCATATATCGCCCATAGTTCCGCCTCAAGAACGTTACAACGTCCTATCAACTTCGTAAAACCACTAATCCACCTTCCCATATGATCATGTATAACTCCTCCACATGAGGCACGTCCCGCATGTCTATCGCATGCCCCATCGACATTAATTTTACACCATCCATCGGGCGGCAAACACCACCGCTGTCGACAATTTACAGCAGGCCTCTCAGCAACAACAGCCCCTTGCCGCACCACCGTTGGCTGCCGTTCCCACGCTCGCTCAGCCTCACGTACCATGCGACGGCCCCTCTCCAACAACTCATCAACACTCGGCCATATACCACTAAAGACAAGTTTGTTGCGTGCCAACCAAATTAGCCATACCGGCACTCCAAACAACAACCCCCAATGCTCCAGGCCATTGCCAATACTAACACCCGGCTGCAGGTTTGCAAGAACCCATTGATCTATCGAAGAATTGAAAAACCACCCTCGACTAGCCAACGGAATTAACCGTAACCAAAGGTTCCGTACAATAGGGCAGCTCCGAAAAACATGATCGAGTGTTTCCTCCCCATGTCCACACGCCAAACATTCCGCCGTTTCCGCAAGATGCCTTCGAACACGTTCGCTATTGGTCAGCACCCGACCTTTCCATACAAGCCATAAGAATAAACGAATCCGCTGCGGCCCCATGAACTTTCTCAGGTGTTTCCAGATGTTACAACTACCAACCACATCTTCCGATCGAAGCATTGCATAGGCGGAGCTCACCGAAAAGTTCAACTTCGTACTCCACCGCCAACCAATTTCATCAGCATCATCCGCCACATTAGGGGGTTTAACAGCGGCGATGGCATCCACAATATTCCTAGGCAACATGTGCGCAATGCGCATAAGATCCCACTGCTCCCCTGCCGTGGTCATGTGTGCCAACGGAACAAAGCAAGCTTGCTGTTCGAGAGGTACAACAGCATTTTCTGCTAATGGTCAAGCATCCCGGAGCCATCTATCACGCCAAATATCGATACACTCACCATTCCCTACTTTCCACATCAGCCCATTGCGAACGTCCGGCCAAACCGACATCAAGCTCCTCCATAAATGAGAGCCGCCACGCCGAAACAAAGTATCCAGAATTAGATCATTGCACTTATACTTCGCACGGAGAAAACGGACCCAAAGTTGCTCTCGCTTTGCAACTAAATAAAACGCAATTTTCATAAAAAAAACATCATTTTGAACACGTAATCGCTTAAAACCAAAACCGCCAAGAGGTAACGGCTTACACAATTCTTCCCAACTCAGCAGGTGCACACGTTTCCTATCCTCACCATGCCCCCACACAAAATCGCGAATCAACCGCTCTATCTCCTCACACACTCCCACCGGCAATTTTGTCGTTTGCATGACATAGTACGGCAGAGTAGACAAAACCGCTTTAGGAAGCGTAATACGGCCCGCAAACGATAGATATCTAGCTTTCCACCCTGACAGACGATCACGCACTCTCTGCAACAAATAGGCATATGTCGACCGAGTAACCCGACAATGTAAAATAGGCACTCCAAGATAACGGCCAAGATCCAACACTTCCGAGAAACCAATCACAGCACCTAGCTCTCTTCGCACATCAACCTCCACATTCTTGGAAAAAAATATATTAGATTTCTGTACACTAACCTTTAGATCGGAGTATCTGCAGAAATCAATAAGCACTTCCCGAATCACATCCAACTGTTCCGCCGATGCCTCCGCAAAGAGCACCATATTGTTGAGTGGATCGCAAGATCGAAATTGACCAAGAGGGGGGGGGGTGAATTGGAAATTTAAAGCTTTGTGGTGGAAATTTGCAAATTGAAAAATGATGGACAAGAGATTTAGAGTGGTTCAAGTTCCAAATGAACTCTACATCCACTACCTTAGCTTCACTAAGGATTTGCAACAATTCCACTAAATCGTTCTTCCCCTTTTCTAGGACAAGGAGGCAACCCTTTACAATTTCGGTTGATTTTTCTACCCAAAAATCAACCCAATCCTCACACTAATAAACAAAGAAGTTTGAAGGCTAATAAGGTATCTCTCAATACAAATGATAGCCCCAATACAAGCACTCAACCCAATTTGACAAAATATGAATGAAGATTACAAATTGGGATTTCTACACAAAGTGGGATTTTTGCACAATTGCTTGAATTTGATGTTTGGATGTTTGCTTTTGGATCAATAGTTGTTGCTGATGCTTTTGGATGTCTCTTTTATACCTTCTCATTGATTTCTAGCCGTTTGGGTGGTTGGGAACATAAATGGAGCCGTTGGAACCCTCTCTTGCCACCATAAATGCAGTCTGCAACAACCCGTTTCGAAACGCGGGGTACCTGTTTCGGAACGGACTAAAATAGAAAGAGCCGTTGGGGTGCATTTAAGAGCCCGTTTCGAAACACTTTTGCCACTGTCAAGGGTCGTTTCGGAACGGTCTTAGCCCGTTTCGAAACGCCTTAACGATTTTCAGAAAGTTAGTTAAAAACACTTAACGGTCATATTTTCAAATTGATATTAAGACCTGTTTCGAAACGTTTTGGATCCGTTTCGAAACGGATTTGCTACTGTCAAGGGTCGTTTCGGAATGGCCTTGATCCGTTTCGAAACACCCTTTTATCCTTTAAAAAAATCAGCAAATATTTGAACCGTTGTACTCTTTTTAAATCAAATATGAAGAACAGTTTCGAAACGAGTGATATCGTTTCGGAACGGGGTCAAGTGTTTCGATACACGTTTCGGAACGGTGGTCGACAGTGATGAAAACGTTTCGAAACGCCTGAGGGCCGTTTCGAAACAGGAGCTTAAAATTCACTGTTTTGACTTGAAACACTTAGAAAAATGTTTGAAAAGGTTGTTTTTAACTTGGGCATAATCTTAAATTTATATAGGGATATATTGAGGACTTAAAATTCGTTTTGACATTTTCAATTTAGTCCTTAGGTTTTTAGTTATATCAAAATTAAAATATTTGTTTCACAATCTCCCCCTTTTTGATATAACAAAACCAAAGTTAGAATTTTTGAGAATTTTGAATGTTTTGAAAATATTCTAACTCCCCCTTAATTTAAGATAGGTTTTTAAAGTTAAAAGAAATTTTTGATTTGAAATCCAAGTTGTAAACCTTAAAAAAAACTTTTAAAATTTAAAACGAATTTTAGTGTGGCTCTTAAATTTCTTCTCCCCCTTTTTGTTAGATCAAAAAGAACAATGAAAGCTCATAGAGAAGATAAAAGATTAGTACCAATAAGCAATAATAAGCAACCATAATATTAATTCATAATCAAAATATCCAAAACATAAATCAAATATTAAGTTCAACATAAAATCCCAAATAAAAAGCCAATAGCATAGGTTCCTAAAACATGAGAAAACATAAAGATGCAATCTTAATCCTAAAATGCATAGATAATATGATATGATATGATATGAAGATCCTAGGCCTCGTCATCATCATCCGAAGAATCATCATCGCTCTTGGCTTGAGAACGGTGAAACTTCGTCCATTGCCCATAGAGCGTAGAGAAGGATAGGTCCAAGTTTGCATGAGAGGTCTCAAGAGTATGAAGACGATCCTCGACATTCTTCAAGCGATTGTCCATAGAAGTAAAACCCGAAGCAATGCTAGTATCCAAAGCATTGAACCGCTCGGTAATGAGAGCCGTGAGGGCTTCATTGTTTGCAACCGGAACTTGCGGTAGAGGAGCAACGGGAGGAGGAACCGCTTCTCTATCAACTCTTTCCCAAACATCATTCACATATGTGAACCCAGACTTGCGAAGTGAGGACTCACCAATCTTGGTCTTGCGAGGGTCCGGAGAGTCGTAGGAACAATCAATACCAAGATCATTAAAGAGGTAGCTCAAAAGAAAGCCATAGGTGAAAGATTTCAACTCATTTGTGTCAATAAGCTTAATGTTATTGACTATCTCGGCAAAGATAATTTTAGGTACATTAGGGCGCTCACCTCTACGGAAGCATTCAAGCCAAAAATGATCGGTTTGACGGATGTGAGAGTATTTACCTCCGGAAGGTCGAATAAACCAAGAGACCATCAAGTGAAGAACTCGATCATGCACATCCAAGTGAAGTGCTTTACCGGTGAAAGTGCCAAAGTGGCGTTCATCCTCAATACCCTCATCTTTGAGATCGAAGGTTGATTCCAAAAGAGCAGCATTTACAATAAACTTCTTGCCCAATAAGGAAGATTCAATTCCTATAATCTCGGTTTTGTCTTCATTATAGATAAAGCGAGCGTTGGAGTAAAAGAGAAGTACCAAGTGTTTGTAGCGGATGTCTGGAATGCTCAAGAAAGAGATAAGATTCCACTCGGTTAAACGGTTGAGATAACGGAATAGGAAACGCTCGGAGTTGAGAAAATCGAGATCAATCACACGTTCCTTACGAACTGCGAAATCCTTGACATAGGCAAAACGAGCACGCGCGTACGAAGTTTTAAGGGATTTCTGAAAAAGTGTAACCCCCTTAACCCGGCCTAGACGGTCGACCCGAATTAAGAAGATCACACGGGGAAAACCAAAGTCAACCCGAAAGTCAACCTTGATTAACGACCCTTTTTTTTCTTTTTAATCTTGTCTAGATGCATGTTAACCCTAGATATGTTCACAAGATAATCATATTCAGACATCATAACAATTAGAGAACATTCAAGGACCCAATTGCACAAATTACAACTTAAGGGACCAAATTGTAAATTCTGATAATTATAAGGACTTAACCCAAATTAAAGTTACCAACTTGAAATTAATCATCTTTCATGCTTCTTTGCCAAATTTCAGCTCAAACGAACATCTCAAACTCATACAATTGCAATAACAAGTTTCAGGACCAAAACGCAAACATTTCAGAACATTTAACCAACAATTTCAGTGCCCAACGGTCGAGTGTTTCGGAACAGGGAAGGCTCGTTCCGAAACGCGGGACCGTTCCGAAACTGGTACCGAAACATGGCCTGGCAGAGGCCAAACCGTTCCGGAACAGTACCTCCCGTTTCGGAACGCCCAGGCCATTTCAGGCCCCCGTTCCGATACGGAAGCACCTGTTCCGAAACAGGCTGCCCAGATTGCAGAAAATGTGCTGGTTTATCATGCAATTGACTTAACAAACATGCTCTAAAAGCACCCAAATTATACCAGCAAGTCATTCAACATACAAGGAACATAATTGCATCAACCAAACATCAACATGGCAACAATTATGAAAATCCCCAAATCTATAGGCATGCTTCCTACTTAGCAAACCATTTAAGCATCAAAATACCAAAACCATCTCATAAAGGCCAATTACAAGCTCCAACATTATTAACATCATTAAACCAACTTAGGGAGTCCAAAACATCTCCCAAAACAACAACATAGGTTCCCATTGCCAAATGCCAAAAGCTAATAGTGTTTAAGAAACCTTCACCATACTTGAGCTTAGTTCACCACTTGGATTCTTCACCACCTTGCTGCCCTCAATGCACTTTAATGCTCTGCATTATTGGTTTAAGAAAAGAGAGAGAGTGTAAGCAAAAGCTTAGTGAGGAATGCTCATTTAAAACCACACAATAATGCATTTACAAAACACATTTATAACCCTTAAATCCAATCATCATTTGTACATGCTCATAAGCATTTAAAACAAGCAATACATGCTTCAAGTTCATAACATGTCATATTGGCAACAAGTGATACATTCAACATAAGATCCACACATGGACTTTTAAACACCATTGTGTCCTTAACCCCATGGACTTTTAAACACCATGGCAAGGACCACACAAGGACTTTTAAACACCTTTGTGTCCTTAACAAGAATCTCCCAAGGACTTTTAAACACCTTGGTGTTCTTAAATAACAAGGCTTACACAAGGAATTTTAACCACCTTGAACCTTAACCAAGAACCAACCATGGACTTTTAAACACCATGTTGTTCTTAAATAAACAAGGCTTACACAAGGAATTTTAACCACCTTGAACCTTAACCAAGAACCAACCATGGACTTTTAAACACCATGTTGTTCTTAAATAAACAAGGCTTACACAAGGAATTTTAACCACCTTGAACCTTAACCAAGAACCAACCATGGACTTTTAAACACCATGTTGTTCTTAAATAAACAAGGCTCACACAAGGACTTTTAACCACCTTTGTGACCTTAACCATCACTTGCCAATATACATCATTAACAACAATATTCCACTGTTCTAAAGCATTTAACAAAGCCATAAACATCATGCATCTTTAAGCATCAAACCACATTAAGACAATGTTCAAAAACAAGGATCTCTTACCTTGAGCATCCTTCAACACATGGCTTACAATCCCAGCAAATAAACATGCTAAATATGCTTTCAAAACAGGATTTAAAACATGCAAACAAACCACATTGCATACAACCAATCCATGGTTCATCGTCAAAAGAGTTTTTCCGAAAACTTACTCTTGAGCTTAGCTAAGTTGCTTAGACTTAAACTAAGCTCCCAAACCTTCAAAACATTGGTTTCATAGCTGAAATCCAAAATCCACTCACCGATTCCGTTTCGCCTCTTGCCGAAACACCAATCAAGCTTCCGGATCAACACCACTAGGATCCAAAGATAACTCCCCTGTTTTAAACACATCAAAACAGTAGATTAATGCATCATCATGCATTAATATCCTCAATGAAAGCACCTAAACCCGCTGCTCTAATCCACACTCCATTTTCGGCTACCAAACAGAACCGAAAATGCATTCAAACAACTCCACAACACTACCCAGCCAAGATCCATCAAATCTAATCATCCTTAAACATCAATTAACATCCAAAAAGGATCTAATCAAACCCTTATACCTCCAGCTATAACAGATCATCAAGATCACTCCAAAAACAACCAAGAACACAAGCTAAACTTAGGAAATTCAACCTATCCGGGATTGCATTTATTAAACCTCAATTTCACATCAATTTAACATCAAATTGACACCTCAAAACACTGCCCAATCAGATCATACGAAATTTCATCAAAATCAATCAAATCTTGCATTTAAAAGCCAAAATCAAGAATACATCTATAAAACCTTTTATAAAACATAAATCAAGGATTGAGAACTTAGGAATTTCAGTAAAGAACTGAGAGTTCAGAGGAGAAGGACGTTCTTACCTCCAAACTTGAGTTTCTCCTTTTTTAGAACCAAAATCTTGTAAATCCAATTAGCAAATGGTGAGGTTTTGTTGAAGAGATTATTAGAGATCAAAAGAGGATTATAATCTCATGTTTGGACATCAAAATCCGAAGGAAAAGCTCTGGAGAAAAGTGTTTGGTTTGAGAGAAAAGATGAGAGAAAATGGAAAATAAAATTTTAGGAAGTTAGTTGGAAATGCCCAAAATATCTTCCCTCCTTTTTAGTTTTATTTAAAAACCTTTAATTAATCATTTAATATCTTAGAAAAATCTGGAGAAACTCCCATTGGGTAAATAGCTCCTTAAAGATTCAAAGTTTCAATCCTTTTTAAAACAGTCTCACAGTTTTCGAAATTTACATTTTGGTCACTAACCAAAATGTGACACTTCCAAACCTCATTTTGTAAAATTGATTTCACCAAACCCTTATATATAATAAAAGAGGATTTTAAGACATTTTTCCATATTTTTAATGCAACCCGAACTAGGTTTTCCTAAATTCACTCTTATATATTCGAACCGCGATCCGACCGAACCGGTCCGAATCCCAAAACTCCTAAGCCCAAAACCGGGGCGTTACAACTCCCCCCCCCCTTAAGAAATTTCGTCCTCGAAATTTACCTGAAGGAAAGAGATACGGGAACTGCTTCAGCATGTCATGCTTCCGTTCCCACGTGGCTTCCTCAACTCCACGGTGCTTCAACAACACCTTCACCAACTCAATGGTCTTGCCACGAAGAACCTTGCTATCCGAATCCAGAACCTTCACCGGTTCCTCATCATAGGTCAAATCCGGATTCAATTCCACTTCTTCCACAGGCATCACATGCGAAGGATCCGATTTATACTTCCGAAGCATATAAACATGAAATACATCATGAATCTTCTCCAACTCTTGAGGTAACCTCAACTTGTACGCAACAGGACCCACACGCTCAACCACCTCGTACGGTCCAATGTATCTAGGGCTCAACTTACCCTTACGACCAAACCTCATCACCTTTTTCCAAGGCGAAACCTTCAAAAACACACGGTCACCCACCGTATACTCAATCTCCTTACGCTTCAAATCCGCGTAAGAATTTTGCCGATCAGAAGCTGCCTTCAAACGCTCACAAATGAGCTTCACCTTCTCGGTGGTTCCTTTCAACAAAGCCGGCATCGAAACCAACTTCTAACCCGTTTCAGCCCAACAAAGAGGAGTCCTACACTTCCTCCCGTACAAAGCCTCATAAGGTGCCATTTGAATACTTGCCTGATAACTATTGTTATAAGCAAACTCCACCAAAGGCAAATGTTTCTCCCAAGAGCCCTGAAAATCAATCACGCAGCACCTCAACATATCCTCCAAAATCTGGATAACACGCTCGGACTAACCATCCGACTGAGGATGATAAGATGTACTGAAATTCAACCGTGTACCCAAAGCTTGGTGCAAACACTGCCAGAACCACGATGTAAACCTCGGATCCATATCCGACACAATCGACTTTGGCACACCATGCAGCCGCACAATATCAGCAATGTACAGCTCCGCAAGCTTATCCAAAGAATACGTAGTATGCACAGGCAAGAAATGCGCACACTTCGTCAGGCGATCCACAATCACCCACACCGAATTCTTCTTCGTTGGTGACAAGGGTAAACCAGATACAAAATCCATGGTAATCCTTTCCCACTTCCATTCAGGGATTCTCAACGGTTGCAACAACCCTGAAGGAACCTGATGCTCAGCCTTTACTCGCTGACACACCATGCACTTGCTTACAAACTCAGCAACATCCTTCTTCAAACCCACCCAATAGTACTCATCACGAAGATCTCGATACATCTTAGTACTACCTGGGTGCATAGCAAAAGGACTACTATGACCTTCAGTCAGAATAGCACGCCTCAACTCAGCATCATTGGGCACTACTATCCGACTCCCAAAACACAACACACCATCATCATTAAAACAGAAATCCGAAGGCCTACCCTCCGCAATATCCTGAACATGTGGTACCAAGGAATCATCCAGCAACTGCTTTTCCTTGATCAACTGAACCAAAGATGGTTTCATTTGCAACTCAGCCACAAGACCACCATCACGCGAAATACTCAAACTGGCAAACATAGCCCTCAACTCAACAGCTACCTTCCTACTCAAGGCATCCGCTACAACATTAGCTTTTCCAGGGTGATACTCAATCATCAAATCATAATCCTTGAGCAACTCCACCCAACGTCGCTGCCTAAGATTCAACTCCTTCTGAGACATTAGATACTTCAAACTCTTGTGATCCGTGTACACAGTACACTTCTCACCATACATGTAATGTCTCCAGATTTTCAAAGCAAAAACCACCGCAGCCAACTCTATATCATGCGCAGGATAGTTGCGCTCATGCACCTTCAACTGCCGCGATGCATAAGCCACCACCTTACCCTCTTGCATCAACACACATCCTAAACCAACATAGGACGCATCGCTATACACCACAAACTCCTTCCCTGATTCAGGTTGAACCAAGATAGAAGCTTGCGTCAAAGCTGCCTTAAGCTTCTCAAAAGCTGCTGTCTCGCTTCCGTCCACTCATACTTAACATCCTTCTGCAACAACTTCGTCAAAGGTGCAGCAATCTTAGAAAACCCATCCACAAACCTCCGGTAGTATCCCGCCAAACCAAGGAAACTAAGAACCTCATGAACAGACTTAGGAACCTTCCAATTCATCACCGCCTCAATCTTCTGAGGATCAACACGAATCCCCTCGGCAGAAACCACATGCCCAAGAAACACCACTTCACTTAACCAGAACTCACACTTGCTCAGCTTAGCATAAAGCTGATTCTCCAACAAAGCTTGCAATACAATCCTCAAATGCTCTTCATGCTCCTCCTCAGTACGCGAGTACACGAGGATATCATCAATGAATACCACAACAAACTTATCCAGGTATTCATGAAACACACGATTCATCATGTCCATGAAAGCTGCAGGAGCATTCGTTAACCCAAACGGCATCACAAGAAACTCATAATGCCCATACCTCGTCCTGAAAGCTGTCTTAGGCACATCCACATCCTTTACCTTCAACTGGTAATACCCTGACCTCAAGTCAATCTTAGAGAACACAGCTGCTCCCCGAAATTGATCAAAGAGATCATCAATCCTCGGCAAAGGATACCGATTCTTGATAGTCAACTTGTTCAGCTGACGATAATCAATGCACATTCTCATAGTGCCATCCTTCTTCTTCACAAACAAGACTGGTGCACCCCAAGGCGACATACTCGGCCGAATGAAACCACGATCAAGCAACTCTTACAACTGCGTCTTCAGCTCTTTCAGCTCCTTAGGTGCCATTCGATAAGGGGTAATGGACACAGGAGTTGTATTCTCATACAGCTCAATCCCAAACTCCACCTCGCGATTAGGAGGTAAACCAGGCAACTCCTCAGGAAACACACCAGGAAACTCCTTCAAAATCCTGATATCTTGCACACGCAACTTCTTAGAGCTAGGATTCATCACAAAAGCTAGGTAAGCTTCACAACCTTGCCTCAGCATCCGGCTCGCCTCCAAAGAAGACACCACATTGGCAAGAAACTTCACATTCTCACAAACCACAACAACCTCATAATCATCCGCAAGCTTCAACGAAACTCGCTTATTCTCACAATCCACAACAGCACGATGCTCAGCAAGCCAATCCATACCAAGGATTACATCAAAACCATAGAAAGGCAACTCCATAAGGTCAACATGAAAAACGTGATCTTGCACGACCAAAGGACACCTTCTATAAAGCTTTCGAGTCACAACAGTCTCACCAAAAGAACTAGTGACACGCACACCAACATCCAAAGACTCAACAGGCAAACCAAGCAATTCAGCATGCTCACGCAATATGTATGAGTGCGTAGATCCAGAATCAATCAAGGAAAGTAATGACAAGGATTGCAAAGTAAAAGTACCTGCGATCACATCCGCGTCATTCCTTCCCTCTCGCTGAGCATACACCCTGGCTTGGCCGCCACCCTCGGGCTGAATAGCCACAACATGAGCCACACCCCGACCACCTTCCTCTCTCCGCTGGAAATTACCACGGCCGCGCCCACGACCTCTCTGTGGTGCAGCAACAACAGGAGCACGCACTTGGCCACCAGCCAACATAGGACACTCTCTCCTCATATGATCCGCAGATCCACAGTTCCAGCACGCATTACCAGCCGCCACAACAGGAGCTTGCACCTCCCTCACAGCTCGAGGACAATCACGTTTCATATGGCCACGCGAACCACATGTCCAACATGCACTCGGATCAACTCTAGCATTGCCTCCCCGAGCAGGCGCACCACCACCTCGCCTAGCTGAGGACTGATACTTCTGATCACGTCCCCTCTTGTTCCGTCCACCACCGGAACTATATTCAGCAGCTCGCTTACCAGCACTTGACCCAGCACTTCTAGCAGATAAACCCAAGTTCATCTCAATATCCTTTGCTCGGCCCACCAGCACATCAAAATCATCATACTCGGTAGCCAGCACATACATCTTTACATCCGTCACCAAACCATAACGGAACCTTTCACACCTCGCTCGCTCATCCGGAACAAGCTCAGGTGCGTATTGACTGAGTCGAACAAACTGTACTTCATACTCAGCCACAGACATGCTCCCCTGGGTAAGAGACATGAACTCCCTCTTCTTTTCATCTAGGTACCTCACACCTAGATACCTTCTCTTGAACGCGTTCTGAAAGAACGTCCAAGTTACGTCAGCTTCCGCCATCCCAGCGATAGAGGTAGTCCACCAAGTGTAAGCATCATCTTGCAACAATGATACTACACAGCCCAGCTTTTGCACATCAGTGCAACTCATCTGACCCAAGATTCTCTTGGTACCTTCTAACCAAGATTCCGAACCTTCAGCAGACAAACCCCTGAACTCAGTCCCTCCTAGACTGCGCAAACGCTCCAAGGGTAGTCTAACTCCAGCATCTCCCTGATGCCCAGCTCCTTGAGCTCCAGCTACTGCTGCTTGAAAAGCTCCAGCAATAGCTTGTATCAACACTGTCATGTCAGGAACAGCTTGCCCCTGACCAGCCTCAGGTCCAGCGACCCCAGCACCAGCTGCAGCTCCAGCTCCTTCACCCGAAAGTCAACCTTGATTAACGACCCTTTTTTTTCTTTTTAATCTTGTCTAGATGCACGTTAACCCTAGATATGTTCACAAGATAATCATATTCAGACATCATAACAATTAGAGAACATTCAAGGACCCAATTGCACAAATTACAACTTAAGGGACCAAATTGTAAATTCTGATAATTATAAGGACTTAACCCAAATTAAAGTTACCAACTTGAAATTAATCATCTTTCATGCTTCTTTGCCAAATTTCAGCTCAAACGGACATCTCAAACTCATACAATTGCAATAACAAGTTTCAGGACCAAAACGCAAACATTTCAGAACATTTAACCAACAATTTCAGTGCCCAACGGTTGAGTGTTTCGGAACAGGGAAGGCCCGTTCCGAAACGCGGGACCGTTCCGAAACTGGTACCGAAACATGGCCTGGCAGAGGCCAAACCGTTCCGGAACAGTGCCTCCCGTTTCAGAACGCCCAGGCCATTTCAGGCCCCCGTTCCGATACGGAAGCACCTGTTCCGAAACAGGCTGCCCAGATTGCAGAAAATTTGCTGGTTTATCATGCAATTGACTTAACAAACATGCTCTAAAAGCACCCAAATTATACCAGCAAGTCATTCAACATACAAGGAACATAATTGCATCAACCAAACATCAACATGGCAACAATTATGAAAATCCCCAAATCTATAGGCATGCTTCCTACTTAGCAAACCATTTAAGCATCAAAATACCAAAACCATCTCATAAAGGCCAATTACAAGCTCCAACATTATTAACATCATTAAACCAACTTAGGGAGTCCAAAACATCTCCCAAAACAACAACATAGGTTCCCATTGCCAAATGCCAAAAGCTAATAGTGTTTAAGAAACCTTCACCATACTTGAGCTTAGTTCACCACTTGGATTCTTCACCACCTTGCTGCCCTCGATGCACTTTAATGCTCTGCATTATTGGTTTAAGAAAAGAGAGAGAGCATAAGCAAAAGCTTAGTGAGGAATGCTCATTTAAAACCACACAATAATGCATTTACAAAACACATTTATAACCCTTAAATCCAATCATCATTTGTACATGCTCATAAGCATTTAAAACAAGCAATACATGCTTCAAGTTCATAACATGTCATATTGGCAACAAGTGATACATTCAACATAAGATCCACACATGGACTTTTAAACACCATTGTGTCCTTAACCCCATGGACTTTTAAACACCATGGCAAGGACCACACAAGGACTTTTAAACACCTTTGTGTCCTTAACAAGAATCTCCCAAGGACTTTTAAACACCTTGGTGTTCTTAAATAGCAAGGCTTACACAAGGAATTTTAACCACCTTGAACCTTAACCAAGAACCAACCATGGACTTTTAAACACCATGTTGTTCTTAAATAAACAAGGCTTACACAAGGAATTTTAACCACCTTGAACCTTAACCAAGAACCAACCATGGACTTTTAAACACCATGTTGTTCTTAAATAAACAAGGCTTACACAAGGAATTTTAACCACCTTGAACCTTAACCAAGAACCAACCATGGACTTTTAAACACCATGTTGTTCTTAAATAAACAAGGCTCACACAAGGACTTTTAACCACCTTTGTGACCTTAACCATCACTTGCCAATATACATAATTAACAACAATATTCCACTGTTCTAAAGCATTTAACAAAGCCATAAACTCATGCATCTTTAAGCATCAAACCACATTAAGACAATGTTCAAAAACAAGGATCTCTTACCTTGAGCATCCTTCAACACATGGCTTACAATCCCAGCAAATAAACATGCTAAATATGCTTTCAAAACAGGATTTAAAACATGCAAACAAACCACATTGCATACAACCAATCCATGGTTCATCGTCAAAAGAGTTTTTCCGAAAACTTACTCTTGAGCTTAGCTAAGTTGCTTAGACTTAAACTAAGCTCCCAAACCTTCAAAACATTGGTTTCATAGCTGAAATCCAAAATCCACTCACTGATTCCGTTTCGCCTCTTGCCAAAACACCAATCCATCTTCCGGATCAACACCACTAGGATCCAAAGATAACTCCCCTGTTTTAAACACATCAAAACAGTAGATTAATGCATCATCATGCATTAATATCCTTAATGAAAGCACCTAAACCCGCTGCTCTCATCCACACTCCATTTTCGGCTACCAAACACAACCAAAAATGCATTCAAACAACTCCACAACACTACCCAGCCAAGATCCATCAAATCTAATCATCCTTAAACATCAATTAACATCCAAAAAGGATCTAATCAAACCCTTATACCTCCAGCTATAACAGATCATCAAGATCACTCTAAAAACAACCAAGAACACAAGCTAAACTTAGGAAATTCAACCTATCCGGGATTGCATTTATTAAACCTCAATTTCACAACAATTTAACATTCATTTAACATCAAATTGACACCTCAAAACACTGCCCAATCAGATCATACGAAATTTCATCAAAATCAATCAAATCTTGCATTTAAAAGCCAAAATCAAGAATACATCTATAAAACCTTTTATAAAACATAAATCAAGGATTGAGAACTTAGGAATTTCAGTAAAGAACTGAGAGTTCAGAGGAGAAGGACGTTCTTACCTCCAAACTTGAGTTTCTCCCTTTTTAGAACCAAAATCTTGAAAATCCAATTAGCAAATGGTGAGGTTTTGTTGAAGAGATTATTAGAGATCAAAAGAGGATTATAATCTCATGTTTGGACATCAAAATCAGAAGGAAAAGCTCTGGAGAAAAGTGTTTGGTTTGAGAGAAAAGATGAGAGAAAATGGAAAATGAAATTTTAGGAAGTTAGTTGGAAATGCCCAAAATATCTTCCCTCCTTTTTAGTTTTATTTAAAAACCTTTAATTAATCATTTAATATCTTAGAAAAATCTGGAGAAACTCCCATTGGGTAAATAGCTCCTTAAAGATTCAAAGTTTCAATCCTTTTTAAAACAGTCTCACAGTTTTCGAAATTTACATTTTGGTCACTAACCAAAATGTGACACTTCCAAACCTCATTTTGTAAAATTGATTTCACCAAACCCTTATATATAATAAAAGAGGATTTTAAGACATTTTTCCATATTTTTAATGCAACCCGAACTAGGTTTTCCTAAATTCACTCTTATATATTCGAACCGCGATCCGACCGAACCGGTCCGAATCCCAAAACTCCTAAGCCCAAAACCGGGGCGTTACAAAAAGCATAGTGAGATTTGGACGAACGCTCGAATCACCGGTTTGAACGGCCTTGCGCTTTTTGTTTGCTTGATCCGCCATCTAAAAACATTAAGCATGTGTATTTTTAAGATTAAGTGTATGCATTGATATTCTAAAATCAATCCAAATAATAAATCCCACTTAGGTTTTTGAAAGCAAAATTAAAATAAAAAATTAAAAATAAAAAAACAGTTTAAAAAAATACGACTGGAAAATTTTATATTCGAATCAAAAAATTTTGAGATTTGGAAAAAATTTTACAAGATATTGAAAACCCACAACTAAAAACATATAATTTATACAAAAATAAAATTTTCTAACCTAAGATTCGAACATAAATTGAAAGAAAAAGAAAAAAAGAAAAAATACCTTAGTTTGGGATTTTGGATGATTTGATTAAAATCCTTGCACAAGATTGATGAAACTTGCTTAGACTTGAGTTGTAGAGTAAAACCCCTCACAATTTTGTGAAAATCAAAGAGTTTGAGAGGGTATTTATAGAGAGGGAGGCGGTTTAGGGTTTTAAGAGTTTTAATAAAAAGTGAATTGTACATTAAAAGCCCTAAATAAAGCAATCCGCGATGCCGTTTCGGAACGGTCAATGCCGTTTCGAAACGGGGCGGCTAGGGTTTTGACCGATTTGAGACCATAGGCAGACCGTTTCGATACGGTGTTGACTGTATCGAAACTCTTTTGACCCGTATCGGAACGCGTTGCGATACACCCCTTGGCAGTAGCAAAAACGTTTCGGAACGCTTTTGAGGCGTTTCGAAACGCCCTTCTCTCAGAACAGGATTTAAGGTATCCGTATCGAAACAGGGTCACCCGTTTCGATACACCTGGGCCTGGAAGTGCAGATGAGGCTCTAAAAGTGCAGAAAATTGAAGTTTTAGGAGGCCTAACATGCATAAATGTTATGAATGAGCAGGCAAAACATATTTAAGCATAAACATACTCCCCCTAACTATAGGCATGGATGAAATTAGGAGTTTAAACATACAAACATGGCATTTCACAAGATCAAGCATATTTAAGCACAAAAGAGGTCCTAAAAGGTCAAGATAGGCTATCTAGACCTAACTCTCTCCTAAGGGACCAAAAACGCTCTTTGTCTAAGGGTTTTGTAAATATGTCCGCTAATTGATTCAAGGTGTCTACATACTCTATAACCACATCTTCCTTAAGAACATGATCTCTAATGAAATGATGCCTTATTTCTATATGTTTGGTTCTAGAGTGTTGGATGGGATTTTTTGTTAAACAAATAGCACTAGTGTTGTCACATTTTAGGGGTATAGTTTCAACTTTAATTCCATAATCTAAGAGTTGTTGCTTCATCCAAAGGACTTGAGCACAACAACTCCCTAAGGATATGTACTCGGGTTTGGTGGTAGATAAGGCTACACTATTTTGTTTCTTAGAGAACCAAGATATGAGCATACTACCTAAGAATTGACAGGTTCCCGAAGTACTTTTCCTATCGATTTTACAACCCCCATAATCCGCATCCGAGTAAGCATGAAGGTTGAAGGTAGAGTCTCTAGGGTACCAAAGACCTAAACAAGGAGTGTCTCTAAGATACCTAAAGATCCTTTCAACGGCTATAAGGTGTGACTCTCTAGGACTAGCTTGAAACCTAGCACACAATCAAACACTAAACAAGATATCCGATCTACTTGCGGTAAGGTAAAGCAATGATCCAATCGTAGAACGATAAAGCTTAGAGTCAACACACTTACCTCCTTCATCTTTGTCAAGCTTTGTAGATGAGCTCATAGAAGTGGCTTGAGGCTTTGCATTCTCCAAGCCAAACTTCTTGAGCATATCCTTTATGTATTTTGCTTGGTTGATGAAGGTGCCATCCTTCTTTTGCTTGATTTGGAGTCCCAAAAAGAATGAGAGCTCCCCCATCATGCTCATCTCAAATTCACCTTGCATTAACTTAGCAAACTCTTGACAATGACATTCATTAGTAGAACCAAAAATAATATCATCAACATAGATTTGAACTACTAAGATGTCATTTTTATACATTTTTATAAAGAGTGTAGTGTCCACCTTACCTTTTTCAAATCCTTTTTCAATCAAAAAATTTGAAAGCCTTTCATACCAAGCTCTAGGAGCTTGTTTTAAACCATAAAGTGCTTTGGTAAGTTTGAAAACATGATTTGGAAATTTTGAATCTTCAAAACCCGGTGGTTGTTCCACATACACTTCTTCATTTATAAAACCATTTAAAAATGCGCTTTTAACATCCATTTGAAAAAGCTTGAAATTATGATAACATGCATATGCAAGCAGCATCCTAATGGCTTCCATTCTAGCTACGGGTGCATAGGTTTCATCAAAATCTATTCCCTCTTCTTGAGTGTAACCTTGTGCTACAAGTCTAGCTTTATTTCTCACAATGTTACCACTCTCATCTAGTTTGTTCCTAAAGACCCATTTAGTTCCTATTGTAGATTGATTACTAGGCCTATCAACTAATGTCCATACATTACTTCTCTCAAATTGATTTAACTCTTCTTGCATAGCCATAATCCAAAAGTCATCTTTCAATGCTTCTTTTATATTTTTAGGCTCTATGCATGAGATAAATGCAACATGGTTCATTAATCTAAGAGAAGAACGAGTGGTTACCCCCTTGGATGGATCACCCAAGATTTCACCATCTTTGACATAGTTCAACTCCTTTGGGTAGCTCACTTCCTTTTCCTCAATGGCCAAGTCCTTCAAGGCTTCAAGAGGTGGATCTTGTGAGTCCTCTTCCTTTGTTGGAATCTCATCCTCCTTTGAAGTTTGACCTCCATCAAAGGCATTTATGATCCCTACATCATCATCATTACAAGAATCCTTCCTAGGAAGGAGGTTATCATCGAATACAACATGAATGGATTCTTCTACTACTAAAGTTCTTTTGTTAAATACTCGATAGGCTTTAGAGGTTAAAGAGTAACCTATAAAAATGGCTTCATCACTTTTTGCATCAAATTTACCTAAGTTGTCTTTTCCATTATTTAAAACAAAACACTTGCACCCAAACGGGTGGAAATAGCTAATGTTAGGCTTTTTAGATTTTAAGATCTCATAAGGGGTTTTCTTTAAAATTGGCCTAATCATTACTCGATTTACAATATAATAAGCGGTGTTTGTGGCTTCCTCCCAAAAATATTTAGGTAAATTGTTTTCACAAAGCATAGTTCTAGCCATTTCTTGTAAAGTTCTATTTTTCCTCTCAACTACCCCATTTTGTTGAGGAGTTCGAGGAGCCGAAAAATTATGGCTAATACCATTTTCATTTAAAAAATCTTCAAACCCTAAATTTTGAAACTCGGTTCCATGATCACTTCTAATATGTGAAATTCTAAGTTCAAGATCATTTTGGGTTAGTTTTGAAAATGTGATGAATTTTTCCAAAGCCTCATCTTTAGTACTTAAAAAGAGAACCCAAGTAAATCTATAAAAATCATCAACTAGCACAAAAGCATAAGACTTACCACCCAAGCTCATAGTCCTAATTGGCCCAAATAAATCCATGTGAATTAATTGTAAGCATCTACTAGTAGAAACATCATTAATGGATTTAAAGGAAGACCTATGTTGTTTACCCTTTGAGCATGCATCACAAATTTTATCATTTGAGAACTTTATTTTGGGTAAACCTCTAACTAGGTTTAGAGAGACTAGTTTTTCTAAAACACTTATGCTAGCATGTCCTAGCTTCCTATGCCACAACCATGCATCATTTTCATTTTGAGCAACTAAGCATGCATGAGATGTATGTATGTCATCTAAATGCACCATGTATATTTTTCCTATGCGATGACCTATGAGCATAATGTTATTAGATTTAATGTCTACAATTTTGCATCCATTTTTATCAAATAAAACATTAAATCCTTTATCACATAGTTGACTTATGCTCAATAAATTGTGTTTAAGACCATCGACATATAAGACATTTTCAATAAGAATGGTAGAGTGATTACCTATGGAGCCAATACCTTTAATGTGGCCTTTGGAGTTGTCACCAAATGTTACTACTCCTCCACTTTTTGGCTTAAGATCCATGAATCGACTCTTGTCTTCGGTCATGTGTCTCGAGCATCCACTATCAAGGTACCATGAGTTTTGACTTTGTGCCTTGGCCTTGTAGCAATGCTCCCCCTACAAACAAAGATATTAAACTTTGGTTTTTGGTACCCAAATCATTTTGGGTCCATGAGTGTTAGCTCCCAAAACCTTGGTTCCCTTAGGAATCCAAGATGACATAGCAATAATATTATTAGATTTTACAAGTTCCTTAGGAACCCATACACTTCTAATTCTTTTAGTTCTACTATGTTTAGGGTAGCTACCTTGTTTGTAGTAATTAGTCTTTTTCTTAGGTTGGTGTGTTCTAGAGGATTCTCCTACTTCATGCTTGACACTACCAACATTTTTTAAAGACTTTTTGAGCTCATTTAGCTCACCCAACACCTTTTGGTGTTCACTATTACATTGAGATAAAAGATTATTAAGATCAACATTTTCATCTTGAAAAAATTTAAGTTCATCTTTTAATCCTAAAATCTTTTTCTCAAATTTAGAATTAGCTTGAGTAAGTGAGTCATTTTTCTCATTTAGTTCTAGAATAATCTTTTTATTCCTAATGACCGACTCCTTATACTTCTCAACTAATTCATCATATACCTCTTGTAACTCATCATATGCATCATTTAATTCTTCATATGAAAAATCTAAAGTAGATGAGTTAGAGGTTACCATGGAGGAATCTTCCTCAAGTGCCATGAGGCAAAGGTTAGCCACTTCTTGTTCGTCATCCTCCGATGACTCCTCATCACTCCAAGTAGCAAGCTTGGCTTTGAGCTTTTTCTTCTTCTCAAAGCCCTTCTTCTTGAGTTGAGGGCACTCCGAACGTATGTGGCCGGGTTTATTGCACTCAAAGCAAATGATTGGATCCTTTCCATCTTCCTTGTTCTTGCTTTTGAAGTCCATCTTCCTTTGGATTTTTCTTCCCAGGTTGGACCTCATAAAGCGTGAGAATCGTTTGGCTATCATAGCCAATTCTTCAAGTTCATCCTCATCACTAGATGAGCTCTCATCATGTTGTGAAGCTTTAGCCTTGAGAGCTATTCCCATCTTCTTCTTCTTCTCTACCTCAAGCTTCTCTACCCTTTTCTCTTCTTTCTTCTTCTCATCTTCCCTTCCTTGCTTCATGATCTCATGAGTAAGGAGAGAACCCACAAGCTCATCAAGCTTCAAAGTCTTCAAGTTCTTTGCTTCGATGATAGCGGTTCACTTCCCATCCCAAGACTCGGGAAGTGAATAGAGTAGCTTCCGGACAAGCTTGTCTTCCGGTATGATCTCTCCAAATCCCTTTAGACCATTGACGATCGTGGAGAATCGATCGAACATCTTTGACACCGTCTCATCGGACTCCATCTTGAAATTTTCATAACTAAGATTGAGAATTCCAATCTTAGTTTCCTTGACATCATTGGTGCCTTCATAAGTGGTCTCAAGAGTTTCCCACACTTCCTTGGCACTTTCAATTGATGAGACTTTTGAGTAGATGTCCGGACCGAAAGCACAAAATAGCATGTGGAGAGCTTTATCATTGACTTGAATCTTTTTTCTCTCCTCTTCACTCATTTCGGCTTTCTTCTTCAACATCATCTTGCCTTCACCGTCTTGCTTCAATGGAATGTATGGCCCATCCTCAATGACATCCCACACAAGATAGTCATTTGACTTGATGAATAGACGCATTCTATTCTTCCAAAAAGAATAGTTATCACCGTTGAAGAAGGGAGGCTTTGTGGTCGATTGTGACTCGTACATGCCGGAACCGGAGGTAGAAGCCATCTCTTGATAATTTGATGATCACACTCTTCCAAGGATCTCCTCTTGTGGTTGTTAATCCTCAAAGAGTTAAGCTCTGATACCAATTGTTGAGTGGATCGTAAGATCGAAATTGACCAAGAGAGGGGTGAATTGGAAATTTAAAGCTTTGTGGTGGAAATTTGCAAATTGAAAAATGATGGACAAGAGATTTAGAGTGGTTCAAGTTCCAAATGAACTCTACATCCACTACCTTAGCTTCACTAAGGATTTGCAACAATTCCACTAAATCGTTCTTCCCCTTTTCTAGGACAAGGAGGCAACCCTTTACAATTTCGGTTGATTTTTCTACCCAAAAATCAACCCAATCCTCACACTAATAAACAAAGAAGTTTGAAGGCTAATAAGGTATCTCTCAATACAAATGATAGCCCCAATACAAGCACTCAACCCAATTTGACAAAATATGAATGAAGATTACAAATTGGGATTTCTACACAAAGTGGGATTTTTGCACAATTGCTTGAATTTGATGTTTGGATGTTTGCTTTTGGATCAATAGTTGTTGCTGATGCTTTTGGATGTCTTTTTTATACCTTCTCATTGATTTCTAGCCGTTTGGGTGGTTGGGAACATAAATGGAGCCGTTGGAACCCTCTCTTGCCACCATAAATGCAGTCTGCAACAACCCGTTTCGAAACGCGGGGTACCTGTTTCGGAACGGACTAAAATAGAAAGAGCCGTTGGGGTGCATTTAAGAGCCCGTTTCGAAACGCCTTAGGGCCGTTTCGAAACACTTTTGCCACTGTCAAGGGTCGTTTCGGAACGGTCTTAGCCCGTTTCGAAACGCCTTAACGATTTTCAGAAAGTTAGTTAAAAACACTTAACGGTCATATTTTCAAATTGATATTAAGACCTGTTTCGAAACATTTTGGATCCGTTTCGAGACGGATTTGCTACTGTCAAGGGTCGTTTCGGAACGGCCTTGATCCGTTTCGAAACACCCTTTTATCCTTTAAAAAAATCAGCAAATATTTGAACCGTTGTACTCTTTTTAAATCAAATATGAAGAACAGTTTCGAAACGAGTGATATCGTTTCGGAACGGGGTCAAGTGTTTCGATACACGTTTCGGAACGGTGGTCGACAGTGATGAAAACGTTTCGAAACGCCTGAGGGTCGTTTCGAAACAGGAGCTTAAAATTCACTGTTTTGACTTGAAACACTTAGAAAAATGTTTGAAAAGGTTGTTTTTAACTTGGGCATAACCTTAAATTTATATAGGGATATATTGAGGACTTAAAATTCATTTTGACATTTTCAATTTAGTCCTTAGGTTTATAGTTATATCAAAATTAAAATATTTGTTTCACACATATCATCAGCAAACATCAAATGAGAGATTACCGGACTATTCCTCGCTGTACAAAAACCTTTCCACACCCCCGAACTCACTCGCTGATTAATCGCCTGACTAAGACGTTCCATACACAATACAAAAAGATAAGGCGAAATAGGGTCCCCTTGCCGAATACCCCTAGTAGGCGTAAACTCCTCCGTCACAGATCCATTCCAAATAATCTGCGTCGAAGCGCTCGATACACAACCAAGGATAATGTTACGAATACCCGGTGGAATCCCAATATCTTGTAACGTATCATCAATGAAGCTCCATTCCAGCCTATCATAAGCCTTCTCCAAATCAATCTTCAGAGCCATCCAACCCCGCTTCCCTGTCTTCTGTTTCATTGAATGCACTATTTCCTGAGCAATGATGATATTATCCGATATCGCACGCCCGGGCACAAAACTAGTTTGACTATCCGAGACCCAGCTTGAAAGGAAAGGCTTTATCCGGTTAACCACCACCTTGGTTATAATTTTATACATAACCGTGCAGAGACTAATCGGTCTAAACTGGCTCATCGATTCTGGCGAAGCAACTTTGGGTATCAAAACCATAAGAGTTTCATTAATAGATGCTGGGATCGGCTCACCACTAAAAACACGTCGTATACACTGGCAAACAGTGGAACCCACAATATCCCAATTTTTCTGATAAAAAGCTGCATGCAACCCATCCACCCCCGGTGCTTTCCACGGCCCCATCTCAAACAAAGCCGACTTGATTTCCTCATCCAGCAGCGGTGAAGCAATAGCCCGACGCACATGATTCGCCATAGGCGGAAAAACACCCCGAACCAGATATCGCCCTTTACAATTTGTATCAGCAGTAAAAAAGCTTACTATAAAAATCTATCGTATGTCTACGCAATACCCCCTAATCAGAACTCCAACGACCATCACTGAGCTTGAGGGCCACGATTGCGTTTGCCCGTCGACGCACCATAGTCGAAGCATGGAAGTAACGGGTATTTCTATCCCCAGATAAAATCCATTGACTCCGCGACTTTTGAAACCACAGAGATTCTTCCTCCTCCAAAATTATATCCAGTTCCTCACGCAACTGATATCTCAGCTCAACCAAGAACTCGGATGCATGCCTCCGCAAAGCCCTATCAACACCTCGAATACGAGCTAGCACTCTCTTTTTCTTTCGTCCGATGTGCCCAAAATCCTCCTCATTCCAATGTTTCACCCCAACCTGAAAACGGTGGATATTATCCCCCATCGAACAAGAACTATCCCAAACCGACTCCAAAAAACGGTCTGAAATTAGGGTGCTCCTGCCAAACCGCCAGAAACTGGAACGGGCGCGAACCTCCCTCATTCCTAGCACCTCCCGGAAGCACAAGCAGGGGACAGTGATCACTTCCCACCCGGTCCAGATGTACCACCAAGGACATAGGAAACGCTTCATACCAAGCCAGATTAGCCAAGCACCGATCAATTCGCTGGAAAAGGTTACCCCTAGACCATGTAAACTCGTCACCCTTGTAATCCATTTCAATCAGATTCGCCGAAGTAATAAAATCCCGAAGCAGAGTACTAATTCCTAACGCAGCACTCGAGCCTCCACATCGCTCCTCCTTGCGGACTATAGCATTAAAATCACCACCCAGAATCCACAGAATATCATCCCCGGGATTTAAACAAAGCAACTTATCCCACAAATGTCGACGAACACTCGCATTAGGGCTTGCATAAACCACAGTAAAGAACATCCATTTGTCACCGTTCGCCTTCCTAAACTTCCCATGCACAAACTGATTAGAAATCGAAATAAACTCCACATCTAAACCATCGCGCCACAAAATCCATATACCCCCACTAAAGCCACGAGCTTCCACGCGAAACGAATTAGGGAAACCAAACCTCTGCACCACCCTATCTGCTTCCGCAAAACTCACTCTCAGTTCAAATAAAGCAATCACCTGTGGATTGTTAGTCCTCACAAAATTTTTAAAGTGACGGCGAAATTCAGCACTCGTCGCACCCTGAGTATTCCAGAACATTAAATTATCCATATAAAAAAGACAAAAGGAGAGGAAATCTTACTGATTGGAAGGATAATTTTCCTTCCCAACACCCGACGCCGCACTCGATGCCACACACGCATTAGCCTGCTGCACGAGATCCTTTTGCATAATGGTGTCTACTTTCCCAGCGTTCGGGCCCTGGATATTGTCTAACTTGGCCGAAAGCAACTGCACCCACTCTGTTAACACCGGCCGAGGCGGTACCCGCGGTTCCGTCTTCTTCGAAACCTTCAAGCTTTTCTTATTCACCACTTTTATCCCTGCTCCTCCCTTACCCGGACTGTGACCATGCCTCAACCGTGCCGTTGATTTAAAATCATCACGTCCTTCACTTATAGAAATAGCTCTGTGAGCTCCTAGAGCAATCCCCGGCGAATGCTCAATCGTGTTAGGTTCAACACTCCCAACCGACGAGACCACTTGCATCGTGTCACTCTTAGAGGCTTCTAAACCATTCCGCTCAACCACTCTATCGGCTGGCCTTAGCGGAACCCGCTTCACTGTTTCATTGAGAAACCCATCACTAGCCACTCCTTTCCCTTTATTACCCGTTGCAACCGTGCCATGCACCTTCTGCGCACACACGTCCAGGTTGCCTCCACTATTAGCACCAGTGTTATTATTGGACAATGCAACGACAAAATTTCTCCCCTGCTGTAACCTTTTTACCGCTGGCTTATTCCCCACTGTCAGTCCCTGTGTCGACGTGCAACCCGCCACATCGCCCAGGCGTACACCACCCTCGTCCGTGGTAGCCTGCAAGACTTGAAACCGTGATCCACTATGTCCCTCACGAGTACTGTTGTCCTTATTTCCACTAAGCTTTGGACTACGCCGGCAGTACCTATCAACCACCATCCACGGCCCAAAGAGGTTATCCTCGGACACCACCTTCTCATTACTCTCCATGGGAACATGTGCTTCCGATCGATTCCCCTCCTTAACACTCCCTTTTGTAATATTCAAACCACACATTTCCTGGGCATGCCCGTAGCGACCACACTTAAAGCAAATTAAATGGAGCCCTTCATATTCAAGTTTTTGGACAAACCCGTCGATACCAATGCAAGACAATAACGGCTTGCTAAGATCAACCGCCACCGCTAGCCGTGCAAATCGTCCGCGCTCACCCATCGATGTACTATAGTCAATTTTAATAACCCGGCCAATAACATCAGCAATCCTCCTAAAAAGAGCCTTTGAGTAATAACGGTATGGCAACCCCGGCAAACGAATCCATACCACAACTTGAGATGGGTGTTTCTCCGACGTCGAGAAGTTTCGCGACCACGGTTGTACAGTTAGATAACAGCCAAACATAGTCCACGGTCCACCCGTCAGCACTTTCATGTAATCATCATCCGATTCAAATTTAACTAAGAAATAGTTATTAGCCAAATCTATAACCTGGAAATTCTTTTCCGTTTTCCACAGGACATGCACGCGATTAACCAGCATCTTGAATTCAATCGAACGACCAAGAGGACGGACAATAATGGTGCGTTGCATACTGTCATCAATCCTAGAATGAACACGTTCCGAGAAGGTAATTTTGGGAAAAACACCACTCCGATCGGTCACAAAATCTGTATCCAGGACCTCTATCCCTTCATCGGGCCCACTTTCCGTCGCCTGATCGCTGGTTGCTGCTCCCACCAGCGTGGCCGCATAAGATCGCCGGGGACCATGCTCAGCCTCCTCCTGGATATCCATCGCCACCGACTCCACTCCTTCAGGCGCAACAACCCCACCATCAGGAATAGAATTTGAATCCGTTGCACCCACCTGTTTCTCCGCAGGCTGCTCTTCCATCGTGGCAACAACCCCTTTCCGTTGCACAGACGACTGCCCTATCCCGTCCGCCGTCCCTGGTGGCTGCCTGCCGGGGTCCGCCGGCGGCTGCCCATGCTGCTCCGAGAAATTTGGAGGAAACTTGAGACTCATGCTAGAGTTTTTAGAATTGAACGAGGATATGTTTTTTTATTTCAGCGGTAGTTTCAAATTTGATATGTACAAAAGTCACTTTATATAATCTAATTTATAACTTAATAAAGGTAATAATCAATAAATGAATCATTTAATACAATTAATTTAATGATTATAACTAATTTTTTTAATTTAAAGATCATATTTAATATAGAAAGCAAATTTATTAATTTAATGATCATAGTTAATAAATTGATTTAAATTTTAAATAATTTGTTTTAAATTTATCAATCTCAGGTTATTAATTTAATAAAACTTTTAAATATTTTTATATACAATAATTTATAAATATAAAAAGTAAATATATTAATTTGATTATCATAGTTAATCATATTAGTTTAATGATCATAATTAATCACATGTCTCAACCTGTGAAGATGTATTTTGCTACACTATAATATAATAAATTAATAATCTCACAACTTTATCAATTGTAACTTATAAATTATTACAAGTTAGGTAAATATCAGATCAGTTCAATAACAAGTTAATAATTTACAGGTTGAGTTAATTACATATCGGGTTCACAATAGATTAGGTTGATAACATGTCGGGTAATATTAGTTATTTATCAAGTCGGGTTTGGTTATCACATTATCATGTTGAATTCGAATTCATGTTGTTCTCAGGTCGGGTTTAGATCCAAAATTTCCAGATCCGGCTTGAGTTCAGGTCAACACCAGTTCGGACTTGAATCGATTTCAGATCACCATCACCTCGGGTCACAAGCAGTTTTGACTCAAGTAGGTCTTAGTCAGTTTTACTGGCCGGACTAACTTTTTACATCCCTAATCACAACCGAGCATCAAGAATGCATGAGGTGGAGCATGCAAGTCTAAAAAAATGCCAAGTGTTCAGAAACAATGTTAAGCCACAATAATCGTAGAAGTTATAGAGAAAATGATGAAAGAGCTCTCACAAAATTTTTAAAAAAAATGAATTTGTTTCTGTTAAAATCTATTTGGTTTTGAAATTGAATATTGTTGTTAAGTGCAAAAAAGTTGGGATTTATCAAAGGTTATGAAAAAGTTTAGCAAAATCAGATTGAATCCAAGGATTAGAGATCCAAAGATAGGAATTTTTGATATGGTGTGGGATACCTTTTATAGACATTAGCTTCTCCAAAGCCAACCTTATGCACTTTTGGAGTCACCTCTAAAGGTTCATTTCTATATTTTCGAAACTCTTTTGCAATTCTAAAACACCTCCAACTCCAAGTGCATACCATTCACAATGCATGTTCTACACTTCCGAGTACATTCAGCGCATACCTTTCACCTTTCTAGAACCATTTTCCGATGCTGCTCCTTCGGATTTCTGGAACCCTTTCACGTTTTCAGAACCTTCACACTTCTCTAACCAGCTATATGAAAAGGCCTGTAAGTTAGTGTTTATATACATATACACGAGCACGAGATGATTCAGAGGATTCGTACCGTGGGGACTTCAGTGGTGAGCTTCATCTCAAGCTTATCGGGCCCAGAACCTATGTATCCATCATAAATCTTTATTTTTCTCTTAAATTTAATTTTTCACCAAGCTGGTGAACTTTCTGAGTGGACCAAGGAAAATTCAAAACAAAATATTTGAACTTGCTTAATTTATATGCTATAGAAGATGAACTAACCGTATACGATTAAATAATTAATTGCACCTATTAACCTTTTTTTATTTATTTTCTTCCTTTTGATGGATTGTTAAGTTTAGTGAGGCTAATCTATCTTTCTATCTTGAGTTTATATTTGTGATCTTTTCTTAAGCTCTTATCAAATTTATGATCACTTAATGTTGAAAAAGCAAACAAGAGCAAGGATTCAAATAATGTTCCGCGACCGTGATAGTGACTGTTATATAAAGGTAACGACACCGACCGAAATTACTATTTCAAAAAATAACGGTCTATTATAATCGTAATTATCTGCAACCGCAACAAAACTCCGTGACCGCAATTTAAATCCCTAAACAAGAGGGCAACAAAAATGAACTCATCAGGCATAATATCGGAATCTTGCATTTTTTAAATAGACGCAGAACAGGCCCTGTTGTTGGCCCACCAAACCGTACTATTGGTAAATATATGAAAAAAAATTAAAAACCTCTAATCAAGGAGATTTTAAATATATATTTTATAAATTTAATTATTTAAATATTTAACATAATTACAATTAATATTTAAAAATTTTAACTTTCAAAAGCCAATAAGAAACAAGGTCTCTAACAAGACACCCTTCAAATAAAATTTGGGCATCATTTAAACGTTCGAAAGCCTAATAAAAATGCATCAAAGCATTCCCAGCAAACAGATCCAAGTGAAACCCAAAATGGGTAAGTGGACTTGTTTGGAGATCGATTTACTTGGTGGAGCATGGAGGAGTATAAGACAAGTGAAAAAAAATGAAGTTTGTTATTATAATTTCTTTATTTAAAATATTTTAAAAAAATTAATATAATATGTATTGAAGATATAATTTTATTATTCATAAAAGAATTAGTGAATAACCTGTAACTGTACCATTAAATAACCGTTAATCAGTATAACGGTTAATCTTTTAAAAATTTAACAATTAACTATTTCTTAATAGTTAGGTTATAGTTTAATAACTGCTATAAAAATTAACCAACCGTTTATGCTAAATGTTACGTTAACCTACTAAGAACAGCTCTAATAATAACATTTTAGGTCACTAAATATTAATTAAATAAAGTCTTTGTCCTCTCAACTTTAAAATTTAAATGCTTATTAGATTTTTACCCCTCTTGATGTTTAATTCTAGCTTTGTCCTTGGTGAACTGATTTGTGTGTTCAAATTGGCAGATGAGAATCCGAGAGTACTTGATACTATCATCGGATCCCAGTAAGGCAAAGAAAGAGACGAGTTTAATGATGGGGAAGACATAGGGTTGAAGCCATTGAGAATTATTTGAGCATGAACTTGAAATGCTTGTTTGATTGTTTTACATGACTCTAAAAAAAATAAAAGCAATAGCGGCGAGATTTGAAAAGGTGCATTTTTATTGTTCTAAAATTCCAGTACTTTAAATCAAAATCAAAATCCAGTACAATTGCAGTGAGATTTCAAACTCCCGCTCATTCTCCTGGTCTAGTTAGGTGTTAATCTTGTGAGGCCTTCAACTGCTTATATATAAAAAGTTCACCGGTTATTACAACGGCTTGATTTACAAATTTAACCTGTCATTTATTAATGGGTAAGCTACAACGAATAGTGGTGAGAATTCGATCGAGTTGAGTAAAAAAATTTTGAGTTATTCGAGTTGACGCGTCATATTTTACAACTTGAACTTAATTTGAATTTTTTTCGATTCAAGTCGAGTTCGAGTCGAGTTTTCGAGTTCCTATACAAATTTAATTGTAATTATTTACCATGTTTAGTACAATTTGATTCCAATTTAAATGGCTTTCTCTAATCATATAAGATATATATGTATATATATATATATATATATATATAGTTCTTCATATTATTTTTCACAGGTATAACTAAGATTTGTAATATTATTTAATAAAAAATATCATATGAACTTCTAAAATATATTTATATTATTATTTTTAAATAAAGAACTTTTGGGGATAAAGTATTGATGGGAGTATAAATGAGTTAATGATTGATGTGAAGAAAAAAATTACAAAAAAATCAGTTGAATGATCAAATTGAATAAAATATAAAGTTAAAGGACTAAATTGCAAAAAGAATATATTTGTTAAAAATATGAATTGAAGTTATATAGATATTATATAGGGTTAGTGAATCATGTGGTTTAATTTTGGTCAAAAATAGACTTAAAACAAAAGAGAAATTAAAGAAATGGGAAATCATTCAAAATTCAGGGGCTAAATTGAAAATATTGAAAATTTAATTTTAAAAAATATGAATTGAAGCTAAATATGTATTCTACAGTGGTTTAGGAGCATGCGGTTCAAACTTGGTCAAAAATTGACTTAAACCGAAAGAGGGATTGAAGAAATGAGGAAATCATACAAAGTTAAGGGGTTGAACTGAAAAAATATGAAATTTACTTTTAAAAATATAAATTGGAGATAAATAAGTATTCTGCGTTAGTTTAGGAATGTGTGGTTCAAATTTGGTCAAAAGTGGACTTAAAATGAAGGAGGAATTAAAGAAAAATGAAATCAGAGACTAAATTGCAAAACTGTAAAATTTGATTTTTTTCGAATTTCGGTTTTTCAAGTTGGGCAAATTTCAACTCGACTCGAACTCAATTTTTTTGAGTTACTCGAGTTGACTTGAATAGGTCGAACAACTCGCATAACTCGACTCAAATAACTCGAAGTTGAAAAAAAAATCGATTTTTTTATTCGAGTCGAGTTTTGCTCACTCCTAACAACGAAGGTCACTCAATTGTGGATAAGATTTCATTTGGTTCAGCTAAGTATTAAAAGTTACACTTATGTCACTCAATTACGGGTAAGGTTTCTGTAACCCCCTCGTCCCGGTCTGGTCGGATGACCGGTCCGAATGGGCCACACGGGGAAAACCGAGTGAAAACCCCTAAGGATTTCCCCCTCGGTTAACGACCCTAAAATTTCTTTTTACTTTAATCTTGTCTAGATGCACATTTAATTCCTAATTGGAGCATAACAACGGAAGATACAATCAACGGAACATTCACCGACCAAACTAAGCATAAACAGTCCATTTTACTTCATTACAGCAGGCCGTTTCGGAACGCCCCTAGGGCGTTCCGAAACGCCTTGACTTAGTCAACGGCCCTGGGTCAACCATAAGGTGACCGTTCCGAAACAGGGGTGACCCGTATCGGAACGACCTTGACGGTCAATATCTCGTGGTCAACGAGATTTGACCGTTTCGAAACACCAAAGGCCCGTTTCGGAACGGCTACATCTCGCCAATTTCTCAAAATTCCAGTAGCAAAAACGTTCCGAAACGCCCTCATCCGTTTCGAAACGGCAGGCCATTTTCAAAGGGACCGTTCCGGAACAGGGGGACCCGTTCCGAAACGCCCCCTGTCTGCAGACTCGTCTGGGCTGTTTTGAGGCACAAGGGTGCCCCAAAACACCATACAACAGCTAAACAAAGCAACTTAGGGGATAACAACTATACTAGCATGCTTCAACATGATTTAGACATGTCCAACACTAAGGCAACAATCCACAACATGCATTCATTCAAACAACATTCAAACACATGTAAAAACTCTTAAGGCATAGGCTAAAATCCAAAGTAAGCAATTAGGCATGACTTACAATTCATCATGGCAACACAAACCATGCAAAAGAAGGATATAAGGGAGTCCATACATGCTCTCAAACAACCAACAACTACTCATCAAAGCCATACATGTCCCATTGCTCAAACTATTACATGTCTAACATTTAAAAACCATACTTGATGAACTCAAGCCAAAAACCACACTTGGAGCCTTCCACTTGCGCGAGCAACCCACGAGCTAAGGATCTGCAATGTTGAACAAATAGAGCGTAAGCAGTGATGCTTAGTGAGGGTAAGCTCTAAAAACAAACCTCGACATTGCAGGGTCCGAGCACGAACTAGCCAAGGCATTACACAAACATACCAAGGATCCACAAGAGCCACAATATAAGGTGCATGAACAATATATACAAGTACATGTCATGAATCATTAAGCTCTACTTTCACAACATAAATAGCCACATCAAACATCCTCACAAGGATCATTAGTCTCAACACATGGATACATATATCAAACAACATTGGCACCTAGATATGACTCAAATACGCGGATAACCGTTGGAACTCACATCCAACAACACAACCATTACCTGACGGTGGGATTACACTCATCATCGGTCTCGCGGAGGGGATTCCACTCATCCTCACGCCCCGTCGATGGGATTCCACTCATCACCGACTATATTTAAATACAATTTCCGGGCGTACCCGTACTCCTCCTTGGTGACTCAACGCCACCAAGGCCACGCGCGACTTTTGACTCATGTGTACACACTAACATCCTAATGATCGATCATTTGTATTTAAGTATACTAGTGCCAATATTTTACCCATTCCACATTACTTATCTCAATCATTTTCGTGCTTAGCACGTACTCACCATGAACGCAATCATGAACCAACATCATGCATGCTTTAAGCAATACAAATCATGCCTCATCTCACATGTATAATACAATATACATAAGCATTCATATCACAACACATACGAGGCATATACATTCATACATTCAAGTTCATCCAAGGGCTCTAGATCAAGCTTAGGATTAGGCTACCACCCTAATCCTAACTCTAGGTGGGTCTACCAAGCCCAACCTAGTCCATATACTCGAACCAACCAATTTAAAACCATTTAAACAATTAACCACTCACCTAAACTCCCGAGCTCAAGACCAAGCAAGCAATTGTCTTCAATTCCCCGGATTCACTTCCGATGCTTCACCGATGCCCAAATTCGATTCTAATCAAACCCAAACACAAACAAAACGTTCGAATCAATATCACATCATCGGAACCAACCCGAATTAACATTAACAAGCATTCGACACCCCAAGCAAGTCCAAAAACAGAATTTTCGAGTATCCCACTTAACCCACTGAAATCTTCCATTTCAAGCCTCCAAACCACCATCAAACACACCCAAGGCAACCCTCAAATAACATACTAGCACCAGCCCTTGAAATCCAATATTAAACAGCCCCAAAACACACTTTAAAACCTCCCAAAAACCCCTTTAAAGCCAAATTCCGAAAATTGTTTAAAATCGTTTGAAATTCACATATGTGACATCATTTGACTCCTATATACCATAACTAACCATAATAAATCAAAATATTAGGTTTAGCTACACAAAGGCACCACTTTTAATCAAATATTCAAAAACCTCTATTTCCTTAAAACTTCATGAAAACGAAAATAAAGTGTACTTTTGAGAAGAGGGAGGTGAGGGGAGTTCAAAATTACCTTCACCTTTCAATTCGGAGTTGAAATGGAGGAGCTTTGGAAATGGAATAGTGAATGTGGAAGGGAGCTTGGTTTCCCGTTGATAAGTTTTTGGAGAGGAAGATGAATAGTAGAGATGTGGGTGTTTATTTGACATGTGACTTATTTAAGGCTCAAAAGACTTCTTTGCCCTTAATGAAATGGATTATTCACAAGAACATAAATTCCATGGCCATTTGGTGTTTAATTCCAAAACTTAGTCCATCATCAATTTAATTAATTTAAAAAAAAAAACTAAACCCGAACCATTATTTAAATCATAAAACCGAACCCAAAATAATATTAAAATATTATTTTCACCTAACCCCTAAACCCGGGTGTTACAGTTTCATTTGGGTCGCCTAATTATTAAAAGTTACATATGAGTCACTCAATTATGGGTAATGTTACATTTGGGTCACCCTTCATATTTAAAAAATACATATCAATTTGTGTAATAGATTAATTAATAATTTCAAATGAATTACTATAGTGTTAACGAGGGTATACAAGTGATTTAGAAGAAAAAATAAAAAAAAATGATATATAATTTTTAAATATGAAGGGTGACCCAAATGTAACATTACCTATTATTGAGTGACCCAAATGTAACATTTAATAATTGGGTGACCTAAATGTAACCTTACTCATAATTGAGTGACCCAAATGTAACTTGTAATAATTGGGTGACTCAAATATAATCTTACCCATAATTGAGTGACCTAAATATGACTTTTAATAATTGAGTGACTCTAATATAACCTTGTCCATAATTAAATGACATTTATTGTAGTTTACTCTTTTTATTAAAGTGATGCAGTCAAAAGTACCACGTGACATAATTTTATTGATTAATAGTTTTTCAACAATTTAAGATAATATTAATAACATAAATAATATGTTAAACTATATTTGAGATTAATTTAAATTATTTTATGAAATAAATAATACTATAAATAATATTAGTATATAAATAATATAAAATAGGCTTAAGGGTGTAAGAAAGCCCTGAATTTTTGGGGAAAAAATCATTTAAGCCGTTAATTTTTTTTTTTTGCACTCAATTAAGCCATTGAGCTAAGAAATTAAATCAATTAAGCCTTTGAACCAAGAAATTAAATCAATTAAGTCCTTTGACCATTAAATATTGATAATTTTTTCTTTAAATATTATTGCCATATAATACACTACAGTTCTGTCATGTTGCATTTATAGATTATTTTCAAAAAAACATTTTTTATAAGCCTTTTTAGAAATTTTTATAACTTTTAAAGAATTTTTAAATAAAATAAAAAATTCTGAAAATGTAGAGTGGAAATATTGTGACACGATGCACTGCACCAACAGCTAAAAAACTCTCTCAAGATTTAATGGTCAAAATGGGTCTAAGGGCTTAATTGATTTAATTTCTTGATTTAAAGGCTTAGTTGATTCAATTTCTTGGTTCAAGGGCTTAATTGATTTTTTTTCAAAAGTTAAGGGGTTTCTTACACCCTTAAGTCTATAAAATACATATATATATGGGTTAGGATCAAATTACACTGTGTAAAACTCTCTAAGTTTTACACCTTTTTTGGATCGTTGGATGGGGAAAATGGATGGTTGAGATTAACTCCGTATTTTTAATTCCCAAGTGATAATCTTCACATATTTTATTGTTAATCTCATCCATCCGTTTCACTCATCCAACGATCCAAAAAAGGTGTAAAACTTAAAAAGTTTTACACAGTGTAATTTGATCCTATCCCTAATATATATCAATATATAAAAAAAATATTATTTTTATAAATTATTTATAATACAAATATATTAGTTTTTTTTAAAAAATAACAGCCAAAATATTCATGATAATCGTATATTTACATTATAAATAATATATAAAAAACCAAAAATCTTAAATCTCAAACCATAAACTATAAGATTTGGATTTAGGATTTTTATATTATTTATAATATAAATATATTATTTTTATGAATAGTTTGAGTTTTTTTAAATTGTATGTTTATATTATAAATAATATATAAAAATATAAAAATAAAATATTTTCATCTATATATTGATATATATATGTAAATAATATATTTTATATTATTTACATATTAATAATATTTATAGTATTATTTTCTCATAAAATAATTTGAATGAACCAAATGGATAAGTTTGCATCAGTTAAATAAAAATATTTTATTTTTATATTATATATTTTATTTATAATATAAGTATATTATTTTTTATAAAAAAACTCAAATTATTCATACAAATAATATATAAAAATCTCAAACCCTAAGATTTAAAGTTTAGGGTTTATGATTTAGAGTTTGGGGTTAGGGATTATGATTTAGAGTTTATATTTTAAATTTCATGGTTTTTATATATTATTTGTATAAATATTTTTAGATTTTTTTAATATATTTATACTATAAATAATATAATATAATATATATAGTAATATATTGATATATATGTAAAGTATAGTTTGACATGTATACTATTTAGGGTAAAATACACAAACAGTCACTAAACTATACCCGAAAAAATAAAATGATAACCAAACTTTAAAAATGACAAAATGGAAATTAAACTTTATGTTTTGTTACAAAATGGTAATTGTGTCGTTAACCTCCGTTAAAGAAGTGACATGGCTGTTAAATTCTTTTGTATAATAGCACATTTAGTCCTTCATAGTTACACATTCAATCAATCTAGTCATAATTCGAAGAAATTCAATAAATTTAACCCTAAACCCTAAAACATGAACCATAAACCTAACACTAAATCATATGCCCTATACCCTAAACTTTAAACCTTAAACCCTAAACCCTAAACCATGCACCATAAACACCAAACCATAAATTATAACAATATGTACAATTTGAGGGTTAAATTTATTGAATTTCTTTAAATTATGACTAGATTGATTGAATCTGTAACTATGAAGGACTAAATGTGCTATTATACAAAAACAATTAACACCCATGTCACTTCTTTAACGAATGTTAACGGCACAGTTACCTTTTTGTAACAAAACATAAAGTTTAATTGTCATTTTGTCATTTTAAAAAATTTAGTTACCATTTTGTTTTTTCGAGTATAGTTTAGTGACCATTTGTATACTTTACCCTAATATTTATTGTAAAATATTGTGTGAAACCGGTAAATTGATTTTGATACAACTAAAGAATTTAAGGACTAATTTGAAAAAGAGAAAACGAATTTTTAAGTCCTCAAACCTCTCTACATATTTAAAGAAAAATGGTTAAGTTAAAAAATCAACTTGTCAAAAGTTTCTAAGTGTTTTTGAAGCCAAAACAGTGATTTTCGAGTCACCGTTTCGGAACGGCCATTGGGCGTTCCGGAACACTTTTGAAACTGTTTACCTCTATTTTGAAACGGGTTTCAAAACGGATGAAGAACATCGGAACGGTTTGACCCGTTTCGATACGGTAGAATCGTTAAGGCGTATCGAAACGCTTCCAAGCCGTTTCGATACAAGCTTTGACAATGGCAAAGTGTTCCAAAATGAGTTTCGAAACGGGCTCTTAGCGTATCGAAACGATCGTGCCCATTTCGGTATGGTCTATTTAATACACCCCAACAACTATTTCTTTTTTGGTCTGTTTCGAAACAGGATCGGGCGTTTCGAAACGGGTGGTTGCAGACTGCATTTATGGAGAGAAGATAACATCCCAACGACTCTATTGATGAATGCAACAACCCCAACGGCTAGAATTCAATGAGAAGGTATAAAAGGGACCTCTAAAAGCTTCAACAACAACTATTGATCTAAAAAGAAACATCCAAACATCAAAGCCAAACATTTGTGCCAAAATCCCATTATTTCTTGTAAATCCCAATTGTGAAGTTGTAATTTTCATTCTTATCTATTCAATTGGGTTGAGTGCTTGTAATTTGGCTACATTTTGTATTGAGAGATACTTGTTTTATCCTTCATCTTCTTTGTATTGTTGTGTGAGGATTGGGTCAAATTTTGGGTAGAAAATTTGACCGGTTTTGTAAAGGTTACCTCCTTAGCCTAGAAAAGGGGAAGAACAATTAGTGGATTGTTGGAAAATCCTTAGTGAAGCTAAGGTAGTGGATGTAGAGTTTGATTGGAACTTGAACCACTCTAAATCCTCTTGTCCATCAATTTTAATTTTCCACTCCACCACCAAAAGTTCAAAAAAAAAAAATCCAATCCACCCCTTCTTGGCTTTTATCATATCATTGATCCACTCAACAATTGGTATCAGAGTCTACCTCTTTGAAGGATTAACAACCACAAGAGAAGTTCCCAGGAAGAGTGTGATCATCCAAAAATCAAGCTATGACATCTACCACCGGGTCAAGCATGTACGAGTCTCAATCGACCACCAAACCGCCCTTTTTCAACGGTGATAACTTTCTATTTTGGAAGAACCGGATGTGCCTCTTCATCAAATCCAACGATTATCTTGTTTGGAATGCCATTGAAGATGGTCCCTATATTCCAATGAAGAGAGACGACGAAAGAAGATTGGTGCTAAAGAAGAAAATTGAGATGAGTGAAGAAGAGAGAAAGAAGATCCAAATCAATGATAAAGTTCTTCACCTGTTGAAGATGGTCCCTATATTCCAAAGTTTCCTCCATTAAAAGTGCCAAGGAAGTGTGGGATACACTAGAGACCACTTATGAAGGAACAAGTGATGTGAAAGAGACAAAGATTGGAATTTTCAATCTTAGCTATGAGAATTTCAAAATGGAGCCCGACGAATTTGTGTCCAAGATGTTCGATCGTTTCTCAACAATCGTCAACTGGCTTAAGGGTTTTGGAGAGATAATCTCGGAAGACAAACTAGTCTGGAAGCTACTCTACTCACTTCCCGAGTCTTGGGATGGGAAGAGAACCGCCATCATTGAGGCCAAAAACTTGAAGACACTCAAGCTTGATGAGCTAGTGGGTTCTCTCCTTACTCATGAGATAATGAAGCAAGGAAGGGAAGATGAAAGAAAAAAGGAAGAGGGAAGAGTGGAGAAGTTAGAGGTAGAAAAGAAGAAGAAGATAGGAGTGACTCTCAAAGCTTCACTACATGAGGAGAGCACTTCTAGTGAGGAGGATGACCTAGAAGAATTGGCTATGATAGCCAAAAGGTTCTCACGGTTTATGAGGTCCAACCGAGGAAGGAAGATTCAAAGAAAAATGGACTTCAAAACCAAAAACAAAGAAGAAGAGAGGGATCAAATCATTTGCTTTGAGTGCAAAAAACTCGGTCACATTCGTTCAGAGTGCCCTCAACTCAAGAAGAAGGGCTTTGAGAAGAAGAAGAAGCTCAAAGCCAAGCTTGCTACTTGGAGTGACGAGGAGTCATCCGAGGATGAGGAACACGAAGTGGCCAACCTTTGCCTCATGGCTCTTGAGAAAGATTCCTTCATGGTAACCTCTAACTCATCGTCTTTTGATTTTACATTTGATGAATTGCATGATGCTTATGATGAGTTGCAAGAGGTTTATGATGAGTTAGTTGAGAAGTATAAAGAGTCGGTTTTAAGAAATAAAAAGATTATTTCTGAATTAAATGCTAAAAATGACTCACTTTCTCAAACTAACTTAAAATTTGAGAAAAAGATCTTAGGTTTACAAGATGAACTTAAATTCTTTCAAGATGAAAACGTAGACCTAAATAATCTTATTTCTCAATGCAATAGTGAACACCAAAAGGTGTTAGATGAGCTTAACAAGCTCAAGGAGTCTTTCAAAAATGTTGGTAATGTGAAACATGAAAAAGGTGAATCATCTAAAACAAACCAACCTAGGAGAAAGACATATAACTAAAAACAAAATGGCTTCCATAGACATAATAAAACTAAGAAAATTAGGAGTGTATGGGTTCCTAAGGAACTCGTCAAGTCTAATAATGTTGATGCTAGGTCACCTTGGATTCCTAAGGTAACCAAGCTTTTGGGAGCTAACACTCGTGGACCCAAAATGATTTGGGTATTAAATACCAAAGCTTAATATTTTTGTTTGTAGGAGGAGCATTGCTACAAGGCCAAAGCACAAAGTCAAAACTCTTGGTACCTTGATAGTGGATGCTCGAGACACATGACCAGAGATAAGAGTTGATTCATGGACTTAAAGCCAAAAAGTGGAAGAGTAGTGACATTTGGTGACAACTCTAAAGGCCACATTAAAGGTATTGGATCCATAGGTAATCACTCTACTATTCTCATTGAAAATGTTTTATATGTCGATGGTCTAAAACATAACTTATTGAGCATTAGTCAATTATGTGACAAAGGGTTTAATGTCTTATTTGATAAAAATGGGTGCAAAATTGTTGACATTAAATCAAATAATATAATGCTCATTGGTCATCGCATAGGTAATATATACATGGTGCATTTAGATGACATTCATACATCCCACACATGCTTTGTTGCTCAAAATGAAAATGATGTATGGCTATGGCATAAGAAACTAGGACATGCTAGCATTAGTGTTTTAGAAAATTAGTTTCCCTAGATCTAGTTAGAGGTTTACCCAAAATTAAGTTCTCAAATGACAAAATTTGTGATGTATGCTCTAAGGGTAAACAACATAAATCATCCTTTAAATCCATTAATGATGTTTCTACAAGTAGGTGTTTACAACTTATTCGCATGGATTTATTTGGGCCTATTAGAACTATGAGCTTGGGTGGTAAATCGTATGCATTTGTACTTGTTGATGACTATTCTAGATTTACTTGGGTTCTATTTTTAAGTACTAAAGATGAGGCTTTAGAAAAATTCATCACGTTTTCAAAATTGACTCAAAATGATCTTGAACTTAAAATTTCTCATATTAGAAGTGATCATGGAACCGAATTTCACAATCTAGGTTTTGAAGAGTTTTTAAATGAAAATGGTATGAGCCACAATTTTTCGGCTCCTCCAACTCCTCAACAAAATGGGGTAGTTGAGAGGAAAATAGGACTTTACAAGAAATGGCTAGAACCATGCTTTGTGAAAACAATTTACCTAAATATTTTTGGGCGGAAGCCACAAACACCGCTTGCTACATTGTAAACCGAGTAATGATTAGGCCACTTTTAAAGAAAACACCATATGATATTTTAAAATCTAGAAAGCCTAACATTAGTTATTTTCATCCATTTGGTTGCAAGTGTTTTGTTTTAAACAATGGAAAAGATAACTTAGGTAAATTTGATGCTAAAAGTGATGAAGCTATTTTCTTAGGTTGTTCCTTAAACTCTAAAGCCTATCGTGTATTTAATAAGAGAAATTTAGTAGTAGAAGAGTTTATTCATGTTGTATTTGACGATAACCTCCTTCCGAGGAAGGATTCTTGTGATGATGATGATGTAGGAATCCTTGATGCCTTTGATGGGGGACAAACTTCAAAGGAGGATGAGATTCCAATGAAAGAAGAGGATACACAAGATCCACCTCTTGAAGCCTTGAAGGACTTGGCTCTTGAGGAAAAGGAAGTGAGCTACTCAAGGGAGTACAACTATGTCAAAGGTGGTGAAATCTTGGGTGATCCATTCAAGGGGTAACTACTAGATCTTCTCTTAAACTCATGAATCATGTTGCTTTTATCTCATGCATGGAGCCTAAGAACATTAAAGAAGCATTAAAAGATGACTTTTGGATTATGGCTATGCAAGAAGAGTTAAATTAATTTGAGAGAAGTAATGTTTGGACATTAGTTGAAAGGCCTAGTAATTAATCTACTATAGGAACTAAATGGGTATTTAGGAACAAACTAGATGAGAGTGGTAACATTGTGAGAAATAAAACTAGATTAGTTGCTCAAGGTTACACTCAAGAAAAGGGAATAGATTTTGATGAAACCTATGCACCCGTAGCTAGAATGGAGGCTATTAGGATGTTGCTTGCATATGCATGTTATCATGATTTCAAGCTTTTTCAAATGGATGTTAAAAGCGCATTTTTAAATGGTTTTATAAATGAGAAAGTGTATGTGGAACAACCACCGGGTTTTGAAGATTCAAAATTTCCAAATCATGTTTTCAAACTAACTAAAGAACTTTATGGTTTAAAACAAGCTCCTAGAGCTTGGTATGAAAGACTTTCAAACTTTTTGATTGAAAAGGGTTTTGAAAAAGGTAAGGTGGACACTACACTTTTCATAAAAAAGTATAAAAATGACATCTTAGTGGTACAAATATATGTTGATGATATTATTTTTGGATCTGCTAATGAGTGTCATTGCAAAGAGTTTGCTAAGTTAATGCAAGGTGAATTCGAGATGAGCATGATGGGGGAGCTCTCATTCTTTTTAGGACTCCAAATCAAGCAAAGGAAGGATGGAACCTTCATCAATCAAGCAAAGTACATCAAGGATATGCTCAAGAAGTTTGTCTTGGAGAATACAAAGCCTCAAGCCACACCTATGAGCTCATCTACAAAGCTTGACAAAGATGAAAGAGGTAAGTGTGTTAACTCTAAGCTTTATCGTTCTATGATTGGATCTTTGCTTTACCTTACCGCAAGTAGACCGAACATTTTGTTTAGTGTTTGCTTGTGTGCTAGGTTTAGAGCTAGTTCTAGAGAGTCTCACCTTATAGCCGTTAAGAGAATCTTTAGGTACCTTAGAGATACCCCTTGTTTAGGTCTTTGGTACCCTAGAGACTCAACCTTCAAGCTTCATGCTTATTCGGATGCGGATTATGGGGGGTGAAAAATTGATAGGAAGAGTACTTCGGGAACATGTCAATTCTTAGGTAGTATGCTCATATCTTGGTTCTCTAAGAAACAAAATAGTGTAGCTCTATCTACCACCAAAGCCGAGTACATATCCTTAGAGAGTTGTTGTGCTCAAGTCCTTTGGATGAAGCAACAACTCTTAGATTATGATATTAAAGTTGAAACCATACCCCTTAAGTGTGATAACACTAGTGCCATATGCTTAACTAAAAATCCCATCCAACACTCTAGAACCAAGCATATAGAGATAAGGTATCATTTCATTAGAGATCATGTCATTAAGGAAGATGTTGTTATAGAGTACGTTGACACCTTAAACCAACTAGGGGACATTTTTACAAAGCCTTTGGATAAGGAGCGTTTTTGCTCCCTTCAGAGAGAGTTAGGTCTAACTAGCCTTTCTTGACCTTTTAGGACCCTTTTTGTGCTTAAATTGCTTGAATTCTTGAAAATGCCATGCTTATGTGTTTTTTGCTCCTAATCTCACCCATGCTAATAGTTAGGGGGAGTATGTTTTTGTTTATACATGTCTTTCCTGCTCATTCATGACATTTATGCATATAGAATTTCATGAAATCCATTTTTCTGCAATATTAGAGCCTCATCTGCACTTCCAGGCCTAGGTGTATCGAAACGGGTATAACTGTTTCGATACGGGTGCTTAAAAGAGTGATCTATGAGAAGGGTGTTTCAAAATGCCTTAAAAGGGTTTCGAAACGATTTTGCCTCTGCCAAGGAGTGTATCGAAACAAGTTTCAATACGGGTCAACACGTGGGATTCGATACGGTCAATGCCGTATCAGAACGGTCAACTAGACTCGAAACGTCAGTCAACGTTTCGATACCCACATTTCAGAACGATCGTGCCTATTCCGAAACGGGTATGTGGACAGCTTTAAAGAGGGCTTTTAATGATAAAATTCACTTTAACTTAAAACTCTTCAAAAACCCTAAAAATCCTAACCCGATTTTCCCTATAAAAACCCTTTAAACCTCATTGCTTATTCATAAAATCTTGAGGGCTTTTACACACAAACTCAAGTCTAAGCAAGCCTTATCAATCTTGTGCAAGATTTTCCATTCATTCATCCAAAATCCCCATCTAAGGTATATTTTCTTCTTTTTTCTTTTTCCTTTGATTTTATTCGATTTTTAGGTTAGAAAATCTTAATTTTGTATAGGTTATATGTTTTGTCTATTGGTTCTTCAAAACTTGTAAAAAAAATTCAAAATCTTAAAATTTTTGGTTCGAATATATTTTTTTACTCGTATATTTTTCAGTTTTTCAAAAGTTGTTTTTCTCTTATTTTTTTAAAAAATATTTTTAAACCTAAATGGGATTTGTTATTGGATTGGATTGAGGATATTCACGTATACACTTTAATTTTAAAAAATTGCTTGCTTTATGTTTTTAGGATTTTTTCAATGGAAAACACTAACAAGAAACGTAAGACGGGTTAATCAAGTGAAGCTGCTAGTCAAGCCAGTATCCGTCCTAATCTCACCCAACTTTTTCTCAAAAGTCTTCGGACTCCAGAGATGAAAGAGTGCTACACTTATGTCAAGGATATTGTCGTTCGTCGCGAGCGAGTTGTTGATGTCCCATTCCTTAATTCTGAGCGTTTCGCTTTCCGCTATCTAGAGCGTTTACAAGAATGGAACTTCATGGCTTTCTTGAACATACCGGATATTGTCTACAAGCACATGATTCTCATCTTCTACTCAAATGCCTAGCTTATTGATAATGAAGATCACTCCGAAGTCATTGGAATTGAGTCATATCTCTTGGGGAAGAGTTTTGTTATCAACATCTCCTTTTTAGAGAATTGTCTTGGGCTCAAGAACGAAGGCATTGAGGATGAAACCCATTTTGGTGCTCACACCGGTTCCGTGCTTTCTTTGGATGCTCATGATTGGTTCCTACACTTGATGATTTCATGGTTTATTCGCCCATTTGGAGGTAAATTCTCTTATATTCGTCAAGTTGATTATTTCTGGCTTGAGTGCTTTCGCCGAGGAGAACGCCCAAATCTTGTCAAGATTATGTTCGCCGAAATGGTCAATAATGTGAAGCTCTTCGTGAAACCGATGCTCTTAAATCCTTCACTTATGGGACTGTTTTGAGCTATATCTTTGGCATGCTCAATTTTGATTGTTCATATGACTCTCCGGAACCCCGTAAGCAAAAGATTGGTGAATCTTCTCTCCACAAGTCCGGGTTCCATTACACTATTGGCCAATGGGAACGAGTTGGTAGGCATGCCCCTCCACCTCAAGTTGAACCACAACCTTAAGCTCCGGGTCCCAACAATGAAGCTCTTATGACTTTCCTCACCGAGCGATTCAACACAATGGAGTCGGGTCTTGGTGCTATTAATAATCATTTGCAATCCGTGAAAAATCTTCTCACCTCCCTTGAAAATCAACATCAATCAATGGACTTGTCATTCTCTACCATTTATGGTCAATGGATGACCTTTCGTTGCTCTCAAGCTAAGAACGATGATGATTCCTCGGATGTTGATGGTGACGATGACGAGGCTTAGGGTCTTTTTTGCATCGCATAATAGCCTATCATATTAGGACTAAGTTTGCACCTCTATTTTATTTATGTTTTATGAACCTATGCTTTGATTTCTTTGTTTGGGATTGAGCTTTGAACCTTATTGTTTAATTTTTATGTTTGGATATTTGACTTATATGAATCTATATTATGTTGCCTATTGCTTTTAACCTTGTTTCTTCTCTTTGAGCCTTGTTTATTATTCTTTTTGATCTAACAAAAAGGGGGAGAAAATATAAGAGCCAAAATTTGTTTTAAGTCAGTTTTGAGTTTTAAAACTTGAATTTTAAATCTTTTCAAAAACTTAAAAACCCATCTTAAATTGAGGGGGAGTTAGAATGTCTTCAAAAATTCAAAACTCTTAAAAATTCTAACTCGGTTTTGTTATATCAAAAAGGGGGAGATTGTGAAACCGATAAATTGATTTTGATATAACTAAAGAATTTAAGGACTAATTTGAAAAAGAGAAAACAAATTTTTAAGTCCTCAAACCTCTCTATATATTTAAAGAAAACCGGTTAAGTTAAAAACTCAACTTGTCAAAAGTTTTCTAAGTGTTTTTGAAGCCAAAATAGTGATTTTCGAGTCACCGTTTCGGAACGGCCATTGGGCATTCTGGAACACTTTTGAAACTGTTAACCTCTGTTTTGAAAAGGGTTTCGAAACGGATGAAGAACATAGGAACGGTTTGACCCGTTTCGATACGGTAGTATCGAAACGACCTCAAATGTTTCGAAACGGCATTCAAACCTGGTTTAAAAAATATGACTGTTGAAGTTTTTAACTGATTTTAAACTTATTGTTAAGGCGTATCGAAATGCTTCCAAGCTGTTTCGATACAGACTTTGACAGTGGCAAATTGTTTCGAAACAAGCTCTTAGCGTATCGAAACGATCGTGCCCGTTTCGGTACGGTCTATTTAATACACCCCAACAGCTCTTTCTTTTTTTGTCTGTTTCGAAACAGGATCAAACGTTTCGAAATGGGTGGTTGCAGACTGCATTTATGGAGGGAAGATAACATCCCAACGACTCTATTGATGAATGCAACAACCCCAACGGCTAGAATTCAATGAGAAGGTATAAAAGAGACCTCTAAAAGCTTCAACAACAACTATTGATCTAAAAAGAAACATCCAAACATCAAAGCCAAGCATTTGTGCCAAAATCTCATTTTTCTTGTAAACCCCAATTGTGAAGTTGTAATTTTCATTCTTATCCATTCAATTGGGTTGAATGCTTATAATTGGGCTACATTTTGTATTGAGAGATACTTGTTTTAGCCTTCATCTTCTTTGTATTGTTGTGTGAGGATTGGGTCAAATTTTGGGTAGAAAATTTGACCAATTTTGTAAAGGTTACCTCCTTAGCCTAGAAAAGGGGAAGAACAATTAGTGGATTGTTGGAAAATCCTTAGTAAAGCTAAGGTAGTGGATGTAGAGTTTGATTGAAACTTGAACCACTCTAAATCCTCTTGTCCATCAATTTTAATTTTTCACTCCACCACCAAAAGTTCAAAAAAATCCAATTCACCCCTCTTGGCTTTTATCATATCATTGATCCACTTAACATATTGCATAATTTTATGTTGGTTTAGTGTTAAGATTTACCCTATGTATCTGAAGGTCTTAGGTTCAACCTCCAAGCGCATGGGTTTTATTATTTTTTCTCCAGCAAAACGAAGACGTTTTGAGTTAACTGTACCGTTAACAATTAACAAGTGACATAAACGAGTGAGAAATTAAAGTTTAGTTGTAAATTTGAACATTTCTGAAGTTGAGTAGCATTTTCGAGTCAGTGATTATAGTTTAGGAGCATCTAGTGTAGTTTACCCTCTATAAAAATTAAAGGGCATAACATTTCACGAAACTTTTAGGGATAACTCGACAAAAAAAATATGGTTTAAGAGTAAAACGAACCTTTAAGACAAGATTTGGAGGAAGACTTTATCAAAGTTTTTAAATTTAAGAAAAAAAGTGATAAAATTTTAACAAATCAAATTCTTCATCCAAATCTCCATTCTTATAGTTTCACATTCTCTTTCTAAAAAAATTAGAGAATAAAATATCATTTTTTGCATTAATATATAATATTTATATTTTATATTACATGGACTGCTAATAAGGAAAGTAAAAAGAGCTACTGCTAAGGGTCCTCAAGCCGTTTTGTGCCTCAGAATTTAAAAGTATGTTTAGTTCTAAAGAATAAAAATTATTTTTATTTTCTTAAAAAATAAAAAATATTGAACATGTTTAGTTGTAAAATCAAAAAATAAATTTTTGAAAATGAAAATAAAAATGAGTGTACATAAACAAAACACAAAAAAAAGATGTTTTTCCAATATTTTCATTAATGTTGTTTTGAAATTTGGACACAATGCTTGAGTAATACTAGATCAAATCTTTCTATATATATATATATATATATATATATATATATATATATATATATATATATATATATTGTTTTAGTATTGTTTTTAATCATTGTAAAAATATTTTTTAGTTAAAATACATAAATAGTACTCCAACTACATTTTTTTTGCAAAGTCCTTCAACTATTGAAAAATTACAAATGAGTCACATGACTTAAAACAAATAAATTGCTCCTTTGCCATTAAAATTTTAACAACAAATAACGAGACAATTAATAAAATTGACAAAATAACAAATTCAATCATCAATTTTACACTTTATTTTAATTTGGTCTTAACTATAAAATAATAAGCCTCGATATTTCAATATTTTATTAATATAATATCTAATTCCATATTTTCTTCACTTTGTCTTCCTATTATCATCTTCTTCGTCAATCCAAGTACCGTTGAACTTACCTTAGGAACACAACTATCACAAATAACTCTTTGTTTCTGTTGTGGCAAGGACTCAGACGATTTAAAAAAACAACAACGGAGTCGCCACTAATATTTTTTCGAGGTGCGATTGGATCACCTAAAACGAGTCATTTTAATAAAAACAATTTATTTTATTAAAACAATAATTTTGGTCTGAAAAAACACAAAAAAAAAGATTTGAGAGTCGGTTACCGTGGTGAATAGTGAACATGTAACACCCCGGAAAATGGGTTAGGAGTTTTTAGTGTTTCGGCTCGGGTGGATTAGTGAACCGGTAGATTGGTTGGCTAATTAATTAATTCTGGACAATAATTTGGGTTGATTAAATTAGTTTTTGATAAATTTATTGTGGTTAATATTTTTAAAAATATTTTAATGAGTTTGCCAAAGGACGAAATTGGACTTGGATAATGTTAAATGGATAGATTTATTATTAAATTAAATAATGACTATTTTACAAAAGTTCGTAAAATATTAATAATGTTAATATTGCAAAAAGAACTAAAGTGGTGATTTTATGGGATTATTTGACATATTTATTAAATAAAGCTTTTATCACCTATTATAACTAGAAATGGCGATGATTATTAATTTTTCAAAAAAGAAAGCTATGTATAAACTTATCTCTCTTTTTCTCTCAAGATTCTCTAAACACCATTTTAATATTTTTTAATATTTTATCCAATTTCTATTCATTTTCTACTAAATTATTTTTAATCAATAGCCACACAAGAGATTTTAATTTCTCTCATCTTGTTCAATGAATTTCACATTGGAAGATTAGAGGAGTAATCTTCATTTTCAATTTCCAATTTATTTGGGTAGGCTTTGATTTTCTAATGATTTTGCGTTGATTTTCTATCAATTCAATTATCTTTTGATGTTAAAATGAATTATAATGGATTAATTTAATTTCTAGATGCTAAAAAGTGAATTATGATTTTTTTTTATCAAAGAGTGAATATGATTGGATAGATGAAATTTAAATATTTTAATTGGATTATAAATTATTTTTATGGCTTAAATATAATCTAAACTTAATTTTAATAAATTGGTATCACAATTAATCTAATTAGTTAAGTTTAGATATAAGGTCTTGAATGGGGTGCTTGATAGAATGGTTGATTTGATTGAGAGATCATATATTAATGTGCATCGTGAATGTTCGATGAAATGCATGTAAGGGGTTATTTAAGCCGAAAAAATGGATTAAATTGACATGGCGGTGCGTGTAAAGGGGAAATATTGCGCTGCAAGTGTTTGAGGATTCACGATCCTTAATTTTTGCTGCTGCTGCTGTCATGCATTTCGTGTATGACAAATAATAAAAAAATGGAAAATTACCCCACTGACCACCAAACAAATTGGGGATACCTATTTGGACCACCGAACTATAGAAAACGTCAATCAAATCACTGAACTTATAAAATCAATCTATTTTGACCACAACCGTTAAAAACCTAACGGTGGAGTGACGGAACTGCCACGTGGCAATTGACGGAAAAATTTCAAAATTACATATTTGGTCTCTATTATTTACACATTCTTTCAATTTAGTCCTAATATTAAATTAATAAAATAATAAATTATTTAATTAAGTGGTGACACGTGTCAACACCTTATTGGATGGCTTTAATTATTTATATTTTATTTTATTAATTTATTTCCCCCTCCAATCAGGTGGTGACACGTGTCACCACCAATTTAGAGGAGAAAAATAAATTTCTCCTCTTTGCATTTAGCAAGAATCGAATCTAGGTCTCTCAAGTGCAAAGCCAATGACTTTGCCACTGCACCAAGCACAACTTTATGCTATAATACTCCAGATATAATATATACCTCGTATTAGTTTCTACATTTATAAGCCAAAAGCTCAAACCCTAAACACTAATTTCACATATATAAATCATAAATCCTAAACTCTAACCCTAAATATTTCAAATTAATTTCACGCTAAATATTTCAAATTAAACCCCAAACCTCAAACCCTAAAACTTTCAAATTAATTTCATGCTAAATATTTCAAATTAAACTCTAAACCCTAAACCCAACCCTTATGTAACGCTCGCAATTTTGTATATAAAAAAAGTGTGCTAGCAAGGGGATTTGAACCATTAATCCTTGGAGATATAAACCATGTTTTTACCGTTTGAACCAAGACCAATCTTAGTCTAAGTCTGCTTTGGATCTGTATTAAATTATGCAATTTGGTTATATCAAAATAAAAAAATGATTCGAATCCCCAGCTAACCCCAGTATAGTTGTTTTGATCGAATCTGAAGGAACCCAAGAGGTTCTGGATTTCTCCCCCCAGCCACCCCAATTCTCTGCCGCCGCCAATCTCCCTCAGCGCGCCGTCGTGACCGCCACCACCCTTACCAATTGAGTCACCATCTTGTCTCGTCTACGTCCGTGACCTCCACTCGCAGGGGAACACCACCATTCACCGTGAAAATTTGGTTGAGTGCTCGACGAAAAGTCAAGAGCCACTCTTTTGGGTTTTGTTTTTTTTTCTGGCGATTCACCGTCCCTTCGCCGTCCGTACGTTGCAACGTCGCCGTCCTTGTGTTCGCCCTCGTTCCATGGCGAAGGCTCAGCCCCCCACTCGCCGTGGATCCTCACCGTCCGCCTTAGAGAACCACTTGAAGGTTCTTCGAGAAACCAAGTTTCTCATCTGTGTTTAGTTGTTTTTGCCGCCGCGCGTTGTCGGTTCGTTGCACCGTCATCGTCGTTGTGACTACTCTTGATGTCGATTCTGTCATCGGAGCCTGTAGCCGCCTTCAGAGTTTGTTTTGCTGCTGGCGGTTTCCTCTGCCTATGGTGTTTGTAAGTCGAACCTTCCCTTCCCTTGTGTTGTTATGTTTGTGTAGGTGGTGGCCGAAACGACCATCGAGGTCTCTAGTGTGGGCCGCCGGTGAGCTGCCATTCAGGGTATTAAGACCCTAATCAAATGTTTGTTGGGAAGTGAAGGGATCTTGTGTGTGTGTGTGGGTTGGTCTAACCATTAGCCATGCGGGCTGAGTGTAGTGTGGGTTGAGACCAATTGCATCTAAGTTGGATTAGATAAGCCCAAATCGTGGGTCTATGTGTGTAACCCAATCGGTAGAGTGACCCAAACCAGAACCAGTTGACCATATGACCCGGTTTGACCTTTGACCAATTAGAGTTGACTTTGACCGTTGACCAAAAAGTCAACTTTTCTAAAAACTCGTATCTTTTGTTTTTCGACGCCCTGAGTCCGTTTTTGAAGCCCGTTTCGCAAAATTCTAACCCGAAAGCCTCCGAAATTGACCTTGAACCTGAAGTTCTATATGTATTAATTATTCAATTAAGAGTTTGTGAGTAAGGACTAAAATGTGAATTTGTGTAATTGAAGGTACTCATAGCTCCCTGAATACGAATTGTTGATGGACGTCGAATTCGAGTTCGGGTGCTATCGAATGGGGATTCATGAATCGGCCAATATAGCTCCAAGTTAAGGTAATACAATACTACCCCTTGTATGCTTTATGAACATGTTGATATCCGGTTAACGCATGCATGCTTATGATGAAGTGTTTTGTAAACTCTGCTTAAGCCGAATCAGATATGAGAAATAAGTATGGAAATTATTAAAACCAAAATATTCGAATAAAAATACTAATAGACCAGAAGTATCAAAAGTTTTAATAGTAATAAATAATACAGTTAAATCCGCAACTCGATCAATAATGTCTAAGATTCAATGCCCATAATATGGAGTAAGGGATATTGGATATGAGATTACAAAAATGCCCCTGAGGTATAAGAATGACTAAACTGCCCATAATAAAAGAAGTGACCCAAAATCTGCATTCGACCTGATTGAAAAATTACCCTACCTAAGATGTATGTTCTATTGGAAAAGACTTCGGCATCATTATCCGAATGCGTGTGATACTAAAAGAAACTTGAATTTTTCCCATAAGCTCTATATAACACATGAAGGTGAATTTACTAGGAATATCGTTGTATTCCTGAGCTGATCCTTACGACAATATTGAATGAATTAATTGGAATGATCGTAATGACCAAAAAGACTGTAGTGCCTTCGAGCACCGAAATTCTTAATTAATTAGAATGACAATTATACCCTTAAGTTCTAAATGAGTAAACCGTCTGCAAGGGCCGAAAGGATTAAAACGAATTAATTTCTACCGAGTACGTAAACGATGGAGGTGCTAAATAGTAAAATTGACAAAAATGGTGGATTTATCCCAATTTCCAAAATGATTGAAATGCCCTCTTGAGTTAAATAAGCAGTTATGCATTTGATGAAATTCTGGAATTTCTAATAAGAATTTAAGGGCTAAAGTGCCCCTATGTGTTAGGAAGCACACTCATGTATGTCCATCGCTCATGATGTCAATGTAAGGTGGGAAAATGCGCATGGATTATATGTTTTGATTACTCAAGCTAAACCTTATAGTGAAGTATGAAGGCGACCAATCATACATACGATACAGTCGATGTCAAGTCATGATATATGCAAATTGCTCACATTTGAATATTGGTGAGTACTGCCATGTTGGGATATGCAGCTTTAAACGAATTTTAGAGGCTTGATAAACCGTTGGAGCCCCTAAGCATTACAATCGTCATTATGTTATTATTGTGTCATATTATAAAATTGTCATGCTAGCCAAATAACTAAAATACCCCGTTGGCCAAAATAGTTGGAGCATCCCTGAAAATATTTGATAACCTGAAAGGTCTTGATATAGAAATTCTCGAATGCCTTATTAGAAAAACTGATGACCAAACAGAATTCTCGAGTTCTGTGAATCACTGCTTATTCTTTACCGGCATAATTTACCAAAATGCACATGAGCGTTGAAATGACCATAATGCCCTCGTGGGCTTAAATGATTGAATCGTTCACGATATATCTGAATTCAAAGAATCTAATGTATAAACTCTTGAAATGCTTGTTTTGAGCCGAAGGTACGAATCCTATTTACTAGGGGCCTCGTTTCAGAAATCCGTTCAAATTGTCAAAAGTTTAATGTGTCCCCTTCCGTAAATGTCAAGTATCTCCAAGAAATGATCTGTCCCACCTAGTGTGTTCCATATGTGCTACACTCAGTTGAATGTGTTATATGACTATTACATGTTAGTAAACAATCTAATGACTTAATTATGAATGATGATATGATGAACTGGACATATGATAACATTTTCCGCCTACTCGTTGTAAGTCTGCTTGATCTGTATACTTAGTATATGATTGTGCTATGTGGTTACTTGATCTGCGATAATATTGTCTATCTGCCTGATGTAAGTAATAATATAATCTGTTAGCTTGACCTATGATGGTACACTCTGTATGCATGATGAATGATGATATCGTCTGCTTAATGGTATGCCCATATATGTGTGGAAAGAGCATGAACTTCTGTTTCTGATACTCTAAATAGAATGTCTGTCACATGTATTCTGTTACTCATGTCTGGAATCTGAACACCGATTACTATATGGGGTATACTGTTGGGTTATATTATGAAGTCTCTGTCAATACAGCTCTGATCCAGCTGGTAAATCCTTATGGACTCAAGGTCTCCCCTTGGGTAGGTTCCGACGCTTTAGCACGGGTAAATCCTTATGGACCTAAGGCAGCCCCTTAGGTGGCACCTATGCCCATCGGTCCTAGGGTAAGTCCTTATGGATGCAGTTCTGGCGGACTGCATATTGGTGTAAGGTTGGAGGGTAGTTACTAGTAAACCCTTGTATGTACTTGAACATTTGCATTGAATTGTTATGTGTTCTCATGATATGATTGGTATGCATTTATGCCTATTTGATATGCATCATTTGGAACACACTAGACTTTAAACTCGTTGTTTTCATCTTCGTAAACTATCAACTTGTATAATTTTCGTTTGTTATTCGATGATTGAATAAAGAACAAGTACCGTTAATCTCAAGTATAACGTTACCCTGAATTAACAGAAATGAAAAGAGGACTGTCACTGCTTGGAACATCATGAAAATGTTATGCCTACCATATATCTGCATGAGCTTATAGCATCTTTTGGTAGTTCTGTATTACTGAGCTTTTCCAAACTCACGTTATTTTTACTATCGCAGGTTAAAAATTCTTGTTATGTGTTTAAATGATTTTCTGAAATAGTGTTTTAAACAGAAGTTGATTTTACAGTTTAATAAGTGTTTTGAGGAAATAAAAATGTTTTTATGTGTATTTTTATTGTGGGTCGCTTTTGTGACCCTAATGTGACTTCCTACGATCCGTTGTAACGCATAGGCGGGTCTAGAGTGTTATATTTAGTGGTATTAGAGCTTAGAGTTGCGTCATTCTGGGTAGATCGGCCGATCGTCTGTCATAGGGTGTCCGATATGTGCATGCCCCTAGATCCTGACCGTACTCCACCAAGCCGAGACTCTGATGTTGAATCCTTTTTCTGAAAGAACTGAATCTAAGCTTTTTGTCCGCTGTATCTCGAATCCTAATGACAAGGAATGTCTGTAACATTCGTCTATGAATTGGATTAACTTAATGGATTTGAATCTGGATAGAGAACTTGAGATGGTTTATGCATGTGAAATAGAAGATCTGAATCAGGTTAAGAATAAATATTTGATCACATGAGGTAATTGATATAAGACTACATGTAAGGTAGCTCAGTGATAATGATATGTTTGAAAATATCTTGAAACAAAATTTAATAAAAGCAGTATGAATCTAAAAGAAAGGTGTCTATGAACCCGACGAAAGAGTAAACTTGGTAGTTACTCTATGATACACAAAGAAAACAATTGTATGACCTTTACGCTGAAGGTAAGTGCAAATCATTTTAAACCTTGGTTATGTTGGATTGGTTTGGAGAAAGACATCTTTAAAAGTATGGCATGATGTATCGTTATGTATCATCCCTAATTGAAAATTCGATGGTATATATTCGATTTCAGAAGGCTCGACTGTATGCCATGAGTACTCATCTGAATTTAAGGGACAATTTTTCATATGTAAATTGATGGTCAACCTAGAAGAGTTATGCATATACTTCTAGGTCATATGAGTGACTTCTCTGATAGTTGGAAAGGTTTGTTATCCTCGATTACGACCGTCTATGATAAAAGTTATGAGATAAGCATTTGCCTAGCACTATATGAAAGTCGATAAGAATTTAAATATTGTATTTTGATTCGTTGGTCGGAGATGTATGATGGGATGACTTTGGGTCTAAGGATAGTTTGAGTGACTGAGGAAACTGTCAGATTGATCTGTGATCGACTGAGAGTCTCGAGAAACAATGATGATCTGATGGAAAGGTTTAAGTACAAGAAGGGATGAAGAAGCAGTTTCTACGTTTCTCTGACTGATAAATTTCGAGGACGAAATTTTTTTAGGGGGAGAGAGTTGTAACGCCCGCAATCTTGTAAATAAAAAAAAAGTGTGCTAACAAGGGGATTTGAACCTTTAACCCTTGGAGATATAAACCATGATTTTACCATTTGAGCCAAGACCAATCTTAGTCTAAGTCTACTTTGGATCTGTATTAATTTATGCAATTTGGTTATATCAAAATAAAAAAAATGATTCGAATCCCTAGCTAACCCAGTATAGTTGTTTTGATCGAATCTGAAGGAACCCAAGAGGTTCTGGTTTTCTCCCCCCAGCCACCCCAATTCTCTGCCACTGCCGATCTCCCTCACCGCACCATCATGACCGCTGCCACCCTTACCAATCGAGTCACCATTCCGTCCTGTCTACGTCCTTGACCTCCACTCGCAGGGGAACACCACCATTCACCGTGAAAATTTGGTTGAGTGCTCGACGAAAAGTCAAGAGCCACTCTTTTGGGTTTTGTTTTTTTGGCGATTCACCGTCCCTTCGCCGTCCGTACGCTGCAACGTTGATGTCCTTGTGTTCACCCTCGTTCCATGGAGAAGGCTCAGCCCCCCACTCGCCGTGGATCCTCATCGTTTGCCTTAGAGAACCACTTGAAGGTTCTTCGAGAAACCAAGTTTCCCATCCGTGTTTAGTTGTTTTCGCCGCCACGGGTTGTCGGTTCGTTGCACCGTCACCGTCGTTGTGACTACTCTTGATTTCGGTTCTGTCATTGGAGCCTGTAGCCGCCGTTAGAGTTTATTTTGCTGCCGGTGGTTTCCTCTGCCTCTAGTGTTTGTAAGCCAAACCTTCTCTTCCCTTGTGTTGTTATATTTGTGTAGGTGGTGGCCGGAACGACCATCGAGGTCTCTAGTGTGGGCCGCCGGTGAGCTGCCGTTCAGGGTATTAAAACCCTAATCAAAATTTGTTGGGAAGGGAAGGGATCTTGTGTGTGTGTGTGGGTTGGTCTAACCATTAGCCATGTGGGCTGAGTGTAGTGTGGGTTGAGCCCAATTGCATCTAAGTTGGATTAGATAAGCCCAAATCGTGGGTCTATGTGTGTAACCCAGTCGGTAGAGTGTCCCAAACCAGAACTAGTTGACCATATGACCAGGTTTGACCTTTGACCAATTAGAGTTGACTTTGACCTTTGACCAAAAAGTCAACTTTTCTGAAAATTCGTATTTTATGTTTTTCGACGCCCTGAGTCCGTTTTTGAAGCCCGTTTCGCAAAATTCTAACCCAAAAGCCTCCGAACTTGACCTTGAACATGAACTTCTATATGTACTAATTATTCAATTAGGAGTTTGTGAGTAAGGACTGAAATGTGAATTTGTTTAATTGAAGGTACTCATAGCTCCCTGAATACGAATTGTTGATGGATGTCGAATTTGAGTTCGGGTGCGATCGAATGGGGATTCATGAATCGACCGATATAGCTCGGAGTTAAGGTAATACAATACTACCCCTTGTATGCTTTATGAACATGTTGATATCCGGTTAACGTATGCATGCTTATGATGAAGTGTTTTGTAAACTCTGCTTAAGCCGAATCAGATATGAGAAATAAGTATGGAAATTATTAAAACCAAAATATTCGAATAAAAATACTAATAGACCAGAAGTGTCGAAAGTTTTAATAGTAATAAATAATACAGTTAAATCCGCAACTCGATCAATAGTGTCTAAGATTCAATGCCCATAATATGGATTAAGGGATATTGGATATGAGATTACAAAAATGCCCCTAAGGTATAAGAATGACTAAACTGTCCATAATAAAGGAAGTGACCCAAAATCTGCATTCGACCTGATTGAAAAATTACCCTACCTAAGATGTATGTTCTATTGGAAAAGACTTCGGCATCATTATCCGAATGCGTGTGATACTAAAAGAAACTTGAATTTTTCCCCTAAGCTCTGTATAACACATGAAGGTGAATTTACTAGGAATATCGTTGTATTCCTGAGATGATCCTTACGACAATATTGAATGAATTAATTGGAATGATCGTAATGACCAAAAAGACTGTAGTGCCTTCGAGCACCGAAATTCTTAATTAATCAGAATGACAATTATACCCTTAAGTTCTAAATGAGTAAATCGCCTGCAAGGGCTGAAAGGATTAGTACGACTTAATTTCTACCGAGTACGTAAACGATGGAGGTGCTAAATAGTAAAATTGACAAAAATGGTGGATTTATCCCAATTTCCAAAATGACTGAAATGCCCTATTGAGTTAAATAAGCAGTTATGCATTTGATGAAATTCTGGAATTTCTAATAAGACTTTAAGGGCTGAAGTGCCCCTCAGTGTTAGGAAGCACACTCATGTATATCCATCGCTCATGATGTCAATGTAAGGTAGGAAGATGCACATGGATTATATGTTTGATTACTCAAGCTAAACCTTATAGGGAAGTATGAAGGCGACCAATCATATATACGATACAGTCGATGTCAAGTCAGGATATATGCAAATTGCTCACATTTGAATATTGGTGAGTATGCCAGGTTGGGATATGCTGCTTTAAATGAATTTTAGAGGCTTGATAAACCGTTGGAGCCCCTAAGCATTACAATCGTCATTATGTTATGATTGTGTCATATTATAAAATTGTCATGCTAGCCAAATAACTAAAATACCCCGTTGGCCAAAATAGTTGGAGCATCCTTGAAAATATCTGATAACCTGAAAGATCTTGATACAGAAATTCTCGAATGCCTTATTAGAAAAACTGATGACCAAACAGAATTCTCGAGTTCTGCGAATCACTTCTTATTCTTTACCGGCATAATTTACCAAAATGCACATGTGCGTTGAAATGACCATAATGCCCTTGTGGGCTTAAATGATTGAATCATTCACTATATATCTAAATTCAAAGAATATAATGTATAAACTCTTGAAATGCTTGTTTTGAGCCGAAGGTACGAATCCTATTTAATAGGGGCCTCATTTCAGAAATCCGTTCAAATTGTCAAAATTTTAATGTGTCCCCTTCCGTAAATGTCAAGTTTCTCCAAGAAATGATCTGTCCCACATATTGTGTTCCACGTGTGCTACACTAAGTTGAATGTGTTATATGACTATTACATGTTAGTAAACAATCTAATGACTTAATTATGAACGATGATATGTTTGATGATATGATGAACTGGACATATGATAACATTTTCTGCCTACTCGTTGTAAGTTTGCTTAATCAGTATACTTAGTATATGTCTGTGCTATGTGGTTACTTGATCTGCGGTAATATTGTATGTCTGCCTGATGTAAGTAATAATATAATCTGTTAGTTTGACCTATGATGATACACTCTGTATGCATGATGAATGATGATATCGTCTACTCAATGGTATGCCCATATATGTGTCTAAAGAGCATGAACTTCTGTTTCTGATACTCTGAATAGAATGTCTGTCACATGTATTCTGTTACTCATGTTTGGAATCTGAACACCAATTACTATCTGGGGTATACTGTTGGGTTATATTATGAAGTCTCTGTCGGTACAGCACTGATCCAGCTGGTAAATCCTTATGGACTCAAGGTCTCCCCTTGGGTAGGTTCCGATGCTTTAGCACAGGTAAATCCTTATGGACCTAAGGTAGCCCCTTAGGTGGCACCTATGCCCATCGGGCCTAGGGTAAGTCCTTATGGATGTAGTTCTGGGGGACTGCATATTGGTGTAAGGTTGGAGGGTAGTTACTAGTAAACCCTTGTATGTACTTGAACATTTGCATTGAATTGTTATGTGTTCTCATGATATGATTGGTATGCATTTATGCCTATTTGATATGCACCATTTGGAACACACTAGACTTTAAACTCGTTGTTTTCATCTTCGTAAACTATCAGCTTGTATACTTTTCGTTTGTTATTCGATGATTGAATAAAGAACAAGTACCGTTAATCTCAAGTATAATGTTACCCTGAATTAACAGAAAGGAAAAGAGGATAGTCATTGCTTGGAAATCATGAAAATGTTATGCCTACCATATATCTGCATGAGCTTATAGCATCTTTTGGTAGTTCTGTATTACTGAGCTTTTCCAAACTCACGTTATTTTCACTATCGCATGTTAAAAGAATATAGCATGACATAATGTTTGACATCAGTGTTCGGAGTTCCTTCGGCGTTGCCTCTAGAGTACGATACTGTATAGTTAGTGGACATGTATGTCACGTATTGTTTTATGATAGAGTCTGTAAAGCACTTTCTAAAGTTCTTGTTATGTGTTTAAATGATTTCCTGAAATAGTGTTTTAAACAAAGTTGATTTTACAGTTTAATAAGTATTTTGAGGAAATAAAAATGTTTTTATGTGTATTTTTATTGTGGGTCGCTCTTGTGACCCTAATGTGACTTCCTAGGATCCGTTGTAACGCATAGGCGGATCTAGGGTGTTACACCTTAAACCCTAAAAATTTCAGATTAATTCCACGCTAAATATTTTAAATTAAACCCTAAATATTTCAAATTAATTTCACGCTAAATATTTTAAATTAAACCCTAAATATTTAGCGTGGAATTAATTTGAAATTTTAGGGTTTAAGGTTTGGGTTGAGGGTTTAATTTGAAATATTTAGCATGAAATTAATTTGAAATATTTAGGGTTTAGGGTTTAATTTGAAATATTTAGCGTGAAATTAATTCGAAAGTTTTAGGGTTTGAGGTTTAATTTGAAATATTTAGTGTGAAATTAATTTGAAAGTTTTAGGGTTTGAGGTTTAATTTAAAATATTTAGCGTGAAATTAATTTGAAATATTTAGGGTTAGATTTTAGGGTTTAGGATTTATATATGTGAAATTAGTGTTTAGAGTTTGAGCTTTTGGCTTATAAATGTAGAAACTAATAAGATGTATATATTATATCTGGAGTATTATAGCACAAAGTTGTGCTTGGTGCATTTGCAAAGTTTAGGATTTCCTGCTAAACGTAAAGAAGAGATTTATTTTTCTCCTCTAAATTGGTGGTGACACGTGTCACCACCTGATTGGAGGGGGAAAATAAATTAATAAAATCAAATATAAATAATTAAAGCCCTCCAATAAGTTGTTGACACGTGTCACCACTAATTAAATAATTTATTAATTTATTAATTTAAAATTAGGACTAAATTAAAAGAATGTGTAAATAATAGGGACCAAATGTTTAATTTTTAAATTTTTCCGTCAATTGCCACGTGGCAGTTCCGTCACTCCACCGTTAGGTTTTTAACAGCGGTGGTCAAAATAGATTGATTTTATAAGTTCAGTGGTCTGATTGACGTTTTCTATAGTTCGGTGGTCTAAATAGGTATCCCCAATTTATTTGGTGGTCAGTAGGGTAATTTTCCTAAAAAAATGAAAAAGATTAAAAAGAGAGTGAAGGAGTTTGACAGTAGTAAATGTTCGGGTGCGCCTACTGCTCCATTTTCCATTTCGAGAACAGGGTAGTAGGGCGTGAAGAACAGGGGAAGTGGAATTGGTCATTTTGTGAATTGTTGTTTGAATAGAAATGATTCGAATGATTGTGTTAGTAGTGTTATAATAAAGTGGTTACTTTAGTATGGTCTAATTTATATTAATTTTTGCATTTTTTTATGGAAGATGATAAGTGTTCGGTCGATTTTTGGTTAAGCGTCGAGGCTTTGATGTTAATGCTTTGGCATTAAGACGGTAGTAAGTTGGTGAGTGCAAATGTATTTTTGTACTATAAAGAGGTTTGAATTATGAATTTGAGGGTTTAGTTAAATCCTAGCAAGATTTGTTAAGTTCGGAAGTAAGTTTTTTCTGTTTCGCCTTTTGAATATCGATTTGATATGAGACTTGGATTGCATGTTTTGGTTTATAAGCATGGATTAATTTACTTACTGTTTTATGCACATTTCAAATGATATGCAATGATTTATTAATTATATGAATGTCTAAGAGCATTGAGAAATTGTTCCTAAATGGAACGTGGTTGTTGCCTTTAGCAATGTGATTTTGCGTATGAAAATATTTTGTTAAATGCTAATTAAAAATAATAAGTAATTGTGTTTAAAAGTGTATATTGACTAGTGACAACGAAATAAATGTTATCGGATATTGTTGGCATACTATAGGGTTTAAAGTGTACTATAATAAGTCACCTCATAATTGTCGAGGGGTTGTGATCGTACCGTATTTCTCCGACCATTGAGAATCGCAGCCGTTGAGGGGTTACTCCGGTTGGTGAACGTTTTGATTATTTATCTATATTTTTAACTTGTTCGCTTTAAATGTTTTGGAGAAATATTTTGTTAGGCTAAATCAAGTTTGAAAAATTTTATGGTAGCGGTATGAGCTTGGGGCCCTAATGTGATATCCGAGTTTAGGACGTTACATTTTCATTTCTAAAACAAGTTTTCATTTATATTAACCAAACATGATTTCTATTTTTAGAAAACTAAAAATGATTTTTTTAAATAAAAATAGAAAACAAAAACAGAAAATATTTTCTATAACCAAACGGACCCTAATTCTTCTTATTTTCAAATTCATTTTTTAATTTATCAAATGAATAAATTAGTCTAACGGTAAAATTTTATTTTATTTTTTTAAAATTAATTTTTTTTTCAAATCTCAAAATTTATTTTTTTTTCAAAAATTTATTTCTCTTATTCTTCTCCAATCTAACGGAAAAAATAAATAAAGGATTCAATATTCTTCAAACCTTTTGTATTTATTGTTTAAAATCAAGCTACATATCACACTCATAATTTAATTCTTTCAAATTTGAAGAGAAAAACATTGTACATTTTGGGCTTTTGAATTTACTAATTTTTGGAAGAACAAGGTCGCAAGGAATTGAGAAGAAAATAATGTGTGACCAAGTTTAATAATATTTTTATAATTTATTAATAAAATATTAAATAAATAAAAATAATATGTTTTTGTTTAAGGCTTCGAAAATGTACAAAATAACTCTGTATATTATTAATAATATCGATACTATTTTTGCAAATCTAATGGTATTTATGCTTTCTATTTTCTATACATGTATGCTTTACATTACATTACATTACATTACATTACATTACATTACATTATATTATATTATATTATATTATATTATATTATATTATATTATATTATATTATATTATATTATATTATATTATATTATATTATATTATTAGTACTTGTACTATGTTTAAGTTATGGATTTAGCCTCTATACTTTAATCTGGTATTTTTCAGACAATAGCAGCGTAATATGTTAATTTAATTATGTCATTAGTCTCTATTTTATGTGTTAATTCTAGATGTTGTTTTCAATCTCCAATTTGATAATTTTAAGTAATTTAACTTAGTTATATTGTCTTTGTATTATTTGAGTCAATGTTGAAGTATCAACTTTTAAAAAGTACATGGACTAAAATTTGATCAAATTAATGATAAAAATTGACAAAATTAGAGTACAAATACTAAATCAACAATTCTTACATAGTACATGTACTAACCATAAAATTTGACCAATTTTTTATATCATGAAATTTCAATATCCATTTATTAATTCTGAATAAAATAATTACAAATACTAACATTTACAAATTTTAGTTTAAAATAATTTAATTTGAAGTTTCTTTAAAAATTTAAAATATTCAATATAAACACATTGTAGGAGAATTATCGTATGAAATTTTGGTATTGGCCTTCTATTCACTAGTAATGTTTTGTATTTTTATTGATATTAAAACGTGTTGATGTTGATGTTGATTTTGGGCGACACCAGACAATGAGGTGGAGATAACGGCCGAAGGAAGGTTTGGGGACGAAGCTCGGTGGTTCACCCGTCGTGGGACGGACGGCGAGCCACAATAGGCGGTGGTTGACTGTAGAATCGGACGATTCACCCCTTGTTGACTTGGGGCCAAGAGCCACAAATAGTGTAGAAAGGGAGAGTGGAGCCATGTGGGAGAGAGGGAGCGAGGTTGATGTAGAATGGACGTTGTAGAATCATCCCCTTTTGTCTTCGGTCTTGGAGTATTTATATATCCTTGGTGTTGTAGATGGAGTGATGCTTGATGAGACTGTGCCAGGCCTAGTGATGGTTATTGATGGGCTGGAAGATGGTACCTCAGTTATCAGGTTATGAGCTCAGTCGGACTTGACGGTTGTCTTGTCGCGGTATGGTGACCAAGCGTAAGGATCTTCAAAAGCTGGTGGGTCCGGAGGTGTAAGAGCGTCTAAGGGAGGAACTTCGGGCTCAGAGATGTTGGAGTGTAGTGCAGGAACTCCGGAGGTAGAGTTTTTTAGAGGCGTTTGGCAGAGGTATAACACTAGTCCCCCTTAGTCGAAGGAGTGTCGTAATGTGGCATGAACTGAGGTTGGAGATGAAAAGTCGTGCTCTTGCTGCATTAATTACCTCTTCTTAAGGGCCCGTTTCTGAGAATATAGATGATTGGCCGAATGTGGGTGGTATGAAAGGTTATGTGTTGCGGGATTTCAAAATGTCGTTCTAGGCGGGTTATATATTGGGGGCAAAGTGTAATCCCATATCTATTGATCTACTGCTGATTTTTGAGATAATAAGTTCTTTCTCTATGTTTCTCATTCTATTTACTTGACCAAAATGTTGAGTAGTACAAAGGCTTTGGCAAGGAAGGTGGATTCGAACATGGTTGTTGGTGTGGTTGGGCCCGAGGTCGAGTGCAGTACAATTGAGCATGAGGCGAAGAGGTGGCTGGAGTGCCGTGGGCTACAATGGTCAAACTTTAAGTTTAAATTTGAGGTTGTGAAGGGGACGTTTTACTTAAACGACCATGACTAGGGAGAAGACGAAGCTATAAAATGGTGTTTCCTTCCACTGTTTCTATTCAAGGCTGGGTTCCATTTACCCCCTACATCGATTTGTTTGTGATCTGTTGACCGAATATGGCGTGGCTCCGGGACAACTGACGGGGGTATCCCATTGGCTCATCATTTTTTATCTTCTTAAGTACGCGGAGGAGATGTGGAAGCCATCTGTAAAGGTTTTCAGAAGGTTATTTACCCTTAGCTCGGTTCTGCAGAGCTCTTTAGTGTTGTTAAGTTATATGAAGCGACGCGGGAAGTATGACTTTATTGTCGATTCGATCGTGGGGTGGAACGACTCCTACAAGTTGATGCTAGATCGTTCCAAGTACATTAAGGTGATGTGAAAACAGGGTGAAGGGCTTGGGTTTCCTCTAGGATGGAGGATGCGTGGGGAGGATGCTAGGGTGTTAATCCATATGATGTCAAAGGTGAAGAGAAGAAGTTTACTATTTTAAAGAAAGAGTAATGGATTAATGGAGGAAGGGATATCACCTTTCAACGTGTTTCTGAAATATGCCTTTGAGGGTATAGTCCCAGTGGTTATAGGATTTCACTATTGATTGAGGGTTACATTCCACCTCCAGGTATCTTGACGAGCAAAACTGCATGGCCCTAAAATGAGAAGGAGAAACTAGCCCAAGTGCTTGTTGGTGCTAAGCCGGGGGTAGGATAATGGTTGATTAGCTATTGATGTTGTTCGCACAAAGAGTGGTCTCCATTCACGGCGCTCTGTAGGGCAAACAACAACAAAAACTCAACTCTAGAGATAGGCGCGAATAGGGGTTTGTGCTGACTAATAGGTGCAGGCATGAAAAATGCGGGCTTTGAAGCCTTGGGTTCTCTGGTCGAGCTAGGGTTAGTTGCTTAGTCTCGGATTTACCTCATGGGAAAGACGAGAAGACTTGTGCAGATGGGTTTGAATCTTGGTGTGAGATGCCACCGAAGAAGGACGTTAGGGATGAGAGGAGGTTTACGGGAGGGACATTCATTTCGGCATGGTGGTTCTAGGCGATGTTGAGTTTAATGTGGTGTTAGTTGTGTCCCCAAGGACGTTGGAGATGTTTTAGTTGTGGATCTAGGTGAGTTGGCGGGGCGGGGACTGCCGGAGACAATCAAGACCGATGGTCGCTTTCTTGGGTGGTAAGAAATGGAGAACACCCTTGCTTGAGATTTTGGCGGATAAAAGTCGTCCAGGGAACATGGTAAATGGCTAAAGAGGTACATGAACCCACGGCGGAGGTGTTGGAAGAGGTGCTTATTCCCTCGAATTCGAATGTTGTTGAGGGGCAGTCAATGCTATGTGTCGGGTGGGAAACCGCCATGTCCTCCACTACCCATCTCAGGTATGTGCGTGTGATGATGTTCTACATTTTATTTAATTAGGTTGTGCTAACCCTTGTGTTGCCCGTGGTAGGGGTTCTTGTTGTACCACACTTGAAGGCTATGAAGAGCTGTGCAGGTGCCCCTTTGAATCTTTGTGTGTTTTATCATGAAAAAGATGCTCAGTTACCTACCGAGGTATGTCCGACCTTTGGGGTACGTTGAAGAGTCTGTTCCGTGAGGTAGATGAGGAAATATTTTCTGCTTTTGCCATATTGAGGTGAATTGTGCCCGTTAGAAAGATGAATTGGCATCTAAGGAGAGAGATCTTTCGGAGTGAGATCCGTGATGTCCTAAAAAGGACTGAGATGATAGTCACTGCCGAGCGAAAGAAACACGTGCTTGTTCAGACAGCTGCTCATGAGCAAAAGGGTCTAGCTGTTAAGGCTTCCATAGAGGTGAAGAAGAAACGAAGAAGATAGCCCGGATACGAGAAAAAAAAGAAGCTTCGGAAGAGAGGATCCAACAGTTGAAGGAAGAGGTTAGTGTGAAGAAAGCTTTGGCGAGTCTTGGGAGGATGCTCGTGCTAGGTTATTGCCTTATGTACGTACGGAGGAGATTGAAGATCTTTCGGTCCCGGTTGTCGAGGCTTCAAATTTTAGGTTGGTGGGCTCTCCGAAGAATGGATGGATTTTTTTTAGGATTTTGAAATCATTAACGCGTTTGGTGGTTTGTCTTTTAGGCACATTTTAGCTTGTCCAGTATGTATTCTTATGTGTTCACCTTCCCCTTCGGGGGAGGGAAGTATTATAATGAATTTAGAGCGTCGAACCGTGTTATTCTAGAATTATCTCTCATATAAGTGGGTTCAATAATTTATTCAAACATTTGTAGTAGGTTTGATTATTCCCTTAAGACTGTACCAAGTTCCTAGGGAATTAAAATAAAGCAGGTTTCCCTATCACCTGAAAGTTTGGAGGAGTGCGTTTTTGTAGCGGAGATCATTTGTTGGAGAGGTGTTTGTAGAAAATTCGTTGTTGTGTAAATTTTACATTTATTTCATTTGGGGGGGGGGGTCCTCCGCACTATCTTTAGTCCTACACATAGGTAGTTGGGAGGCGGAGGTTACCCTATAATCCACATATTTTTACATTTACATTTGGTGGCATAGATTTTTGGAGCCATCTAGGTTCTAAATTACCTAATATAACATGCTTTTACTTCTACACCTAGAGGTGTTATAGGGGAGAAGGGGGAGGTCTTTGGCCAATAGTTTTTCTCATGCATGTTGTCTTCAGTCTTAGGTCGGTCCTTGCCTCTCCTATTGAGGCTTCTTCGTCTCTATGCCAGGGACGCCTTTCATGAGATCTAGGGCTGCACTCTTTTCGATCCTTGCCTCGCACACCTATAGCATGGGTTGTTGGTGAGTGTGCGAGGTGTCGTCACTTGCTTTTGTTAACGACAACGCTGTAGGGTTGGTTTTGTAGACTTGGCTGAGAGGCAAAAATTCTTCAAGCTAGCGTCTCCCTTCTGGTTTGGGTGTTCTCAGGCTTTTACCGGGCTACTAGCTCTCACTGGTGCTTAGCTTATTGTCGTCAACATGCTTGGAAAGGAGTTGTCGTCCTGTCGGTCCCACGGTGGAGGCCTCAAATTTTGCTGGTGAGAGATTGTTAATTTGTTCTCTTTGTTGTTTCCTTCTTTGTAATCATCATGCTGTCGTCAGTAGAAGTTGAGGGTGGCAAGAGTGTCGTCGGGGGATATGAGGGATCTCTAGGAACGAGAGAACCGTCGTGACTGATTCTCTTGGTCAGAAAGATGTACATATTCACCGCACCAATTGTTGATGTCGATTTTGGACGACACTAAACAAGGAGGTGGAGACGATGACAGAATGAGGATTTGTGGATGAGGCTTGGTGGTTCACCTGTCGTGGGATTGACAGAGAGCCACAAAAGACGGTGGTTGATTGTAGAATTGGGCAGTTTACCCCTGGTTGACTTAGGGCCGAGAGTCGCAAATAGTATAGAAAAGGGAGAGTGGAGCCATATGTGAGCTCAGTCGGACTTGATGGATGTCTTGTTGCGGTGCGTTGGCCGAGTGTAAGGGTTTCCAAAAGCTGATGAGTCTAGAGCTGTAGGAGTGTCCCAAGGATGAACTCTGGGCTTCGGGATGTTGGAGTGTGGTGCGTGAACTTCGGAGGTAGAGTGTTCCAGAGGTGTTTGGCGTAGGTATAACAAACCAATTTTTTTATTATCTAAAAGGTGCATAAAATGAAATTCCACGTCCATATGAATATGTAATGAAAGCCATCTCAAAATGTTAATGATAAAAATATTTATAGATCTTTTTGGCTCTATTTGTATATTTATATGTAATGAGTTACTCCCTCTGTCCCACTAAACTGTCACATTTGAGTCAAACCTTTTTAAGTTTGACTTCTTATAATTTAAAATTTATTATTGATAAAAATATAAAAAAATATTTTGAAAACCTTGAATCAAATAGTTTTTAAATATATTTTTTTATAAATTTTAATTAATTAAAAATTTTAAATAAATTATAGTCAAAATTGAAAAATTTTGACCAACATGTGACAGTTTAGTGGGATGGAGGGAGTATTTTTTTTGAAATATATTGGATTATATTCAAATTGATAGGATTACAAAGGTATCACACCGCAAACATTGAAAGTTCAATGCATAAAAATAAATACAATAAAATTATAAGGGTGCAAAAGATATTAAAATACAATCTATCACTTTTAGAAGGACTTGAATAAACTTTTGAATGAAACCCAACAAACAACTACTTTAACCATAGTGATCTATGAAGAAAGCAAATTCTTCCGCTACTTGTTCTTGGCATATCAGCACAACAAAAAACGGGAATCATAAGCATATATAGATTGACCTCTTTCGCTGACAAAAACGCTCGTTGATAATCATCATCCGAACGCTAAACTGTCAAAAGACAGACAACTGTAACAAAGACATACTATAACTGTTGTAAAAAAATGATGGCGAAGGAAGTGTCAAAAGACATGCGAAGGAACTGCCATAAAAACATACGAAAAGATTGTCATAAAAGTAGATGTGATATGAATTTGGCAAAAAAAAAACTTAAAAATCATCAAGCTTTATGCAAATCATCTCTTCATTCATCCATACTCAAGGTAAAAGCCTTATTTTCTTTATATTTCGAATTCTTTTAAATTTGTATAGCTTTTGAATGTGATTTTTGTATATCTAGGATGTAAAAATCCTTGCTTCCAAAAATTTTACAAAATCATTTCTAGAACTGAAAATTTTCGATTCTAATATAAAATTATACTTATATATTTTATTTGACAGTTTTCAAGTTTTAAATTTACTAATTTTTTTCTTTACACTTGTATATGATTTTAAACTATACAATATAGACTTTTATACTACCTTGATCATTGGATTGAATTTTATGTATATGCATACATGTGTTTTTATGATTTAAATTTTGCAGTCTTTTAACCATGCCTCATAAGAAAATATCTAGAAAAGATATGGGACTAGATTTACCAATCCCAATCCCAAAAACAATGGTTAAACCCAATCTTAACCAACTTTTTATCCATTGTTTTAATGAGCCAGAATATCCCAACGCTATGGAATATTTTAAAGAATTTCAAAATTTTAAAATCCGTCGTGAGCGAGCTACTTATAATTCTTTTTTATGCTTCGATGCTTTTAACTTTCGGTATCTTGATTTAATGAGGCGTTGTAAATTTATGACTTTTTTAAACATACCTGACATTCCTTGCAAAAACCTTGAACGTATTTTCTACACAAATGCCCGGTGTATTTTAAATCGAGTGAAAACGAAAACCATAACTATTGAGTCCTATCTCATAGGAAAGAAATTTCGACTTGATTATACAAAAATTTCCGAACATTTGGGGATGGATGTGTTGAGTTGTGAGGAGCTCGATTCGTTCAACCGTTCTTGCTCACCAAGTGGTGGAGAGGTGGATTTTTGGGTGGAAGGGTTGTGGAAGCTAAAATGTAAATTGACACAATGATTTATAGTGGTTCAACCTTCTAACCAAGGTCTACATCCACTACCTTAGCTCCCCACTAAGGATTTCCAATCAATCCACTATTGATTCGTCCCCTTTTCTAGGCTTAGGAGGAAACCCTTTACACCGATCAAGCTTTCTACCCAAAGCCTTGATCAAACCCTCTTTTACAAATAGAAACAATAAGCAAACACAAATCCCTCTAATAGGTGTTTGTTTGCACAATTAAAGCACTCACCCAAAACCTAAAACACTTGAGCAAATTTGAAAATTTTGTCTCACTAGTGTTTGTCTATACAATAAATGACAATTTAAGCTCTAAGAAAATTCTTGATCATTTGTTGATTGACAATATCAGCATTAGCCTTTACTTGATGCTTGGAGGTCCCTTTTATACTCCTTGCTGAGTTTGTAGCCGTTATTAGCCTTTGGGATTGAATTGGAGCCGTTGAGGACTTTAATTCCCACCATAAATGCAGTTTTGCAGCTCACCGTTTCGAAACGCTCGAACCCAAACACTTCTAAAACATTTCCTTTTACAAATCTAGGGGCACTAGATTGTCTTACATAAAAATTTGATTTTCCAAAATTATTTTTCTTTTCAAGCTCTTTGGAAATCAAATCCTTTTCTTCTTGATCTTTTTGAAGCAAATTTTGTAAATCAAAACATTTTTGTTCAAACTCTTCGAGTTTTGCTTCAAGTTCAAGTTTGGTTTTAGAAATCAAATCATTTTGAATTTTTAACTTTGAAATCAATTTATTGTTTTTCAAAATGTGATTTTTAAAGTCTAAAACCAAATTATCATAGGCATCTTGTAATTCATCAAAAGAATAAGAACATGAAGTAGATGAATTAGAAGTTACCCTTGAATCTTCTTCGATGGCCATTAGGCAAAGGTTGGCTTGTTCATCGTCGGTGGAGTCCTCATCACTCCAAGTAGCCACATGTGTCTTCTTCTTATGGCTTGAAGTGCTTGCCCTCTTCTTATTCATGGATTCTCGTTCAAGCTCTCTCAAGGCTTTCTTCATGAACGGGGCACACTTCTTGAAGAGATGAACTATCTCTTCTTCTTCATCCTCCTCTTCACTTGAGTAATCATGATGGCAAGTGGAAGATTTGAGAGCCATGGCACTTGCATTGATTCCTAGCCCTTTGATTTTCTTCTCTCCCATAGCTCTAGTTTCTTCCCTCTTCTTCTCATCCTCTTTGTTCTTCTTCATGATCTGATGAGTAAGGAGTGACCCCATGAGTTCATCAAGCTTCAAGGTCTTCAAATTCTTGGCTTCGATGATGGCGGTCCTCTTTGAGTCCCATGACTCGGGAAGTGAGTAGATGAGCTTTCGAACAAGCTTTTATTCCGGGATGGCTTCTCCATAGCCTTTGAGACCATTGGTGATAGTGGAGAACCTATCAAACATCTTCTCGATGTTCTCTTCCGGATCCATTTTGAAGTTCTCATACTCTAAGGTTAGGAGCCCAATCTTGGTCTCCTTGACTTCATCGGTCCCTTCGTATGTGACTTCAAGCTTGTCCCATACCTCCTTGGCACTCTCACAAGAAGACATCTTCTCATAGATGGTTGGGCCAAATGAACAAAACAAGATGTGCAAGGCTTTGCAATTAAGCTCCATCTTCTTGCGATCGTCTGCACTTCACTCCACTTTGCTTCGTTGAGGCACGAACGGACCATCTTCAACTATGTCCCATAGCTTGTAATCTCTAGATTTGATGAAGAACTTCATCTTTGTCTTCCAATAGGCATAGTGGGTACCGTCAAAGAAAGGCGGTTTGTCGATGGATTGCGCCATTGAGCTGGTTGTGTGAAATGATGATCGAGCTTGCCGGATCTTCTCAATAGGATGTGAATCCTCCTCAATTGAGCCAATCTCTGATACCAATTGTTGAGTTGTGAGGAGCTCGATTCGTTCAACCGTTCTTGCTCACCAAGTGGCGGAGAGGTGGATTTTTGGGTGGAAGGGTTGTGGAAGCTAAAATGTAAATTGACACAATGATTTATAATGGTTCAACCTTCTAATAAAGGTCTACATCCACTACCTTAGCTCCCCACTAAGGATTTCCAATCAATCAACTATTGATTCGTCCCCTTTTCTAGGCTTAGGAGGAAACCCTTTACACCGATCAAGCTTTCTACCTAAAGCCTTGATCAAACCCTCTTTTACAAAGAGAAACAATAAGCAAACACAAATCCCTCTAATAGGTGTTTGTTTGCACAATTAAAGCACTCACCCAAAACCTAAAACACTTGAGCAAATTTGACAATTTTGGCTCACTAGTGTTTGTCTATACAATAAATGACAATTTAAGCTCTAAGACAATTCTTGATCATTTGTTGATTGACAATATGAGCATTAGCCTTTACTTGATGCTTGGAGGTCCCTTTTATACTCCTTGATGAGTTTGTAGCCGTTACTAGCCGTTGGGATTGAATTGGAGCCGTTGAGGACTTTAATTCCCACCATAAATGCAGTTCTGCAGCTCACCATTTCGAAACGCTCGAACCCATTTCGAAACACCCTTTAAGTAGAAAGAGTTGTTGCAGTCTGACAAGGCACCCGTTTCAGAACGCTCTTGGTCGTTTCGAAACCCGTATCGAAACGCCTGTCCCCGTATCGAAACGCCCTGCATTTAAATGTTAGTTGGGAAATAGCCGTTGGGGTTTATGACCGTTGTGGTCAAAGCCACGTAGGCGTATCGAAACGGCATGGCCAGTTTCGAAACGCTGGGCAAAAATCTCATCCAGGGAATGCCCGTTTTGATACCCGTATCGAAACGTTTTAGCTACTGAATCCCTCGTATCGAAACGCCCTAAGGTGTTTCAAAACGCCTGGAAGGTTTTGTGTATTTTGGCTTTTGAAAACATGCAAAACTCTTTATAAAATATCCCTAAACATAGTTTCAAGTTATTTTGACTTTGGAAATTGTTTTAAATACTTTTTAAATCAGTCTAAAACATTTTTCAATTATTATATCAAAACATTAGTTCTACAGGATAATGTGTGTATAGATGATGAAAATTCTTTTGGTCAAATTTATGATGGCTCAGTGATTGTGCTCGATGCCCATGAGTGTCATACCACCTTCGTCACTTGGTGCACAAAAATTGCCGAACTTTCTCATCACTTGGTGGTTTCGACCATTCGGTGGTAAGTGGTTTACCATTCACAAGGTGGATGACTTTTGGCTTCATTTCTTTCGTGAGGAACAACGTCCAAACCTTGCCTAAATTATTTTTGTCGAGTTAGTCCATCTTGTTCAAAACCGTCATACCACATTCGTCACCTCTTTCACCTATGGCACCGCTCTTAGATTCATGTTTCACAAGCTTGGGATAAATTGTTCTCTTGATCTTAGAGTGCCTCTTACCGACCCCATTAATGACGAATCTCTTCAAAAGGCCAAGTTTACTTTTTATAATGGAGAATGGGTTTGCAATGCAGATCTTCTCGGTGGTGCTCAAGCCGGTCCATTGGAGAATGTTCCCGATGCTCTGGTTGCTCAACCTTCCCTTAATGAACTCATGGCTTACCTTGATGGGAATTTTTCTTCCTTGGATGCGAGGATGGATTCTAGCTTATCTACCATTGATACTCGCTTGACTTCCTTCGATGCTTGAGTGACCTCCGTTGAGAATCGTGTGGCTTCGATGGATATGACCCTTACCACTTTTCATATCGAATGTTGTGGTCATGCTCTTGGTGATGATGAGGAAGATGAAGGAAGAAGACGACTTTTAGGCTTTGCATCTTATTCATCTCAAATCATATTACCTATTCGGATTTAAGCTTATGCCTCTTTGATTCTTTTGACTTCCTATGACATTATGCTTTATGCTTATGCTTTATGTTTTTAAGTTTAAGTTGGATATTATTTTGCTTTGAATTTTATAATATTTATGTTGTTTGATTATCTTTGGAGTTATATTGCTTTATATATTATGTTGCTTTGAATTTTATAATATTTATGTTGTTTGATTATCTTTGGAGTTATATTGCTTTATAAACTTGTGTTTATTTGCCTTTATTGATTTTGATCTAACAAAAAGGGGAGAAGTATGAGATATAAAATTTTCAAAGGTTTTCAAAACAAACTTGCTTTTAGCCATAAAGAAAGCGGGAGTGAACTTAAAAATTTATTTCGGTTTTGTTATATCAAAAAGGGAGAGATTGTTAAACATATATTTGATTTTGATATAACAAAGACTATTTTTGTAAAAAGGAATAAAATTTTAAGTACATGTTTTACTCACTAAATTGACAAGCATTCAAACTTAAATTAATTTCTAAGTCAAAAACGTAAACTCCAAAGTTTTTCTAAGTGTTTTGGTACTCAAAATAGCCAATTTGGTACAAGAGTACCGATACGACCTATAGCGTATCAGTACATTTTTTCGCTACTAGAAAACTATTTTATACTTAATGACTATAAGATACCGATACACATGTAGCCGTATCAGTACAACTTATTAAACCTAGAAACCAAATTTGCTTTCGAGTATCGGTACGACTTATAACGTACCGGTACGAGGGTTAAAGATATTCAAAATCTTTGCATTTAATTTATTACCATTGACTTGTCAGTTTTATGGAAATCATAAGCTTTGAAAAATGGTTACTCGTACCGATACACTCTTAGGCATATTGATACGACTTTTTAAGCAAAACTTTCAAGAGTTCTAAAGAGCAAAACTGGTATCAATATAGTACGGCCCGTACCAATACCTATGTAAAATTCACTTTCCGTACCGGTACGCTTACTGGCGTACCGATACCCCTTTGTTGCAACGATTATTTCTTCTTATGGTAGGTACCGATACGAGTCTTCGCGTACCGATACCTAAAGTTGTTAGGCAACATTTATTGCAGGAAAAATGCAGCCCTACGACTATAATCAATATCCCAACTACCCAAACGGTATATAAAATCAAGTCTCCAAAGCTTCTTCAACAACTATTGAACCATTCAACAAGTCTAAAGCACTTCAAACACACATCCAACATCTTTGAGCCTTTATTGCCAAATCTTGTAAACCCACTTGAATGATTTCAATTATAATATTTTTATTCAAGTGTTGGGTTGAGTGAACCTAATTTGTGCAAACTATTCTGCCTTTGTGAGGTTTTCTTTGTTTGCTACATTTGTATTTCTCTTTGTGGGAGTTCTTAAGGTTTTGGGGTATAAACCTTAAGGGAGTTGTAAGGTTATCTCATTGAGCCTCAAAAGAAAAGTAAATCTAGTGAATTTGAGAAATCTTTTATGTGGATAGCTAAGGTAGTGAATATAAACCTTATTGAGAAGGTTGAACCACTCTAAATATCTTGTGTCTTTATCTTTTTGCTTCCACCATTTTTTTAATTGACAATTTACCCCAATCATGGCCATTTGAAATTGATTGTTCATCATAACAAGAAAGAACCTACGAGAAAGCAAAGAAAATCAGTGTTGAAATTGAAAGAAAAAAAGTAAGAAATCAAAACGTCACTTACCCCTTTTCTCGACAACCGAAATAGCAGCATTGAAATCCGAACGGTGAACGAACTTGTGGTGACACTAGTAGAGATATACTCGGATGATTCTTTAATCCGACGATGAGTTTTGGAGTTGAAGAAATACTGGGGGATAGGAAACGAAAATATTGGACCTTTTTGTTTTGAATTCAGGCATCGTCGGTGAAAATGGCAACAACCGGTGGTGATATGCGTGAGTTGAGAAGGTTTGGGGTTGTGGTTTTCATTAGGTTATGTGAGAAAACAAGTTGAGATTTTTTAGTTTATTTAGGGTTCTGTTTAAAATAAGGAAGAAATAATGAAATGAAAATGAATAAGAAAAAATAAAAAATAAAAAAGAGCACATATGTGGCATTTAATCAACGCGTTGTGCGAGATGTAAAGGATGCAAATTCCTTTAATTTGCATCCCGCCAATTGAGGCATTGGACGTAGAGGTGTAAATGAACCGAGCTTGAACGAACAAGCCTATGTTTGTGTTTGTTTGTTTAATTTTAAAGGTGTTCATGTTCAGTTCATGTTCGTTTAAAATTTTATATTATTTTCATGTTCGTTTATTTATTTTTGAAGGTGTTCGTGTTCGTTTGTTTAGTGTTCACGAACATGTTCGTTTATTTATTTTTGAAGGTGTTCGTGTTCGTTTGTTTAGTGTTCACGAACATGTTCGTTTAAGTGTTCGCGAACATGTTCGTTTAAGTGTTCAAGAACAAGTTCGTTTAAGTGTTCACGAACAAGTTCATTTAAGTGTTCGCGAACGTGTTCGTTTAAGTGTTCACGAATGTGCTCATTTATTCGTTCGCGAACATGTTTGTTTATATTTTAAAAAATGTTAACTAAATTAACAATAAATAAATAAATAAATAAATAAAAAGCAACAAATTAAAACTTACATTTAAACATGAACTTAATATAATATCCTTAGCAACAACAAAAAGTAATATTTAGATATATCCACAAACATTTTCATTCTATAAACGAGCTTATAAACAAACATGTAAACGACCCTATAAACAAGCTTATAAATGAGACTATAAACGAGCTTATAAACAAGCCTATACATGAGCGCATAAACGAGCTTATAAACGAGCTTGTTCGTGAACATAAACGAGCCGAACACACATTTGTTCGTGTTCGTTTGTTCATTAAACGAACATAAAATTTTTATTCATACTCGTTTATTTAGCTTAATAAACGAACATAAACGAACGTTATACGAACGGTTCGTCGAACGCTCTGTTCATTTACACCCCTAATTGGACGGAATCAGCCCGCACTTTTTAGCTTGGGTGTATGTATTTACACCTTAGGTCCTTCTGCCTTTAGGTAGCATTTCGTTTAGGTCCCGATTTTTTATGCTAAGTTTAATTTTTATTTAATCAAATCTATATTTTAGTCTTCGTGTCTTAGATTTAGATTTTCATTTTTAGGATTAATTTAATTAGTTTATTTTAATAAAATTGATTAGCAATTAGTCTTCCCAGTCTGTTATTTGGTCTTTGCATTGAATTTAATTTTTTAACTGTCTTTGATACTTGACGTGTGAATTCGATTTTGTTTGAATTGATTTTCCTAATATGCCATATGAACATATGCACTTTGGGTTAAATTTGGAGGTTTAATTAGCTTGCCTAAAGGGAGAGAGGAGATGAGGGTTAGGGTATATTTTTGGGGTAAATGATTAAATGGTAATAGACCAATAGGGTTTATGCATTGCACTTGGTGAGATCACAGATTTTTGTGTGGTTAAATTCAAATAATTTAAATTGGTTAAATTTTGGTTTTAAGGTATATTGTATGGTAAATTTGTTAAATTGAACACTTGACTCTCAAATTTATCTACTTTTAAATTTTCAACTTAGTCCCTAGTTTCAGGCTTATGCGATATTTTTATGGTAAAATTGTCAACTCGGTCCCTAATTTCGGTTTTATGCTATATTTTATGCTAAAATCAAATTGGTCCCTAATTTTAGTTTAGGTTTAGGCCTTAGTGTTAAAGGTTTAAGGTATATGTTCTAGTTTAGGGTTATTGGTTTATGAGATAAAATTTTATGGCTTATGGTTTGTGGTTTAGGGTTTAGACCTTAGTGTTAATGGTTTAGGGTATATGTTGTAGTTTAGGATTATTTATTTATGAGATGAATTTCCATGACTTAAGGTTTATGATTTAGGATTTAAGGGTTAGTGCTAATGGTTTAAAGTTTATGGTAATTGATTTATGTGATGAATTTCTATGGCTTAAGGTTTATGGTCAATGATTTAGGGGTTAGTGTTAATGTTTTAGGGTTTATGGTGTAAGTTAGGGCTTAAGGTCTATACTATAGTCTATAATATAATATGTATTACCATACGTGATGATATTATCATTAATTTATTACTATAGTCTATAGTATATGCCTAGCCTAGTCTATAATGATACGTGAATACAAGTACAACGTCATATGTGTTACATGACTGATGATAATTTTTTAGGGGTTATACTTATAGCCTATAGGTTTATGTGATTAGTTTAGGGTCTAGGGAAGAAATTTAGGGTTTATTAGTTTAGTGTTCAATTAATTCCCTACAAAGCTTTATTTAACAAAAAATAATTTTTATTTATTTTTAATTTATGTAATTTAGTCCAATATTTTTAATATGATGATATTTTTATTTATTTTATTCCCTAAAAAATTACTTTTAATTGAAATTTACTCATTTTTATTTCTAATTTTTATAATTTAGTCAAATAAAGTAAATATGGTGTTATTTTGGTTCATTTTAGTCCATAAAATGATATTTTTATCCAAAATTGACCCATATTTATTTTTTTAACTTAATTCAAACCCTATACTTTTTGTAATTTAGTCTAAACCACATAAATTATAAGTCCCTATAAGAATTCTAAAACTAAAGCTCAAATTTCAATTATAACGTAAATTAAAACTCGATTGAATTAAATTAAAACCTAAAATTAAAAATTTGGGACTTAAATGAAAAGCTTTTAAAGCCATATGAACTAAAACTTGCAGTTTACCCATTTCATTTTAAATTTTAAATTAAATAATTAATTTATTTTTTGCCGCCCTTTTTTTAGGTTGTAGATTAATTACCCTTTAAGGCCTTACCCGTTAATTTTTTTTAGTCATAATTTAAGTTTTAGTTTAATTCAATTTAGTCAGAAATATATATTTTTAAATTGTAACATATATCGACATCCCTAAGGGATATTTCGGTTCATATTAATCCCTAAAAATTTATTTTTATCCGAAATTGACCCACAATTACCAGACCTGAAGTCTATATGTATATGGTAAGACCCAGCTTGAAGTTCAATTGAAACCGATATTACCCGACCTGAATTTTATCCGTCAACAACGTGACCCAACCTCAGTCCATCGGAACCTGAATTAACTTGTCTATTAACTGATTTAGACCCGAACTGTTTTGGCTTGAAATGAGACTTACCTGACCTCAAATTAACCTGAACTCAACCTGATTCGAAATCAACCTGACAATGACCTAAATCCGAGTCGATCCAGACCCGACCTAACTCGAGTCGAACCATTGAATTGACTTGACACAACTCGTACCCGATTTGACCTGACCTACCATTACATGACTGAAACTCGTCCAATTACTTTTTTTCACATCCCTAGTTGTGCTAGTATGTCAATGATGTAGGTTTATATTGTAAAATGGCGTCGTTCTTTAGTGTCGCATCTCCTCTTCTTGCTCCCTTCATGCCATAGTTTCTTTTAGGTTGTTCTAAAATTTCTCATTTGTTGTATAGATTTTGTTTCGAGTTTAAATTAAAAAGTGATAGTTGTGAGTTTGATTTATTGGAAACTAAACCAAATCTGAAGGTTAGAGGGAAGATATACACTCACCGTATCATTGTTGGTTTACAACATGAAAGATAGTGGTTTTGCGGCAGTCGTAAAAAGTTCATCCCTTTTGATTTGGGCGGAGAATTATTGACCAAGATAAATAGGAGGGGTATCTTAAGAGCATATACGAGAGTTTTGATATGGAGGAAGTGGAGAGTACTGTAACAATTGAGTTTGTTTTCATTGATTAAGAGAATGAAAGAAGTTGCATTAGAAAGAAAGGTGATGAGCTTATATATACAAGGAGATGACTACTAACTAACTAACCCTAATCCAGCTAAGCTAACGTTTTAACTAACTCTAATCTAACTAAATTATCCTTAATATCCCGCATCAAGATGGAGGTTGGTAGATGCCAATGAGACCCATCTTGACAATAAAGGATTGAAAAGTAGGACCATGTAGAGCCTTGGTGAAGATATTCGCAAGCTGGTTCGCAGAACTAATATGGAACAACTTAAGAAAACCTTATCGTACTTTGTCGCAGATGAAGTGGCAATCAACTTCGATGTGTTTAGTGCGTTCATGGAAGACTTGATTCGATGCTAAGTGAATGGCGGATTGGTTATAACAGTACAAAGATACACTTGTGTCTGGAACTTGGAAGGATGAGAGGAGAGACGCAAGCCATACAAGTTCACATGTTGTTGCAGCCATGGCACTATATTTAGATTCACAAGAAGAGCGAATTACTGTGGCCTGCTTCTTTGATTTCCAAGAGACAATGTTGTTACCAAATAACATACAATAGCCGGAAATAGAACGCCTTGTATCAGGACAAGAGCTATAGTCAGAATCAACGAAGCCATGCAGTTGTAAATTTGATTCAGAGAAAAAACAAATCCAAGAGCTGGTGTTTTCTTAATGTATGATAAAAGATGGTAAACGGCCATGAGGTGAGGATGTCGCGGTGAAGTAATGAATTGACTGAGCAGAAGTACAACATACGTGATGTCAAGTCGGGTATGGGTGAGATATAGAAGACGTCTTACCAATCAACGGTACAACTGAGGGTCTGGTAAAAGTTCACCATCTTGAAGACTCAATTTGTAGGAAGCACTTATTGGAGTGTCAGTAGGCTTTGTAGCAAGTGTGCCAGTATCTTCTAAGAGATTCAAGGCATACTTTCGCTGTGAAAGTGAGATCCCTGAAGAGTTTCTAGCAATTTCAAAACCCAAGAAGTACCTTAATGTTCCCAGATCTTTGATCTTAAAGTGCTGATGAAGAAAAGATTGAACCGTTGAGAGCCGTTCCATATTGCAGCCAGCCAATATTATGTCATCGACATAAACGAGCAAGACCACCATGTTGTCACCTGAGCCATGAACAAAAAGAGAATGATCCGCAGAAGATTGTTAGAAGCCATAGGTGAGGACAACTTGAGAGAATGCATTAAACCATTGCCTTGAAGCTTGTTTCAGCCCGTAAACTGATTTTTGTAACTTGCAGACCAAGTTAGAAGCAGAGGATTCAGGGAGATATCCTTGTGGCAACTTCATATAAACCTCTTCATCAAGGAAGCCATTCAAAAATGCATTGTTAAGATCCAGTTGTAACAAATGACAATTCTTAGAAGCAGCAAGGGCAAGAAGAACCTTGAATGATGTCATCTTTGCCACTGGAGAAAAAGTGTCTGCGTAATCAATACCTTCCACCTGGGTGAAACCCTTGGAAACCAAACGAGCTTTGAATCTATCAAGGGAGCCATATGCCTTGTATTTCACCCGATAAACCCATTTCGAGTCAATAGCTTTCTTGCCTTCTGGGAGAGGAACGACCGTCCAAGTTTTAAGGGCTTCCATTGCGTTTAATTCTTCATCCATGGCAGCTTGCCATGCTGGGATTTTCACGACTTGATGGTAAAAAGTAGGCTCATAAATGGAAGAGACATTGGCAACAAAATGTTCATAGGTTGATGAGAGCCTCGAAGTAGACAAGGAATCTTCAATCGGATATAGAACACTAGGACTGATTTCTGCTGAAATGTTGTTGCAATGATATTTTGCCAAGTAAGAAGGTTTATGAATCTGCCTGGTTGAGCGACGAGTCACTGGAGGAACAACTTCAACTGGTCCAGTTGGAATATCATTTGCAACAGATGTAGCTGGAATATCAACTTTAGTTGATATATTTTGAGAAAGAAATGGTTCAACTGAAGAAGTGTTTGGTGGAACTGAAGAAGTGTTTGGTTCAACTGAAGAAGTGTTTGGTGCAACTGAAAAATTCTCTGGTGCAACAGCAACAGATGGAACACGTTCACCAAGATTAGATGCAGCTAGGAAAATTATGTCATTATGAGGAACCTGTGGCAAGGAGACAAAAGGAAAGGGATCAATAATAGCATTCTCAGTAGAGATTGTATGAAAAGGGAATATATCTTCATGAAATATAACATCACGAGGGACAACTATTGATTGGGATTGTAAAACATAAATTTTATATCCTTTAACCCCTAGAGAATAACCAATAAAAATTCCAGGTAAAGCTCTCTCTGTAAACTTGTCTTCGTGACTTCGAAGAGTAGAAACAAAAGCTAAGCAACCAAAGGTTTTAAAAAGAGAGTAATCAGGACACTTAGAATGAAGTAATTCAAAAGGATATTTATTATCTAAAAGAGGGGAAGGAATCATGTTGATAATGTGAGTGGCTGTTAACAAGCAATCTCCCCAAAACCGAGCTGGAACTCTTCACTGAAAATATAAAGCTTGAGCTACAACTAACAAATGTTGATGCTTTTGTTCAATAATGGCATTCTGCTAGGGTGTCTCGACACAAGAGAATTGATGTAAGATTCCCAACAGAGAAAACAAACCTGTGAACTTGAGCTCAGGAGCATTGTTAGATCGAAACACCTTTAAATCAAAACCAAATTGCCGTTTAGCCATAGAAATGAACTTAGGTATAATTTGAGTAATATCAGACCTATGTTGAAGTAAAAAGATCCATGTTGATCTTGTGTAATCATCAACTAAAGTCAAGAAGAAACGTTGAGAATTATAAGTTGGTATTTTAAAAGGTCCTCATATATCACAATGAATTAACTCAAAAGGCAAAGAAGCACGATTGTAAGAAATATTAAAAGGAATTCACTTTTGTTTAGCAAGAGGACAGATAGAGCAAGGTTCATCCTTGTGAGTAACAAAATTAGGTAAAGAATTTCTTAGAACATCTAAAACATTAGAACTTGGATGACCAAGACGATTGTGTCATGAAAAAAAAAATTATTAACACGATTGGAACAAGATTCAGTCTTATTTACAACACAATTTTCATGTTCAATAGATGTGGGAATAGCAATCTTGTTTTCAGAGGACATCAAATACAAGCCACGATGCATCTCACCCTTCCCAATTACCTGGTAAGGATCTTGTATCAAACATTGATCATGTTGAAAAAGAACCGTTAAATCATGATTATTTTTGAGTAAACAACTAATTGACAAGAGATTAAAGTTGAATTCTGGAACATATAATACATCGTGTAGAATTAATTTTGAAGAAATCCTAATTGTACAAGAAAAATGCACATGAACTATTGATTTATTTGGAAGAATAATAGTCTCATTCTCAATAGGAATCATGGATTCAAAAAACACTTTAGAGTAACAAACATGCTTAGATGCTCCATAGTCAAGAATCCAAGAATTCTGAGAATGAAAAGAAGTGAAGAAATTAATGAATGAAAAGATCTTGCCTTGCATGACCATGCTTACAGAGGTGGTAGCAGCTGAATGATATGTGGAAGCAGCTGCGTGAAGTTGACTAGTGAGCATAACAATAAGTTGCTTACACTGCTGAGTAGACAAAGAATCCGTGACATAATTCTCTTGTTTTTTGTTCTGAGGAAAAGGTATGGGAAACAACATTAATGTGAGAAGCATTGGCCTGTCTTCCTCTCGAATGATATCCAGAAGGAAAACCATGTAGTTTGTAACACTTATCCTTAATATGCCCCATTAAACCACAATGACTGCATTGAGGCCGAGATTTCTTGTGAACAACATTAGATTTGATAGCAAAGGACACATCAATAACTAGATTATCGAGTTTGATGAATCGTTGACTTTCTTCTTGTGAAACTAATGAAAACACTTTGGTGATGTTAGGCAAAGGATCCATTAAAAGGATTTGTCCTCGCACATGAGAATAAGAATCATTAAGCCCCATCAAGAACTGCATCGTTTGCTCCTTTTGTTGTTCTTCAAACATTTTTCGAACCCCATCACATGTGCATGCTGAACAAGAACAGAAAGGCTTGAGAGACACTAATTCATCCCAGATGATCTTGAGGTTAGTGTAATATGTAGAGACATAATTAGATCCTTAAACAAGATCACTCAATTTCTTGTGTAAAGAAAAGATCATTGGACCATTATTTTGCTGAAAACGATCTTGTAAATCTTTCCAGACAGCAGCTGCGGTTGAATGATACAAAAGACTCGCATCAATCTCCTTGGAAACAGAATTTAGTAACCAAGAATTAACCAAATCATTTGCTATGGTCCAAGCGTTGAAACGATCAGCTGGAATCCGTGCCGGAGCAGGGATAAAACCATCTACAAAACCAAGTTTATTCTTGGCAGATAAGGCCATCATCATTGCACGACACCAGCTATAGTAGTTGTCATTGCAAAGAAGTTGAGTAACAAGGATCATGCCAGGATTATCAGATTGGTGCAAGTAATATGGATTTGCACCATTGTTGAAAGCATCACTGAGATTGACTTCTCCCATGATGAGAGGAAAAACAAGAAAAGAAAAGAAGACGAGAGATGCAGAAGTAAAGAAACTCTCACAACTGATATCATGTAACAACTGAGTTTGTTTTCATTGATTAAGAGAATGAAAGAAGTTGCATTACAAAGAAAGGTGATGATGTTATATATACAAGGAGATGACTGCTAACTAACCCTAATCCAGCTAAGCTGACATTTTAACTAACTCTAATCTAACTAACTTATCCCTAATAAGTCCAACATCTACCTTTATTTATTTATTTATTAAAGATATAACAAAGAGAAATCAACAAACTTACCCGATACATGTATTCCTATATCCTTAATTAATGGTCAATAACACCTCTAAAAATATGTATCTCATAAATACTTGAGAGGACAATATCTCGTGTAAAACGGTTTGCTTGTGATAAATCTATCTTTGATAGTAAATGAACCGTCTTATTTGTATCTCGACACATTTAAAGAAGTACAAGTGTTGAATTACTAAACCAAACATATATATATATATATATATATATATATATATATATATATATATATATATATATATATATATATATATATATATATATATATATCAGTTGAAGTAGAAGAACAAGTAAGGATAGGCTCTAAACAATTCGTTTCAACCATCTCTTTATCCATTTTTAAGGATTTAATACACGATAAAGTGAATTCAACAAAATATCTATGTTGCAAAGATCCACTAATTGGCCTAATGGTTAAAAAGTTTATCTCAAATAATTACTGTAAAACCCGTTACATTGTTTTCGACATTAACTAAATTATCTATGTTGCAAAGATCCACTAATTGACCTAATGGATAAGGAAGCTTATATTACTTTATCTTGTTGTCTGTATTCAATCTCAGCGTGAGAATGTAATGCATCTCTATATAATAAAAAATATCTATGTTGCACTTCACCCGTCCAATACACAAACTAATCCATCTATTTGAATATTTTAAATATAACATTTTGTAAATACAATTGATAATTAAATTATTAGAAAATTTTATTTTTATCCATTTTAAATTTTGTTATATCTATCAAAACGTTATATAAATTTATTTAGTATTCCTTCATTATTAAATTTGTCATGGTTGACTTTTTGTAATTAATTTTTATAATTTTATTTTTTCTATTATTTAAAATTTATTATTGATAAAATTTTGAGAAAAAAATGTAAAAAAACTTTTATAGATAAGTGTTGTTTTCATTATCCAAAGAAGTAAGGGTGGAAATGGGGCGGTTCGGGGACGGTTTTGTATTACCCACTCCGTGCTCAACACTTGCGGGCACGGTTTTGGAGAATCCTGTTAAATGTTTCGGGGATTTTTTAGGACCCATACCCATCCCTTACGGATCCCCGCGATTTTCGGTTATTCTCCGTACAAAAAAAAAACAAAAAAAAATAATACATTAAAATAAACACTCAGCATTAAATCTCCAAAACTAAAAACATAAATGACTAAAATATTATTTTTTTACAATGACTAAAATATTAACTATTGAAACATATTGGCATGCACTACGTTTAAAAGAAAATATGTTACTAGTACTTTACGGATTCAGATCATGATCCGTTTGTTGTAAAAGGAAGAACTAGAAGAGCTAGATTCAATAATCTTTTCAACCATATAAATTATCTATTATAATTTTAATTGTTCGATTTATGATGAATTTTTGAAGTTACTGTCATCGTTGTTTTTAGAAACAGCCTACAATCTTTTTTTCTGACCTCTGCTCACTCAAAAATTAATAACTCCTAGTACATAACTCAAAATCAAGAACCGTTTGTTTTAAACGAATCTAGGCTTCCGTATGGTTATAGAAATATAATGCCCACTTTCTGATTTATCATTTAGATTTTTGGTGATTTTTCAAAGTCACTGTTAAAACTTCTTTCTAAGGAATATGCTGTTAAATTTTTATGACCTTTCAACATTCAAATATTCATATTTTTTAAAATACATATCGAAATCGATCACTGTGTATTTTAAACAAAACTAGACTGAATCACGTTTACAACGATATATAGACCACTTTTTAATTACTTTTATGAAATTTACAGAGAATTTTCAAACTTACTCCACACAACCATACTTTGGTTATAGAAGATTAGATTTTTGTTGAAAATGAGTAAATTGCCCCTATGTCCATTCAAATTTGTAAAATATTGGGGATTCATGCAGATATTTTTAAGGATCCTCACGGTGATTTATACGGGTACTGTTCGATTATCTCCACATTTCGAATATAGTAATCCCTGTCCCCATCCCCATTTGAGCTTCGGTGATAAAACTTCACCCGTCCCCATCCCTATGGGTGAAGAATTTGGTTATTCCCAATACCCATCGATTCGGATTCCCACAGTTTTCGGTTATTCCTCACCCGATTTCCACCCCTGCAAAGAAACAATCAATTAACCGCTATGATAAAAATATTTACAAACTAAGGCTATTAAACAAGACTTGAGTCAAGGCATAACTGAGTATTTACATCATCATTGTTGGTAATGCTCAAGGGAGAGAGTAAGATATGTAATTTCAAATGGGGAAGGAAAGTACCTCTTAAAGAGTCTATATTAAAACCTTTCCAACTCTCCTTGTTTAATGGATAGATGACTAAGGCCTCGCATGCGCACCGTCGCCGCCAGCTCAATTCGAGTCGTGGTAACATGTGTCTTTGACACATTCCGCACGTATACTACCTTTTTAGAGAAAGTTCATAAGGTTTTTCTCTTAATTTTTAATCTGTGGAAAAGAATTCTTCATTCTCTATTTAGAAGCACCCGGATGAAACGTTTCAAGAGATTAATTAGGCTTTTAATATGCAAATTAATTTTCTGCATTGACTTACGGCTTAGTTAGAGAATAATTGAACGTTTCCTATGCTGTTTTATAACCAAAATAATTATGCTTTGAATTTTTGCTTAATTGCATATTGTTTTGAATATTCAGAGCTTAATTGCATGTTAATTCTAACATGTTTTTAACTTTTTTCGCATGATTTATTATGCAGTACACGGTTTAAGAACAAAGCTTTTAATGAGTTTAATTCTTGTGTTTTTTTATGCTTTTACCCTCGTACTTTTGTCCTATAAATATGGTTTCTCTCGTTTCTTTTTAATCAACAAATACACTAATTTACATAAGTATTTTGTCCTCTACTTTGTTTTCTACCTAGTTTTTCTAGTAGTCTTTTTCGAGTTTGTGCTTACTAGTTTCTAGAGAAGAGCAATATTACTTTAGTCTGCTTCAATTTTCAGGTGTACGAATTCTCGAAAATATTGTGTTAATCTCAAAGGACATTTGCTCATTGTAGCAATTACACACATCGGGACGAATTCGCTTTTAAAACAATAAAAATGTTCTTACCATGACACGATTACTTGTTCTTTTATTTAATTATTTATTTTATTTGTCATGTCAGTGCTAACACCTTATTTTGTAGTAATTTTGCTAACAATTTATAAGCAAATTATTATTGTTGTAAAACCAATTCGGTAGTCACTCAAATCTAGAACGTGTTTTGAGGTTTTGTCGATGGGATATTATAAAAATTAGAAATTATGTTCGAGGTAATAACTTTCTGATTATTCTGGATGAATTGTTCTTTATATTTAACTTTGATGTTAAACGAGTTTTTTTTTATAAATATGTTTCAAAATCAACTTTAAAACATTTTAATAACATTTTTTAAATATGATTTTAAGTCACTGTCATTTGAGAGATATATTTATTAATACAATATTTATCGGAGATATATATTTATTATTCTAAAAAAATAATGAACATTTGAAAAAAAATCATAATAGGTTACATGTTAACTTGTAACCGATCCGTTCCTTAACGGTTACCTACTATAATGGTTAACCATTTAAAAGATTAACAGTTAATCGTTTCTTAACGGTTAGTAAAGATTAAGTTACGAATAATAACTGCTATAACAGTTAACCAACCGTTTAAGCTAAACGGTATGGTTAACCTACCATAAACATCCCTAGCTATAAGTGTAGCAACTACTTAATATTTTCTTAAACGGTTCTAATTATGGACTTAATAGTTAAAAAACTATTTTTTTGCAAGGATCTCATTTATTGTTGTCAATTACACTAACTGATGTTAATTTTTGTACTAATAATTTCTTTCGATGAGTTATATTTAGAATGACAACATTATGAGTAGAGATCATCTATCAGACCAAATATGCCGATGAGTGTGAAAAAGTATTATATTTTATATTTTTTTACTTAAATTATTGTTTAGACTTGGGCCCATTTAGTTGTTCATGCATAAATTCGTAGTTCTTTCGTTTATCGGTCTTGACCTTGTGTTTTGCTATTTTTGTGGAGAAATCGATGATTTGTTTGTTCTTCTTGCGCAAGAACGAATTGCCGAACGAGTTTCCAAGGCAAGTCAGAGATAATATCAGAATTTTTAAGCCTTATCTTTATCTTTATCACATTGGATAAAGTCTAAATTTAAATCAAGAGCTTCTGCAAATAATGATAGAGGGATTATCCCCTTAAATTTGAAATTCAAATTGAGATTTTCCCTCTATATAAGTGGATCGCATCTACAACATGAATATAGGAGGATCAGATCGAGAGTGAGATCGAACCAAAGAGAGAGACGGATCAAACAAAGGAGGGGTTCGACTTCTCCAGATTATTTTCTCCTTTTATCTTTCAATTAAACCATTGTCTGCGTCTTTATTTATGTTGATTTCTTCCAACCCAATCATAAACTAATTAAATTAGCTTGGTTATTGGGTTTTCAATGTTTATGAACAAATGAATTACTTTGGTTTTTAATTCAATATTCGGTGCTTATCCAATTCTTGGCTTATTATTATAATTTTAAGTATGATTGGGAAAGGTACTTGAATAAATCCATTTATCTAAGCTCGAGAGAGCTAGATTCACGAAATCAATTGGATACGAATTCTAATGAAACAACCGTTGGTGGAAATTAATTCGCCTTAGGGATAAGGAGTGAATTTCAATGACTAAGAAAACTTTACTGATCGATGGCATCCACCCAAGGTTAACGCAATGATGTATTACCGAGACTTGTACATTCATCAGTTCTTCAGTTTGGGCAAACTCGAAGACATCAAAGACTATTCTGTTGAACATCGAAGGGCTATTAATTGTCACGGAAATTCAGCAAGCTACTACATCATTACGCTCAATAACCCAGCCTACTCTCTCAAATCAGCTTCTTCTTTCATTTATCAATTTCTGTTAGACTTAGCTTATTTTAGTTTAATTTACTTGTTTATTATCACTTCCTATCACAATCAATTTTATTCCTCTTCAGTGTGAGAAGCTAAAAGTCAAGTTTCACCAAACCCCATGGAGACGATCTTAATCTATACTTTTACTTGTGACGTGTATACTTCCACCATTTGAGTAACACTTAAATCACACAACAAGTTATTGACATTGTTGCCGGGATTGACAATTACGACGTCATTTTTAATTACTTGCACGTTTTTACATTTTGCTATTTGTTTCAATGGGTTACACTTTTGGTTTTGCGTTCGTTTATGACCAGAGCGAGACCTACATCACAAAACTACCTACTTGAACTGAAGATTGAACGAGTTCTTCATAGAAGAAAGAGAGAGCTAAGAGCTATGGCAAATCTAGTCGGCAATCAGAATGTCGCGGCAGGAAACATTGCAGCTCTAGTAGAGCCACATGTTCATGTATAGAACAGACCAACCCAAGATCGTTTGATTCCAGTCGTACAGGATCTCAATCTAGGAATTGTCACTCCTGAGATTCAAGCTTCACAATTCGAATTGAAGTCGATTATGTTTAACATGCTCAATTCAATTGGTCAATTTGGCGGTTCACCATACGAAGTTATCAGGCAACATCTAAGATCTTTCATAGAAGTTTGTGATTCTTTTCAAAAACAGGGAGTCCATGAGGATGTCTTGAAACTAAATTTATTCCTCTATTCACTGAGGGATAGGGCGAGAGTATGGCTAAACAGTATACCATCCGGATCTTTATAATCTTAGGCAGATCTATGCCGTAGTTTCCTTATCAGGTATAATTCCACCAATATGACTGATAGACTTCCTAATGACATTACTTCCTTTCGTCAAGCAGATGATGAATCCATGTCTGAGGCTTGGGACCGATACAAGGAGCTTCTACGCAAATGCCCTACTCACGAATTCAGAGAATGGACACAAGTGGTAATATTCTACAATGGAGTAAATGCACCGACTAGGATGATGTTAGATTCCTCGGTAAATGATACTCTCCTATACATATCACCTGAGAAAGCCTTAGAGATCTTGGATAGACTTGCCAATAATTACTACCATTTCTCATCCACCAGGAAGAGACTTACAAGAAGAAATGCCACGTCAATTAGCTTGAATCATTGTATGCTATTTCAGCACTACTTGTTGCATTAACCAACATGGTTAAGAACTTGAAACGACCCAATAATACACAAGAAGTTGAGGTAGAAGACTCATTTTGTGTTTTATGTAATGATTATCATAATTTTTTTTCTAAATGTCCGCAAAATCTAGAGTCTAGTTTTTACGTTAGAAATTAAAACTGGAACAACATTCCATATTCCAACACATATAACCCAAGATGGCGGCAACACTGTAATTTTTCTTGGAGTAAGCAGAACAACTCCAACAATCCATCGCGCTAGAGTGCAGAAGCATTAGGGTTCCGACCAAACTTGCCACGGTAATAGAATCAATTGCCGCAACAAAAATCATCACCAATAAGTTCTTTGGAAGTAACTTTAAATGCTTTTATGCTTAAAACCGATTCTTATATTGTTGAGACAAGTAATTTTATGAAAAAGACTGACTCTTTTATAAACAGAGTTGAGACACAATGTAGAGTCAAGGAGCAGCATTAAAGACACTGGAAATGCAAGTGGGGTACTTCGCCCAAGTTTGAAGCACGAGGCCACAAGGAAGTTTTCCCAGTGACACTGAGGTTGCACGAGGAATGAGCCATGAATATTGTAAAGCGATCACCCTTCTTAGCGGACCAAAGATGAGCAATGATCCTATTCACAAATGAAGAGAGTAACCAACAAGAGAGCATTCCTTTGTTGAGAAAGACGTGCCCAGCAACAAGGCTACGAAAACTATAGATAACGAGCCTTTAGAAGATGCCATGACAATACTACTTGCCACCACAACTCTACTCAACACTGCCAAGCCAGGTGAGAAGAGCAAAGGCAAGGAGATCAAATTGCCACCACCATTTCCATAGAGGATAAGAAAGAAGAAGCACGAGTATATGATGCATGTATAATGGAAGAGCAATTAAGAGCAAGTATACTCGTCGATCATGTAATAAAGTTATAAGAAGAGTGTCGAACCTACATGGATTAGAGTGATAAACTCAAAGCAATCACACTTAACAGTTAATGAAATAGTATCGGTGTGGAGATAAGATTTCTAAACTAGATGCAAGAAAAGTAAATTTTAGTAGAGATTAGAGAACAAATAGATATTGTAGCAAGAAGTCTAATAATTATGGATGCTGGGTTTATTGCCTAAGAACTATGCCAATTATCATTAGAATACTATAGCAATGAGACAATACTTACCTATTCGACATGGATTTTTTAATGAACTCCTAGACTCTCTCAATACTTAGAAGTTGATAACAAGATGTTATGTCAATATATGTCTACGTAATCCCTAACAACTTATTATATGTTCAAGTTCCCCTTATTAGTCGATGAAATCCTAAATTTATCTCTAAGCCATATTAGGACCTAAGTTAACAGCTTAAGCTCCACTATTCATACGATCTTACTTAACTCTCTCGATATTAACTCACAAATCAATAATTAAAGGCTTTTCTTGATAGCTTATACAATAATTAGCATTACGAACAATGGACAAAATAGATAAGGAACAAGTACTATAGCATTAAACAAATATCATCCACAATAAACCCAACCAAAAAGTATCACAATAAACCCAACAAAAAAGTATTTAGCTAATGTCTGAGCAAATATCATCCATAATAAAAACAATGAAACTCGCGGCAGTTTGTAAAGTAAGAGAGCAAGAAAGTCGACCGTCCTCAAGATTCTCCTTCAAGCCCTCAAACTGTGCTACAACGCTGTAAAGTGCTCATAAGCCCTATATTTTGTACGCATTTTATCTCATATTATTGTTGTTCTTAAGTGCATTTTAGGCATATTTAGGTGCATGCATGCATTATTCACAATATTCTTCGCTTTTCCTTGTTTTATTTGAATATCTTTGAATTGATGAGAAAAGATACTGTTTTAGTTTAGATTTAGTTTCAGGTGCTAGAAGCTGTCAGATGGAGAGAGGAGCTGATGCTGAGGCAGCAAGCCAAGGAGTTGTACTGAAGCAACTCAACACAGTGAGAGATGCTGCCGAGTAGCTGCCGCCGCCATACATACCGCCAAAGGCAACAACCGAAGGAATTTGTGAATTGGAGTGCGATTGGAAGAGCATAATTTTGTAAGTTCAATGAGCCCATCCATGCTATTTTCTGATGTCGAAAATAGCAGACTGAGCCGCCTAAGAGGAAATTGTCCATGGCGGCTTAAGGTTACTTGTGGCACAAGGAGTCCAACTTCAAGACAAAGAAGTCAGATTCAAAGGATGCATTTAATGCAAAAGCTACTTTATCATAAAGAAGACTTCTACTCTAAGGAGAACTTACCCTAGGCCATGCCTTATATATATATATATATATATATATATATATATATATATATATATATATATATATATATATATATATATATATATCCGATCATACCTTGTATTTTAAACAACGGATAGTCGACATAGCTTAGGTTTCTCTTGTGTTTTCTTACCGCCACTATGTTCTAAATTCTCTAGGGTTTGGGTTATGTTGTAAAGTAGTTGTGATAACAGTAGTTTAGGTTTAAGTTTGTTTTTGCAATAAATTCAAGGTTTGTTTATTTCATGTTATTCATTGTTTTCAATTGAGTCAAGAGATCGATTGTGAGAAATCCATTTGTTTGGCATCGAGAGAGTCAAACTCACGAAAGAAGTAAGCACGATCTCATCAATACTAGGTGTTGATCAATCCAGCCTAGACATATGTTAGGGTTTAAGGCGGATAAAAGAGGACGAAACCAAGGTTGTTGTTTGTTGCAAGATTCACGCTGATGGGTATTATCTGCAGTGGGCAACAACATTATTCCGACTTAAACATAAGCAGGATCATTATCGAAGCGTTCTGTTGAGCCTTGAAGGTCTGACAAGTTTGCCGCCGAGCAACTCCTTTGTTCCACTACCGAGGCAACGAATGCGTCGAAGCACCAATCTGCCATCTTCCGCCGAGGTAGCAGAGTCTGGCAGCGCAAGACAACTCAACCTATTCAACGCAGTTTCACACTACTGAGCAGCATAACCTGACCCATTCTATCACTCTGATCTCTTCTATCAATTACTTGTGTTATCTACTTTTCTTTTACAAACTAAAATTTACTTGTGCATTTAATTTTCCTTGTGCAGGAATTGCGATTCGAATTAGCTTTCCAATCCTTGTGGGAGACAATATCTTTTATACTATAACTTGACAAGAGTGTGCACTTGCGCTCATATTTAGAGAAGACCCAAACGCTCTACAAGTTTTTGGCGCCGTTGCTGGGGATTGACAAAAGTAAATTCATCTTTATTTTTCTACACTTTTATTTTATTGCATTTAATTTTAGTTTTTATTTTTACTTCTTATTCGAAATTTTTTTTACAGTCTTCTTGTCTAGTGCATGACCAGAGGAAAATCGTCTACATAGACGAGATCGAACGACGAGCAAGGAAACTAAAGAAATAAGCAAGAGACCCCTCGAAGACTAAAGAGAAATGACAAATAGAGGCAACCATGCATAACGACCAAGACGAAAACCCTGCCAACAATGCCCGCAACGGTAGGGATGGACAGGAAGATCCGCCACCCAGGCAGTAGCCCCCAATTCTACCTAGGCAGCAACAATATGTGTGCACCACCAGAGATTATTTAGAGCACGACTTCATAGGATTTGACCCAACTGTTGCAGAGCCTAAAATCAAAGCAGATCACTTCTAGCTGAAGCCTGTTATGTTCAACATGATAAACACATTGGGGCAATTTGGAGGAACTACCACGGAAGATGCTCGACAACACTTGAGAGAATTCCTAGATATTTGCAGAGCTTTTAAGATACATGGAGTCCATCAGGATGTGCTTAAGCTGAGATTATTTCCCTATTCACTGTGAGGTAGGGCAAAGCAGTGGCTGAACAACCAACCAGCGAGATCATTCAACATTTGGACGGAGTTGTGCAAGGACTTCCTAGATTGTTTTAGTCCTTCAAACATAACCGATAGATTAAGAAACGAGATCACTGCCTTCCGCTAAGGGGCTGACAAACCAATGTATGAAGCTTGGGAGAGATACCAACATATGCTGAACAACTGTCTGCTTCATTGTTATGTTCTATAATGGAGTAACTCAATCGACACGAATGATGCTCGATGCTTCAGCCAATGGAATCATCTTGGATAGACCACCCGAGGAGGCACTACAGATTCTGAACAAGATTGCGAAGATTGACTACAAGTTCCCTACAGCCCGCCGCGACAGTATAAGGCGGCCAACTGTTATGAATGAAGCAGAAGTCACTGAATTTGTCAATGCCCGCCTGGATAAGCTGACAGAGTTGGTAATGAATATGGCCAAAGGGAAAACATATGAGGCCAAGGCTGTGGAGCCATTTTGTGATGAGTGTGGGGGCAACCACGATTCCTCGGAATGCAGTGAATCCGCCAACTTCATGGGAACTTTTGAGAGGAACAACAGACCCAACACCAACACATATATCCCAGGCTGAAAAAAGCATCCAAACTTCTCATGGAGTAACCCCAACACGGCTGCAAATCCAACCCAGCAACCAGGAGGATATCAGCAGAACCTGTCACGACAGCAGCCTCAGTAGCAACATAATACGAACAATAATTTACTTAAATCTACTTTACATACTTTTATGTCTCGCACTAGTGACTTTATTGTTCGTACTAATAAATTTATTGATAAGACTAAGTCTTTTATGGACAGGACTGAGATGGGGATGAACAACCAAGAGGCAACAATAAAGAACCTAGAGACCCAGTTTGGGCAGTTCACTGAAATCATAAGCAACATGTTAATATGTGCATCATCAAGCAATACAAAGGTCATAGAAAATCCCACTTATGAGTAGTGTAAATCGATAACAACAAGAAGTGGGAAACAAGTGGATGAGCCCAAAATTAAGCATCCAAAGGAAAAGCAGCCAGAGCTACACGCCGCAACAACACACGAATAACCTATTGTGGCAGCAAAACACCCTGATGTCCAGGTAGATGACAGCAGCCCTGAGACAGATGATCCTGAACCACCACAAATTAAATTTCCTTGCAAGGAACACATCCAAGACATCCGTCTGCCACCGCCTTTCCCCCAAAGGCTTAAACAACAAAAGCAAGAGCACCAGTTCAAGAAGTTTCTGGATATTCTAAAGCAGGTGCACATCAACATCCCACTCGTGGAAGCAATACAAAACATGCCAAATTATGCGTAGTATCTGAAAGATATGGTTTCCAAAAGAAGAAGAGTGAGGGAATTCGAGACAGTAGCTGTCACGGAAGAATGCATGGCAATGATGCACAACAAGGTGCCACCCAAGAGGACAGATCCAGACATCTTTATCATTCCATGCAAGATAGGCAGCAACCATGACATGCGAGCTCCATGTGATCTAGGAGCAAGTATTAATATGATGCCCAAGGCTGTCTTCAACAAATTAGAAATTGGACAAGAAAAGCCAACCTCCATCATGCTCCAACTTGCTGACCATTCCTTTGTGCAACCGGAGGGAAAAGTTGAAGATATCCTTGTACGAGTGGGCAACTTCATTTTCCCAGCTGACTTCCTCATCCTGAACTGTGTAGCAGACGAGAACGCCCCCATCATTCTTGGGCGACCATTCTTAGCCATGGGCAGGACATTAATAGATGTGGAGAATGGGGAACTCATAATGAGGGTTGAAAATCAGAATATCAGGATACATGTTCTACAGCCCACGAAGCTAGAAAAGGAAAAAGAAGTCTGCTAAGACACACATGCCTCCAAGGCCAGCACAGAAACAGGGCAAGGCAGCAGCTGCCAGGGTAGAAATCAGAGCAACAAGAACCCCAAGGAGCTGGATAACCCACATGGACAACAAGCAAATCACAACCAACTCAGGAAGTGGTTATGTTTTGGAGATGCACCTGTGATAAGGTTTTTTCGAGAAAACCGACTAAGTGAGGCCTTATCACTATCTCTTCTTGAAAAGGGATTTATTTTAAAAAGGGGGGGATTCGGATTTATAAAAAATGGTGAAAATTTGGAGTCGCCAGCGGCCACTAAGGTAGGCCGGACACCACAAAACCAGAGATTCATTTAAAAACGGGTTCGGGAGTTGGTTACATGTGGGGAAGGATTAGCAACCCCATCACGCCCGGAAATCGATACCAAATGACTTGTTGCCTTTTGATCGATAGAAATTATTTAAGAATCAAAGTGAATTTAATAAAGTGTTCTCGAATGAAAATATGACTTAAATAGCATGAGCTTTGTCGAATAGTGGCATTAGGATTAATTAAACATTTAATTAAAAAGGATGACGGTACACCGGACCATAGACTAAACCGACATCATATAAGACTGACTGCCGTGTTAGTTTAGGGTTCGGATCTCGTACGTCACCTTTATGCATGATGCAGACAAATAATGGATGATGAGTGATATTTTCATTTTTACGCTTTCGCTTACCTAGAGACGGTGATAATTAACCCAAATATTCGATCGACATCCATTAAGCTAGGACTGTCATTTTTCGGATACCGGGGTTAATTAATACCTCTCTTGGGGTACACTTTAAATTAATTAATCATCGAGCAAAATTAAAGAGTCACATGTAATGACAATTAGAATGCATGTCACAACAAACATATTCAAACCATCATGAAAACATATAGAAAACACATATTTAAACAAGGCTAAAGAAAATCATATGATCAAATATTATAACAGAACATGACACATATTATAAAACCATATATCATATACACATTAAATGAACATAACAATATGCAAAATAATATATATTCGATGCATAAAAAACATAATAAAATGCTAAGCATAAAAGCACACATCCACATAAAAACGTACCAACCACATATCATACATATACATTTAATAAACATAACAACGTGGCATAAAAATAAACACATGCTCGATACTAAAATGTATTAAAAAGACAAAATGCATGGTTGACGATATATAATATTGCAAAAACAATAAGCAAGATAATAAAATACGAAGTAAATAAAATGCAAACTAATAGGGACCAGTGCTGTAAATTATCCATAAAAAACATTAATTAAATGACGAAATAGGGACTTAATTAAAAAGACGCGGAAATCTACAAGGACTAAAAGGGTGATTAACCCACCCGAAAATCGATTAAAACAAAAGTCAGGACGAAATTGAAAGAGCTCGAAAACATGGAGGGACCGCGGAGAGGGTTTTAAAAAGCGGAGACCCTCACGTGCGTGATTAGCACGACACGGAGGGGTTAAAAAAGCAATTAATCCTATTTTAAAAGGCTGAAATACTATAAAAGCTAATTTAAAGCCATTTCGACCCCTTTTGCAAACCCTAGCCCCCCTTCTTTCTCTCTAGACGACGACGGCGAAACCCTAAACACCGGTCGTCGCTAATCGACGGTCGGCGAGCCCTAAACCCCGAAAGAAAGCCCCATTTTTCTATGCTTCTAACTCAACCAACACACGAAAAACCAGAAAAAACAACAACATCTCGTCCTTCGTTTTATCAGAGAAAAAGAAACTCGAAAAACCCTTTTTTCTTTTTATTACGAAACCCCTTCCCGATCTGCCATTTACCCCCTTTTTATCGGCTCACCTGACACGGCCAAGGAAATCGTAGGGCTTGTTGCCAGAAGAAAGGAAACGAACAGGCCCAGGGAAGATGACTCGATGAAGGTAATAAAGAACCCTAACTCATTTTTTTGTTTCAAAATGCAAGATGAAAATAATATACCTCTGAAAATGGCTTCTCTTTGTATTGATGCGAATATGATTTTCCCCCAAAAATTTTCCTCTGATTACATTGTTTGGTTCGAGCTTTATATAGCAACGAAATTACGTTTTTTTGAATTACATGAAATTGGAACAAAATTGCTATTGGCTGCCTATTCTTTTATCTTCATTCATATTGCAGCTCTGATTTCTGTTGGTTTGTTTCTGTAATTGATGTGCATTTTCTTCCTCTGACATTCTGGTTGTGGTTTTTGTTTGCATGCACCGCTGGCCGTGAGGAGGGGACCTGCAGAGGCAGACGACGGATCGGCATCGTGGAGTGATCCTGACCGTTGGTGGAAGATCTGGACGGTCGTGTAGCACGCGTGGGGGAATCCAAACAGTCGCGCGTGGAGTTCTCCTTGCCTCGAAGCCGTTAGATCGTGTCTTGATCTAACGGTTCTAATTCGGGAAGCGCGACCTCATCAGATGGGTGCTAGGGTTACCACGGGAGAGTAGATCTGGGCCGTTGAAGCCTTCCTGATCACACGGCTGTGATCCGAGCGGCGCATAACCCATCAGTGCTCATCTAGGGCTTCCTCTACATGGCTTCATCTGGGCTGTCAGATCTAATCAGATTTGGTGGTTGTGGTTACGGCGGCTGCATAGACAAAGTGTAGCAATTAGGGTTTCTATCAGATTTAGGGTTTAGGCCAAAAAGGCCTCACTTGTAAATGAACTCTGAACTTTGGGCTTATTATTTAATTAGACTTTTAGGTATTTAATACACTGGGCTTTTTGTCATTTATTTAATGTGTTTATATATTTTTGGATTTTCAGATAATAATAATGATGATAGTAGTAATGATAATATTAATAACAACCAAAGACAACAACAACAACAACAACAACAACAACAACAACAACAACAACAACAACAACAACAACAATAATAATAATAATAATAAGATAATACTGTAATAATAATATACGAACTTAACATAATAATTAATGTTGGTAATAGATGATAGGTAATAGTAATAACATTAATAATTAATAATGTAATAAAAATAATAGATAATAGTATAGTGAATAGTAATAACATAATAAACATAGTATAGTAGTGTTAATAAATATAATATTGGTAATAGTTATAATAATGGTAATAAATATAAAGGTAATAATAATAACAGTCTATGGTATAAGATGATAATAAATGGGATAGATAATAGTAATGAGTAGTAGAAGATTAATAATAGTAATTCATAATTCATAATTCTAATAAATAATATGTATATATTTATGTATTAATTAAACAAAACCCAAAGTGAATAAACAAACCCCCTCTTATTTAAGCATATGTAAGGGTCAATTAGCCCGGACAAAATTAATGATTACAGCACCCCAATGCAATCCCAACATAACTTAATTTATTTTAAATTTCTTTCTTTTTATTTTTATGTTTTAGGATTAGATTTTAATTTATTGCAATTTATTTTCCATATTTTTATTTTTTAGATTTAATTATTTTTATTTCAGTTTTCTTTATTTAGTTAATTATTTTTATTTTCAGGTTTAGGAATAAATAAGCAGGACCAAGAAAAATGCCCAACAAGGAGCTCGCTCACCATGCCTTTCAGACAGTTGAAGGCAGCCCACCGCAAAAATGCGTAACGACTAGAAGACCCCTAACGGCTAGCTGCCAACGACTACAACTTAACGGACGTTAAATCTCGTAACACGCGCCATAAAAATCAGCCCGTTAGAATTTAATGCTGCCACGACATCTCTCGACAACTTCTATATATACCTCAATATTTCATTCATTTTCCTTACTTTATCTCCTTGTTTAAACCTCTTCTAAATCCACTTGCTCTCTCAACTATTTTTCTATTTCTCAGCTATTTTCATATTACAACCGACTCACAGCTATGGCAGTATCACAATCCAAACCCACCTTCTAGAGATTCTTCTCCGAACTAGACCAGAAACGGAACATAACTCAATTTGCCAACATAGAAGTTTGGGAGGAGCAGGGGTTCCACTACTCACAACAAACTAGAGACCTAGGTCTCGAGCCCGCCCTCTTCGAGAAAGTTCACGGCCAAGGGCGGGAGATATTCGCAAAGCAGCCTGAGGTGGCCAACATCACCCTCGTCCGAGAGTTTTATGCCTTCCAACCCCGCCCAGAAATACCATTTTTCTTTGTCTGAGGGGAGGCAGTAAAGCTCAACGCCGCCACCATCAACAAGTTTTATGGACTAGAGATGGACGACAACCCCCATGAGGACTGGCGGCAGACACTGACAACATGCGATTACGACATGATGAAAGACACGCTATGTGAACCTAACACCCTGTGGCTGGCGGGGAAACAAAGCAGATCTGTCCAGCACCACCGCTTGCTTCCGGAGGCAATACTAAGGAATATGTTCATCAAGCGTCGCCTACAGCCCACCTCCCACAACACAACTATTGACCAGCCCCGTCTCGTCTTGATACATTCAATTATGAACAACCTGCCGATCAACGTGGGTGAAATTATATGCAAAGAAATCTATAGCTGCTACCGGAAGTCGAAAGGCATGCTTTACTTCCCTTCCCTCATCACTGGCCTGTGCGGAAACTTCAACGTCCCTTCTGACTCTAAAGACGTGCTGACACCATCAAGGGAGGGTTGGACAAGGAAGGTCAGGCTCCAGATGATGCATGCGCCTGAGACAGAACCAATCACACCCTCTTAGCTATTGACCGACACCCCCGCTGCCCCGACAGCCAGAGGTAGTACTGAAGCTGTCCAAAACTCTAAAGTTATCCAGCTGCTCATCACATTGATCGCCAGCAACAAAAGAATCGAGCAGTGTAAAGTGTCTATAAGTTCTATATTTCATGCACATTCCATCTCATATTATTGCTATTTTGAGTATATTTTAGGCATAATTAGGTTCATGCATTGCATTTTACAATATTCTTTACTCTGCCATGCTTTGTATTGATTTTCTGTTATTTTGAGTATATTTTAGGCATAATTAGGTATTGTTTTATTTGGTACTAGAGGCTGACAGAAGGAGAGAGGAGCTAAAAACATGATATTGAGGCAACGAACTGCGGAGATGTACTAATGCAGTTCTTGACAGAGACAACAGTTGCCGAGTAGCTACCACCCAAGACAAGAAGATGAGAAATTGGAGAACCGGAGTGCGATCTGTAGAGTAGAAAATCCTGATCTTAACGATGTTGTCCACTCAATTTTTTGATGACTGTAGCAGCAGCCAGAGAAGCCGAAGGAGGAACTTGAGTTTACTTGCGGAGCAAGGCAACGTGATTAAGTCCACATTCAACTTAAAGAAGTTAGCATTTAGGGTTGCATTTAATGCAAAAAGCCACTTTGAAGACTTCTACTCCAAGAAGGACTAGACCTAACTTATGATTATATATACTCATTGTAATTGTACTTCAAAACAACTTAGTTTTTCCCTTAGGCATAGTTTAGGTTTTCTTGCCGCCTTTATGTTCTTAAACTCTCTTTGGGTTTGGGTTACGTTGTAATTAGTGTGAGAACGATTGCTTAGGATTTTAAATTTTTTTTTTTGCATCAAAGCTTCAAGGTTTGCTTATTCCATGTTCTTCATAGTTTTCAATTAAGGCGAAAGATTAGTTGATTACTATCCATTTGTTTGGTAACGAGAGAGTCGAACTCACGAAAGGGGTAGGTACGATCTCATATATAGACAGTGTTGATCAATCCAGCCTAGACATAGGTTGGGGTTTAAGGCGGATAAAAGGGGACGAATAAACATTGCTATTTTTGCATGATTCACGTCGCGACTGGTATTATCTGCAGTGGGCATTGACCGCATTCTGACTTAGACATAAGCGATATCACTTTCGAAGCGTTATGCCGAGCCTTGTTGTTCTGTTCGAGTTTGCCGCCGAGAAACAAGTCCATTCCCCTGTCGAGGAAGCGAGAGCGTCTCAGCAGCCCAACTGCGATACCCCGCTGAGGCAGCAGAGTCTGGCAGCGTAAAGCAACTTGTCCTATTCAATGCAGTTTCACACTAAGTAGCAGCATAACCTTGCCCATTCTATCAATCTGATTTCTTCCCTTTTACTTGTGTTTTTATTTTATTTTCCTCCTAAACAAACCAACTTATTTTTGCATTTACTTTTCTTGTGCAGGAACAATGAATCGAGTTAAGCTGTCCAATCTCTGTAGGAGATGATATCTTTTATACTATTACTTGACAGGAGTGTGCACTTGTGCTCATATTTAGAGAGCACTAAAACGCTCCACATGCAATATCAGCTGATCTTCATGAAGTACGTAGGGGAAGTCCAAGAGGCCTTTGTGGCCTATCTGCTACAGAAGTTTCCCAACGACGACCCTTCCCCGCCCACATTCCTAGAAGAACTGGCCGCAGCAGCTGATCCAGAGAGACTACACCATTAGAAGCAGCTGCCCGCCACGCCACCTTCCACCACTAGATGCCTTCTGCAACGCGATACTTGTCCTAATCAGCCATTTCCTCCTCTAACATGGTGGCAGACACTCCAGAGAGGCATCAACAACAATTCTCTCCAGCCTTCACAGCGAAAACAGTGGCAGACACCTCCCCTTCCAACAATGCTGAGCAGCAGACCGCAGAAACAAGGGCACCTATAGCAACAGAGGAACCATCGACAGAACCTATGGCGGAGCCAAGCAGGAAAAGGAAGTGTCACATTATCTCAGACGAGCCGGAGGATGAGGAGTCAGAATCTGAACCTGAACAAAGTGAAGCCCTTTGTCCCACTCCCAAGAGAGTCCAGCCGCCACAGACAGCAAAGATATCGCCTGTCAAGCCTGCCGTCCGGATATCTGCCAGCTGCCGACTTGTCATCCAGTCTTGATCTTCCTTCTCTGTCGCAAAGACTCCAACATCATCTCAACCATCCGACAACTTCTAGCGTTATTTCTTTTCTTTATTTTTCTTATTTTGCTGTTTTAATTATTTACCTTGTCTTTTATTTTTTGTTTATAATTTATTTTGTGCATTGAGTGCAATGCCCATCTCGAGTTTGGGGGGATTAGCACTCATCATTGTTTAGGCATACTTAGAGCATATAGGTTGCATAAATTACTTGCCTCTAAAATTAATCGAAATAGATTTTTTTGTTAGAACTTGTGCCTATGATAGGATAGCCGATTTTAAACTTTTCGCACCAGCTAAAAAGAACTTAATTTTGGGAAAGCATGAAGTAAACTTAGAATTTTTCTATATATGCCAAAAAAATTAAAAACACTACTGTTACTTGCTGAATTTGATTGAATTTCTGATAAACACTATCTGCTTTAATTATTTGTGAAATTCTAACTTGGTGCAGGAATCTGCCGCGACAGGCAACAAACAAAAAAAGAAAAGCATTGCCACGACAGGAAAGAAAAAAAATTATATGATGTTTTCCCTAGAGGTGTACGAAACCGGCTCTAGGAAGAATCATGTGCAAGGAGACTATGCTGCTATCAAAGTTTATGAATCTGAAATTTTTTGAAGTGACAGACAAATTAACATGAGTGAATGAAAGTCTTCACGGGATGACTCTACTCAATGGGTTCGGGGTTTTGTAGTTTGCTCCTATCTTAATTTCAGACCTAAAGAGTAGTTGTGATGAGCTGAAGCCCTTATTGCCATGATTATAAAATGTGCTTAATTATGTTGCCTCGGCAGCAACCTTATATTACCATGACAACACCTTTGTTTACTTAGAATATTCTTCAGATTCAGCTTGTACACATTTATGCACACACTTCACTGGCATTATAGTTTAATTCTGAGGTAATTCATGCTAAATCAAGTTTAAAACAGGTTCTTCTTTCTGATTAGTGCAAGGGAAAGTATGTTTAGGATTGCATTGCTTGAGGACAAGCAATAGTTCGAGTTTGGGGGTGTGTAAAATGCTCATAAGTCCTAAATTTTATATGCATTTCATCTCATATTATTGTTGTTCTTAAGTGCATTTTAGGAATATCTAGGTGCATGCACGCATTATTCACAGTATTCTTTGCTTTGCCTTGTTTTATTTGATTAATCTTTGAATTGGTGAGAAAAGATAGTGTTTTAGTTTAGTTTTAGTTTCAGGTGCTAGAAGCTGTCAGATGGAGAGAGGAGCTGATTCTGAGGAAACAAGCCAAGGAACTGTACTGAAGCAGCTCAACACAGTGAGAGATGCTTCCGAGTAGCAATCGCCGCCATACCTGCCACCCAGGGAAACAACCAGAGGAATTGGTAAATTGGAGTGCGATTGGAAGAGCATAATTTTCTGAGTCCAATGAGCCCATCCATGCTATTTTCTGATGCCGGAAATAATAGAGTGAGCCGCCCAAGAGGAAATTGTCCAAGGCGACATAAGGTTACTTGTGGCACAAGGATTCCAACTTCAAGACAAAGAAGTCAGGTTCAAAGGATGCATTTAATGCAAAAGCTAATTTATCTTGAAGAAGACTTCTACTCCAAGGAGAACTTACCCTAGGCCACGCCCTATATATATCCGATCATACCTTGTATTTTAAACAACGTATAGTCGGCCTAGCTTAGGTTTCTCTTGTGTTTTCTTGCCGCCACTATGTTCTAAATTCTCTAGGGTTTGGGTTATGTTGTAAAGTAATTTTGAGAACGGTTGTTTAGGTTTAAGTTTGTTTTTGCAATAAACTCAAGGTTTGCTTATTTCATGTTCTTCATTGTTTTCAATTGAGTCGAGAGATCGATTGTAAGCAATCCATTTGTTTGGCATCGAGAGAGTCAAACTCACGAAAGAAGTAAGCACGATCTCATAAATACTAGGTGTTGATCAATCCAGCTTAGACATAGGTTAGGGTTTAAGGTGGCTAAAAGAGGAGGAAACCAAGGTTGTTGTTCGTTGCAAGATTCACACCGACAAGTATTATCTGCAGCGTACAACAACAATATTCTGACTTCGACATAAGTAGGATCATTATCGAAGCGTTCTGCCGAGCCTTGAAGGTCTACCGAGTTTGCCACCGAGCCACTCCTCTGTTCCACTACCGAGGCATCGAAAGCGTTGAAGCACCAATCTGCCATCTTCTGCCGAGGCAGCAGAGTCTGGCAGCACAAGACAACTCAACCTATTCAACGCAGTTTCACACTACTGAGCAGCATAACCTGACCCATTCTATCACTATGATCTCTTCTATCAATTACTTGTGTTATCTACTTTTCTTTTACAAACTAAAATTTACTTGTGCATTAAATTTTCCTTGTGCAGGAATTGCGATTTGAATTACCTGTCCAATTCTCATGGGAGACGATATCTTTTATACTATAACTTGACAAGAGTGTGCACTTGCGCTCATATTTAGAGAACACCCAAACGCTCTACAAGCGCTCCGCACTCCCTAAGCCTCTCTCGATATCTCTCGTCATGTGGAGACTCCTCTTGACCTGAACGATGGTGGTTCTCTGATAGTTGAAGACAAAAGGCTATTGTATTTTCGATCAAGCTCTCTTAATTTGTTGCCCAAGTTGTCTTTATATAGGCAGTAAAGCTAGGGTTGTGAAACCCTAAAGCACGCAAAATCCTTTAATGAGGATCTAGCTTTCCGTGTCATTAATTGAAATCCATAAAGGAGAGGGGTTCACAAGTGACTCGTCAAGGGTCAAGAGTTTGTCTCCAGCTTCGCAATAATGCTATGGCGTCTAATCCATCACGAGAGACGCAACTCCAGTGCTCCTTGTGCCTTACTACTTCCTTCACACATTCCACTAAAATCCACTTATTTTCCCATTAATAGCATCAATATATGTAAAGTGTCCACAAGTTCTATATTTTATGCACATTCCATCTCACATTATTGCTGTTTTTGAGTTCATCTTAGGCATAATTAGGACCATGCATTGCATTTTATAGTATTTCCTTGCTTTACCTTGTTTTTATAGTTTATCTTTTATTTGGAGAAGAAAATGTACTGTTTTAGTGTATTTTTGGTTTTAGGCACTAAAGGTTGACAGAGGAAAGAGGAGCTGATGATGTGATGCTGAGGCAGCGAACCAGGGAGTTGTACTGACGTAGTTCAAGATAGAAACAGCAGGTGCCGAGTGTTGCAGCCGCCGACCTTGCTGCCCACGGCAGCAGACTATGGAGTTGGAGAACCGGATTGCGATTTGTAGAGCAGAAAATCTTGAGTCTATCGGTGCCGTCCACTCAATTTTCTGACGTCTATAGCAGTGAGCAGAGCTGTCGAAGTGAAATCTTGAGATTGCTTACTGATGAGTGTTTAAAAGTTCTATTATTTACACCTTTTTTAACCCATATTTCTGCTGCATTCAAGCATTATTCATTGCATTTAGGTCAGTTTACAGCAAAACATCACAAATATATTAAAAGGCACAGATTCTACTAAAAATGGCTGTTTTTGTAGGTATCTGCCATAGTAGATGTTGAAGGCAGGCGCAGGGCAGATAAGCAGAAGAGCTGAACTGAACAAGCAGACGAAGAAGACGAACCTGTCATGGACCTGTCGTGACAGCAAGGTGACAGCAACTTTATGGAGAGGAAAAACAAAGTGGACCTCGATAGATAGAGAAAAATCTGCTCGTCTGTCGTGTGAAAGCCAAATATTTTTCCAAGCCCCGGATCAAAAGATATGTCAAGCCAAAGCTCAAGGAGAGGAAATTCCTAGAAACAAGGATGGCGGCTGCAAAGTAGGATACTTAGAGATTAAGTCTTTATTAGAATCTTACTTTTAATTAAAGTTGTAATCCTTGTTACCTTAGATAACTTGAGCCCAAAGCTTATATAAGGGCATAGGTTTTAACCTAGAAAAGAGATCCCTCATTTTACCCCATAACCGAAACCAAAACCCCCCTGTCGTCCACCCGTCACCGATATGTTCTAAATCCCCCCTAGGGTTACGGGTTGTTTTGTAAAGTAGTTGCAAGGGTTGCGTTGTTTTAGGATTTTTCAAGTTCAATAAAATAAACTTCAAGTTCTTTTATCTTGGTTTTAATATCTTGCAAGAGCATCGGGAGAGCATTGTGAGGTTATCCATTTACTTAGCATCGGGAGAGTTAAGTATACGAAAGAGATAAGAGCGCGTTCTCTAGTTTATAGTTGAACCATCTCGTGCCTAGGGATAGGGCGAGGTTAAGTGGCTAAGGAAGAATTCATACACATCGGTGTTCATCCTTCGATTCACGTCGGGAGGTATCATCAAAGACGTGATCATCGACAGACTTGTGCCTAGGGATAGGGCAAGGCAGATCTGGGATTCTTGCCAAGCTTGAAGTACAGAGTTGGTGTGTTTGCTACCCGCGACAGCCAACGGACAGCTGCCGCGACAGGTGCTGTCGGCGACAGGCGCGACGACAGGACTGGATTTCCTAAACTCTGCAATACCTGCACTACTGAGCAATTCAATACCAGCCCATTCTCTCTATCTTGATTTCTTTACTCTTTATTTCCAGTTATCTTTATTATTTCGTGACAAATAATTTAAACTATTTCTTTTCCCCTTGTGCAGATAGCGAAGGAAAGGGCTAGCCCAGTCCCTGTGGAGACGATATCCGATACTCTAGTATCACTTTACTACTTGCGTCGTGTACACTTGCACTACATTGCGATAGACACTTTTACACGCAACAAGTTTTTGGCGCCGTTGCCGGGGACTGGCAACACACTCTTACCATAGCTTCTGCACTTTTCTTTTATTTTTATTTTTTTTATATTTTTTTTATTTTTTTATTTTTTTAACAAAAAAAAAAACTCAGGTGAAAATACAGGTTCAAGGGCATCAACATGCCAGGAAAAACCATTCGAGAGTTGATGTGGGAAAGTTCTTGCAATTACCGTAAAGACATGCTGCCAGGGCAGCAGCCGTGGCAGCAACAGGGGCAGCAAATGCCGATGCCGCAGCAGCAAAATTTTTTATGGTACGATCAAAACCCACAAAATTTTTTATACCATAACAGTTTTGCTGCAGAACCCGACCTGCCCTGGCAATGTCATCATCCTCAAGAGCAGTCAAAATCCTTAGAAGACACACTGCAAGCCTTCTTGGCAATCTCTCAAAAAGTGTCAGCCTCTACGAAAGCAAGTATCGCCAAGATGGATGAACTCTTGAGCAGACCAGTCCTCATTCATGAACCTGAAATCCTAAGGCAAGACGACGAGGATGCCCATGTGAAGGAATACCCAACATATGATGAGTCTGAGCAACAACATGCCATGGCAATGACCGAGGAGCCGGAATGGAGCAACACTGCGACAATGCTTAGTGAAATTCAAGAGAATGTCACGGCAGCAACAACTTTTGAGGCAGAAACTCCAGTCAAAGCGGAAACTGCCGCCTCGACAGAAACTGCCGCCTCGACAGCAACTGCCGTCTCGACAGAAACTGCCGCCTCGACAGAAACTGCCGCCTCGACAGAAACTGCCGCCTCGACAGAAACTGCCGCCTCGACAGCAACTGCCGCCTCGACAGCAACTTCCGCCTTGGCAGCAACTGCCGCCTCGGCAGCAACTGATGATGCAGCAGCAACCACGTCAGAGGCAAATTCTCAACCCACGACCTCGATTATGCCTAACCAAGATTGCACACATCCATCTCTGTCATGGCACTCGCACGACCACCTAGAAGAGCTACCCAATGACAATGCCTCGCCGATGGAATATGAGCAGGTAATAAACGAACCTTTTGAATTATATGAAAACTCACCAATTCCATTGCAGGTATTAGAGGAACCAAAGCCGGTGGACATAGAATCATCAAAGTCTCTACTGATGGAGATTTACGAGTGGTCAACAGAATTTAGTATAGAGAGCGATGGCACTTACCAATGTCCCATTGACCTGCAAAGTAACCTGACAACAGGCTGTCAAAATAACTGCCTGTCACAGCAGCAGACACGACAGCAAGGGCTATATTCAACCACAACAACATTCAATGAAAACAAGGTAAGTTTGTGGCCGAATGTCAATTTGATTATTTCTAATCATATATTCATGCCCTCAGAAACATTACCAAGAAGGGAGGACTTCATGGACTACAAAGGGAAGAGAAAGAAAGGAGCCCCCACCATGAGAAAAATCACCAGATGTAGGGTACAGATGGACTTCAAGAAGTACCGGAAACGACGCCTCAAGCATTATCAGGGGACTGAAGCCCCAGGAAGTCAGGAAGTGGTTACTTTAGGAGATGCCCCACAAGGCATTCCTAATTTAACCTAATTTTTTATTTATTTTATTATTATTATTATTATTTATTAGGAATTAGGTTTATTTTATTCAAATAATATTTTTCTATTTTTATGTTTTTAGGAAATAAAGGAGTCAAGAAGAAAAGGAGAAGTGAGCCAAGCCCACCGCCCATCCATCAGCCCATTTATGGAGACCTGTCGTTTCGGCTGCCGCCGCGGACGGATATGACAGGCTGTCAACAGACTGACACGGCAGACGCAGAAGCGTGCGGCAGACGTGTAACAGACGAATAAATGCGTGTCAGACACGCTAAATCCAATCTGCCGCTCCGTTATTCACGCCTGCCGTTACAGCATTAACGGGCAGCACCTCGACCACTATAAAACCCCGTTTCATTTTCATTTTCACTCACTTCTGTCTTTCTTACTTGTTCTCCCTTTTTAGTTTTCATTTGCTTTCATTTACTTTTCACAACCCTTGCACTAATATGTCTTATAGGAAAACCCGACGCAATGCTGCTTCCACTTTCTCAGAGGCAGCAGCTCCGACATCCAGGTCGTGGAGCAACCTGCCCCTGAGCCTGCCCAGCCTCCTCCACAGCCCAGACGCCGCCGTCAGATCCGTGTCAGCAGCAGCAGCAGCAAGGACAGCGACTGAAAATTTAAGTTTTTATTTTCCTCTTATTGCTGCCTGCTTTTATCTTTTGTGATGTATTTTTCATGTTTTTATTTTTCTGTCATTTTGCATTGAGGGCAATGCAACCCTTGAGTTTGGGGGTGGCAACCCTCCATCATTAATGGAGTCTTAGCTACATCTTTCTATTATTTGTTGTGTCTTTTATTTATTTTAAGTTCTCTAAAAAAAATCAGAAAATATAAAACTGTTGGCTTAAAACTGTGAAGTTAACTTACCTGTCATGACGGCTCTGTCGTGGCAGCATCTTTAGGACAGTTTAAGGAAAAGTTTAGAGCCTTTCTATAGTTCTGAAAATTTAAACACCTTTGTGACTGTTATATCGCTTAGATTTCTTTTAGCCAAACTAGAATAGGATGCTTAGAACTTGAATAACCCCTAGAGGTGCCTAACACTGGCTCTAGGAAAGAAGTTTAGCAAAAGAAAAACAAAAACCTAGAGGTGCCCGAAACCGGCTCTAGGAAGCTAACTAGAGGTGCCCAAAACTGGCTCTAGAAAAATTTAGCTTGAAAATAGAAGAAAAAGAAGCATGAAAATGTGCCTTCTAAAAAAAAAAAAAAAAAAAAAAACTTTGGCATAAAAATTCGAGTTAAGAAGTTGAATATTCTAGTGAAACTAAGAGAGTCTTAGCATATAACTGTTCACAAGCATGCACACACTGCACGAGAGCTATAGGGAGATCCGGACAGATCCTAACCTTTCCGACAGGTTGCTGCCGCCATAGAGAGTGAGCGACGGGTAAGGGACAGTTCACTGTTTGAAGGCCAACACAAAAAAAAAATCATTTTTCTTTTAAGTCTTAATTGCTTGAGGACAAGCAAAAACTTGAGTTTGGGGGTGTGATGAGTGTTTAAAAGTTCTATTATTTACACCTTTTTTAACCCATATTTCTGCTGCATTCAAGCATTATTCATTGCATTTAGGTCAGTTTACAGCAAAACATCACAAATATATTAAAAGGCACAGATTCTACTAAAAATGGCTGTTTTTGTAGGTATCTGCCATAGTAGATGTTGAAGGCAGGCGCAGGGCAGATAAGCAGAAGAGCTGAACTGAACAAGCAGACGAAGAAGACGAACCTGTCATGGACCTGTCGTGACAGCAAGGTGACAGCAACTTTATGGAGAGGAAAAACAAAGTGGACCTCGATAGATAGAGAAAAATCTGCTCGTCTGTCGTGTGAAAGCCAAATATTTTTCCAAGCCCTGGATCAAAAGATATGTCAAGCCAAAGCTCAAGGAGAGGAAATTCCTAGAAACAAGGATGGCGGCTGCAAAGTAGGATACTTAGAGATTAAGTCTTTATTAGAATCTTACTTTTAATTAAAGTTGTAATCCTTGTTACCTTAGATAACTTGAGCCCAAAGCTTATATAAGGGCATAGGTTTTAACCTAGAAAAGAGATCCCTCATTCTACCCCATAACCGAAACCAAAACCCCCCTGTCGTCCACCCGTCACCGATATGTTCTAAATCCCCCCTAGGGTTACGGGTTGTTTTGTAAAGTAGTTGCAAGGGTTGCGTTGTTTTAGGATTTTTCAAGTTCAATAAAATAAACTTCAAGTTCTTTTATCTTGGTTTTAATATCTTGCAAGAGCATCGGGAGAGCATTGTGAGGTTATCCATTTACTTAGCATCGGGAGAGTTAAGTATACGAAAGAGATAAGAGCGCGTTCTCTAGTTTATAGTTGAACCATCTCGTGCCTAGGGATAGGGCGAGGTTAAGTGGCTAAGGAAGAATTCATACACATCGGTGTTCATCCTTCGATTCACGTCGGGAGGTATCATCAAAGACGTGATCATCGACAGACTTGTGCCTAGGGATAGGGCAAGGCAGATCTGGGATTCTTGCCAAGCTTGAAGTACAGAGTTGGTGTGTTTGCTACCCGCGACAGCCAACGGACAGCTGCCGCGACAGGTGCTGTCGGTGACAGGCGCGACGACAGGACTGGATTTCCTAAACTCTGCAATACCTGCACTACTGAGCAATTCAATACCAGCCCATTCTCTCTATCTTGATTTCTTTACTCTTTATTTCCAGTTATCTTTATTATTTCGTGACAAATAATTTAAACTATTTCTTTTCCCCTTGTGCAGATAGCGAAGGAAAGGGCTAGCCCAGTCCCTGTGGAGACGATATCCGATACTCTAGTATCACTTTACTACTTGCGTCGTGTACACTTGCACTACATTGCGATAGACACTTTTACACGCAACACTTACGGGACAAGGCAACATGATAAAGTCCACATTCAACTCAAAGAACTCAGAGTTTAAAGTCACATTTAATGTGGAAAGCTACTTTTGAGGACTTTTACTTCAAGAAGGACTAGACCTAACTATTGTCTATAAATACTTATTCTAATTCTAAATCAAAACATCTTAGGTTTTCTTTAGACATAGCTGAGGTTTTCTTACCGCCGTCATGTTCTAATTCTCTCTTGGGGTTTGGGGTTATGTTGTAATTAGTTGTGAGAACGGTTGTTTAGGTTTCAAAGTTTGTTTTGCAATAAAATACTCTCAAGTTTGCTTAGTTCATTTGCTTCACTTCTTCAATTAGTTCCAAAAGTCTAGTTGAAGAAATCCATTTGTCGGGCACGAGAGTGTCAAACTCACGAAAGAATTAAGCACAGTCTCATCATGACGAGGTGTTGATTAATTCAACTTATACATAAGTTAGAATTTGAGTGGCTAAAAGGAGCAACCAAACATCGACTGCCTATGTTAGGTTTACGCTGAGATTGCTAGGCATTGCCTACATCACGTAGTGACAGAATCCTTGCCTAAACATAGGAAGGATCACTTCAGAATTGCTTCGTCGAACTTGGAGTATCTGCCAGACTTTCCGCCAGGACTTCTCTACATCTCACCTACCGAGACAACAAAAGTTGCAAGAGCAGAGTTCCGCCATGGCAGCGAAAGTTGCCGCAGCCTCAATCTGCCATTACATGCCAAGCCTCATGACTTATCTTGCAAGAATCTGAACCGGTTCTTCATCGTAAGACAAATTTGGTTGAATTTATACATACTCATGTTCCACAATATGTGAAGGATCGGAACGATATGAAGAACTAATGTTTGATATAATAATTGAAAATTAGTTTTTGACTAAATTGAAAAGATTTCAAAAGTCCTTTAAGTCCAAACAACTTTGAAATAAGTTTGTGGATGTTTTTAAATAGTTTTGGCAAGGTTTAAAACGTTTTAAGTAAGCAAACCAGGGTTTTCAAGGTATCTGTTTCGATATAGGGGGACCTGTTTCGAAACAGTTTGAAACTGCTAAAACACGTTCCGAAACAGGGCTTGTCCGTTTCGTTACGGATGGCTTTCGTTTCGAAACACCCTTAGGTGTTTCGATACGCCCAATGGTCAAAACCTCGCCAACAGCTATTTTCCCAACGACATTTTAAATTGCTGCTGAACCGTTACTCTTCTGAAATGGGGTTGCTATTGTTTCGGAACAGATCGAGAATGTTTTGAAATGGCCAGAGGTGTTTCGATACGGCTTGCTGCATCAGACTTCAATGGCTAGTTTTGAAGAAGGTTGTTCTGAAACGGGGTCATTTGTTCTGAAACGAACAACTGTAGAACAACATTAATGGTGGGAAATAAAGTCTCCAACGGCTCCAAAACAACCCCAACGATCCTCAACGACTACAAACTCAATTGGCAGTATAAAAGGGACCTCCAAGCATCAAGGATAGGTTAATGCTTCAATTGTCAACAACTATATGATGTCAAATTGTCTTTAGGGATTAAATTGTTCATTCATTGTATAGACAACACTTGTAAGCCTAAATTATCAAATTTGCTCAAGTGTTTAGCTTTGGGTGAGTGAGCTTAAGATTGCAAACTATCTACCTAGTGAGGTATTTCAAGTTTGCTGTAATTTCTCTTGTAAAGAGGGTTTACTCAAGCTTTAGGTTAGAAAGCTTTGAGTGTGTAAAGGTTGCCTCCTTAGCCTAGGAAAGGGGAAGAAATTCAAGAGTGAGTTTGTTGAAATCTTTAGTGGGAAGCTAAGGTAGTGGATGTAGGTGCTTGTTAGAAGACCGAACCACTATAAATCCTTTTGTCTTTTGTGTATTTTCACCTCCCACTAAAACACCCAAAAATCCAACTTCTCCACACTTGGCGAGCTAGAACGGTTGTACGAAATCGAGCACATACAACTCAACAATTGGTATCAGAGCTTGGCTCAATTGAAGAGGATTAACACATTATTCAGGAGATCTGGCAAGCTCGATCAACATTTTAAACGGTGAACACTATGCCTATTGGAAGAATAGGATGAAGTTCTTCATCAAGGGTAAAGATTATCATCTATGGGACCTTGTTGAAGATGGACCGTTCTTGCCAACAAGAAGAAAGGTTGATTGGAATACCAACGACAAGAAGATGATGGAGCTCAATTGCAAAGCCTTGCACTTCATCTTTTGTGCATTAAGCCCGGATGTGTATGCCCAAGTCTCTTCTTATGAGAGTGCCAATGAAGTTTGGGACAAGCTCGAAGTTACATACGATAGAACAAACAAAGTAAAGGAGGCCAAGATCGACCTCCTCAATCTATAGTATGAGAACTTCAAGATGGATCCAGAAGAAGAAATTGAGAAGATGTTCCATCGATTCTCCACCATCACCAATGGATGAAAAGGCTATAGAGAAGTCATTTCGGAAGAAAAGCTTGTCTGAAAGCTTCTCTATTCTCTTCCCGAGTCATGGGACTCGAAAAAGACCGCAATCATCGAAGCCAAGAATCTCAAGACCTTGAAGCTTGATGAACTCATGAGGTCACTTCTCACTCACCAAATTACGAAGAAATACAAAGATGAGGAGAAGAAGAAGGAAGAGATAAGAAAGACGGAGAAGAAGAAGATCATGGAGCTAGGCATCAACACAAATGCCATTGTTCTCAAATCCTCCAAGTGCAACCATGTTGATACAAGTGAGGAGAAGGATGAAGAAGAAGAGATAGTTCATCTCTTCAAGAAGTGTGCCCCATTCATGAAGAAAGCAATGAAACAATTCAAACGTGAATCAATGAAGAAGAAGAGGGCAAACACTTCATGCTATAAGAAGAAGGCATATGTGGCTACTTGGAGTGATGAAGACTTCACCGACGATAAACAAGCTAACCTTTGCCTTATGGCCATCGAAGAAGATTCAAGGGTAACTTCTAATTCATCTACTTCATGTTCATTTTCCTTTGATGAATTACAAGATGCCTATGATGATTTGGTTTTAAGTTTAAAAATCATATTTTGAAAACAAGAAAATTGTTTCAAATTTGAAAATTCAAAATGATTTGATATCTAAAACCAAAATTGAACTTGAAGCAAAACTCAATGAGTTTAAACAAAAATGTGTTGATTTACAAAATTTGCTTCATAAAGTTCAAGAAGAAAAAGATTTGATTTCCAAAGAGCTTGAAAAGAAAAATAATTTTGGAAAATCAAACTTTTATGTTAGACAATCTAGTGCCTCTAGATTTATCAATGGAAAATGTTTTAGAAGTGTTTGAGTCCAAAAAGGACTAACCACTTCAACTAAAAAGGATGAAATTGAAAAATTAATTCCTAAGGGGACTAATTTTTTTGCAACTAATGTCTATGGATCCAAAGCAATTTGGATACCAAAATTACCTGATTGTCTTGTTTAGGTGTGATGGAGATTGATCAACAAGTTCAAATTTGAGGGGGAGCTCTATTAACACAAGGAAGAACACTTGAAGAAGGAAGGCTTCACATCCTCCCTTGAGTTCAAGTGTGGTAAAATCTAGTTGTTTTTTATTTGATTAATTTAATTTTTTAATTCAACTAGATTATCATATATGTTGAACTAACTTTTGATGATGCTTTGAGTAAGGGGGAGCCATTTTAAAATCAAAATTCTTCTTTGTGTCAATTTTTTACCTCCTAAGTTATCTTGAACTTAAAGTTGTTTAAATTCTTTTTGATATAACAAAAAAGGGGATAAATTGTTTGAAAAATTGATTTTTCAAGAGAATAAGAGGGAGCTTTAACTACTTTTAATTTTTGAAATCTCTTATTTCAAATTTTAAAATCGAAGGGGGAGAATCCCAAACAATTTTTCAAGTTGGTTTTATTATATCAAGAAGGGAGAGATTGAAGAACTAATGTTTTGATATAATAATTGAAAAATAGTTTTGGACTAAATTGAAAAGATTTCAAAATAGTCTTTAAGTCCAAACAACTTTGAAATAAGTTTGTGGATGTTTTTAAATGATTTTGGCAAGGTTTAAAATGTTTTTAAGTAAGCAAACTAGGGTTTTCTGTGACACCCTAAATATACCCTAGATGAAAATCCCTAAGTTAGTTAATAAAGAAGGTAAAAATAGGTTGTAACCTGAAATGTAGTGTAAAAAATAGGTTGAAACCTAAAATGTAGTGCAAAAAATAGGTTGCAACCTGAAAGGTAGTGCAAAAATAGGTTGTAACCTGAAATGTAGTGCAAAAATATGTTGTAACCTAAAATGTGGTGCGAGTATAGTGTAACCTGAAATATGGTGTAAAGATAGGTTGTAACCTAAAATATGGTGCAAGTGTAGTGTAACCTGAGATATGGCACAAAAAGAGGTTGTAACCTAAAATGTGAAACGACTTTGAGAAGTTAAAGGACCAAGAAAGTGGGTTATTAGTAGAATAACCTATAACATGATATATAACCTAAGATAGTGGGTTATTAGTGGAAGAATACATGGAAAAAATAAGTCCATGTGTCCTTCTCTTGAAACACATGGCTAACAAGTGTATAACACCAAAAGAATTATCATCTTTCTCACTTTAATCCACCGAACCAACATAGAAACAAAGAGAGAGAGAGAGAGAGAGAGCTTGAGAAATCTTGAGATTATTAAAGGGAAAATCCATGCATGTGCTGGAAATTTAAACTATAAAATCATAGGGTTCATGCATGTTCATAGATTCATGTAAGTATTATTCTTTTAACCGATTATGCTTAGTGATTTATTCGTTGTTTGGATGTTTTCTGGGTTCAATCTTGCGGGAAATCTTGTTTAGAATTGTTTGATCATGTGTTATGATTATTAGGTTCATTTTAGATTAGAACCAAATCTGGAAATGTGGTTGAAATAAGTTAGAACATAAATCTGCCAAACATTGCTCTGTTATGGACAATGACATTTAAAAATTCACCAAAAATAAAATACATAGAATTTAGACCTGAAATTTTGATAGAAAATACTTGGTATGTCTAGTTTAACTAGAAACAAACGGCACTAAAATTTGATATCTATAGAACAATCTGGAACCGAAATTGTGGAGGTGTTACAAACTGTCCAGAACTGCAAAATGGCCTATGTTTAGATAATAAACTGTATTGATTGAGATATGTGAAAAATATGTACCATACATGGTTTTAAACTGTGTAAATAAGCTTTCTATAATGATAAAGTAATATAAATTTGGATTTGTGAATAAAAAGATATGGCAAAAATAGTGCCTAGTGCTCGAACTGCCAGATTAGGACAATTTTATATGTTTAAGTGTTTGTGATTGTATAAATGGATTATATGGTTGAAATGGTATCTAATATGATTTATATATGTTTTTTTATTGTTAAGAGCAAGATGTGAAGAATATTTGGAGGACTCAAGGGTTGAGCAGCCAAGAACAAAGAACAAAGGCATAGTGATCAAGAAGCAAGTTTAGCTTGGAGTATAGTGAGTGTAGTTGATCTTAGGGTTAGGACTAGTGTCCTAACCAATGTTTACGTTTATATGATTTATTCACATTATCTATGAAATGAATCTAACATGGATTTGGTAATTAAAAATGTAAAGGAAGAAGGACTAAGGGAAACGAGATAGTATAATACTAGTTAGTGCTAGTTGCCATTGTTGATGAATTATATGCCTTGATATGCTTAAATGACTATATGTGCTTCATAAAATGAGCTTATATATGATATTTAGCTACTGTTTTTGATGAATACATGATTAAATTGATATGATATGCTTGCTGGTAATTGGTTGTTTAATGATCTTGAATGATTCTAGTGCAATGTTGATATGGACATGTTATATGACCTTGTAATGTGATTGCTATATACTTGGTTGATCTTGTTGAACATTAAAAGACTTAATAAGTCCTTGGTTGACTAGTGGTCCTTAGGTAGAAGGGCATGGCTTAGAGTCCGAGCTCTACTGATTTAAAGGTGGTTAGTCACCTACTGATGCTTTGAGCATCTACTGTTACAAGTTACAAGTTGAATGGTGTAGTTAGACACCTTGATACATTGTGTATCTATTGATCATTGGTGCTGTGAGCATCTACTGTTATATGTTGGTACTTGGTACCTATTGACTTGATTACCTAGTCCATTTAAGCATCCAAGGCAAAACCTAATTGAACTTGTAATAAGACTTCACATGATCAAATGAAATGATAAAATGTTATATGATTATATGTTATATGAAGTGATATGATCAATGTGGGTAGTGACCCTATTAAAATGAATGATGATATGTGATTTAATGATATGAAATGATTAAGTGATATACATGCTTATATGACATGAACATGGGCTTGTTGGGTAATGACCCATTCGAATCGATCAAATGAAATAAGACTATGTTTTGAATGACTTGTTTACATGATTGAACAATGACATTTATGATATGGGATTTGTATACATGATTGTATTATATGATGTTATGCTTGATTTTTATTGATCATGAGAATGTTTCATGACTTTGATGGTATGATATGAATTGAATTAGCTAAGTCTACTTGAGCATGAAATGAATTAGCTAGGTGTGACTTGTTTGGTGTTAAGCCTAACTAGGTAACCTTGATTATATGAATAACACACTTAAAAGATTGAATTAGTAAATTATAGGAACTGCCTCACTAAGTACAAATTGTAATTATCACTCTTCTGTTTCCTTCTTCCAAAATAACAAGTCTCTGATATCTGAAAGCTATCTATTTTGATCCGGGAGCAATCACAAGCCAAGACTCAAGTATGATATAGTTTTGCTTAGACTCCTAGATGGTGGCATAGTTACCTTTTTAGAGTATGTCACATGCATTTTAGAAGCATGTATATGTTAGTTTGGTTTGTATATGTTTAAGACATGATTTACATGATATGTAATAGTTGGACAAGTTGGTATGACTTTGTTGGAATGTATATACATGGCTAAGTTTGATCAAGTCTTGATATGGTATTGCTAATGTTATGTATTGTTTATATGCTTTGTCATTCGAATGGATGCATATGATCATTGTTGAATTATTTGTTGGATAGGTGAATTGTATCTAGTGTTTATCTTGGTTATATAAGGTGATTCGAATGTCATATTATGTTACAAGTTGTATAAGTTATGGTGTCATGAATTTAGGATTGTATTATCGCATCTAGATTTTTGAATTGAAATGAAGTTTAATGTGGTTATATATGTTGGATTCGAATGCCTAGTTAAATCTTAGAGTAAATCGAATATGATCTTAGTATACTTAGGTTGTTTGAACATGATAATGGATGTATACTTGTTTAGTTGATTGGTATAATTCAATTGTAAGTTGATATGTCATTGTAACATGATTATAGGCTATGTTAGGTTGTTAGTTTGGCTATGACAAAGGTATGTTTGAATTAGACTTGAGTTGGTAATTGATTGATTGTATAAGCATCCTTATATGAATGATAAGTTAGTACAAGGTTGTTAATGTTATGTTAGTAACATGTCTAATTGAATAGGTTTGATATGATACAGGAAAGTTTTTGTTGGCTCACCTATGCGTATAGATTGTTACATGAATTAATGGTTGCGCACTCTGATTGTCCTATTGTTTGTTATATATTCTGAAGATTTATTACAAGTTTATATGTTATATGATATGTGTTTTATATGGTCTCGCTCCTAACCCTGGCCTGGGGTGTTACATAAATTGGTATTAGAGCTTTAGGTTATAAGTCCTAAACTCGTCCGAAATATGTAATGCATCATATAGGTTTGCACTATGCCACCTAGGAGTCTTATATCGAACTACTTGTGATTTCACTCTCTAACTCCGATCATGTTTGAATTCTTAATAGAATTTCTGCAACTAATCTGGCCCGAGACAATCAAAGTCCCAACAGATCGTCAAATAATGGGGACAATATCGATACGCAACCCCCAATTCAACCCGAACAACCTCGAGTTCAACCTCTTCCACAACTTGAAAATCTAACACTCCAATCTACCCAACGAGAATGTCTCCTTAGTATGAAGGATATGTTCGATCAACTTGTGACGAACTAAACTTGAAACCTGAAATAGTGAAAACGAGCCTCATAGTCTCAATTTCGATAGGAGGAAACTTTCTGATTACCTTGATTTGTAGAGATTGCCGTATAACCATTCGAAATGTTCCTTTCTTTTGTGATCTATACGTGTTACCCAAATGTGAGTTCGATTTAGTTTTAGGACTAGTTTGGTTGGGAAAACATGAAGCCTGGGTAGATTGTCATAATCGAAGATTGTACTTACGAGGATTAGGAAAAGAATCCATTCTGTTGATAGACAAGAAACCGACATCTATTTTTGTTGCTATGGCTTTACAAGATGAACTTGATTTCGATTTGCTTGAAATGCCAATTGTATCTGAATTCATTGATGTTTTTCTCGAGGAACTCCCTGGCCTTCCTCCAACTCAGAAAGTTTAATTCAAGATCGAAGTTCAACCCGGAACTAATCTTGTGTCCATTACGCACTATCGTATGTCACCGATTGAAATGAAAGAGTTGAAGAAACAATTCCAAGAACTTGAGGACAAGGGATTCATCCGACCCAGCATATCTCCCTAGGGTGCTCCTGTCCTATTCGTGAAAAAGAAAGACGGTATAATGCGGCTTTGCATTGATTACCAGCAGCTTAACAAAGTAACCATCAAGAACAAATACCCTCTGCCAAAGATCAAAGATCTGTACGATCAACTCAAACATGCAGCTGTATTCTCCAAGATTGACCTCTGATCCGGTTACTATCAGATGTGGGTAAAAGAAGAAGATGTGCCCAAATCAGCCTTCCGAGCTCGATATGGACATTATGAGTTCCTAGTAATGCCATTCGGGTTAACGAATGCCCCTGCTGCATTCATGGATTTGATGAATCGGGTATTCAAGCCATATCTCGACAAATTCATTGTCGTATTCATCGACGACGTCCTTGTATACTCCCGAAACAAGGAAGAACATGTTAATCAGCTTAGGATTGTACTTTAGACACTCAGAGATCACCAACTATTCGCTAAGTTCACTAAGTGTGAATTTTGGTTATCCGAAGTCTCATTCCTCGGACACGCCATTTCTGCCGATGGAATTAAAGTCGACTCCAAGAAAATTCAAGCTATTCTTGATTGGAGACCTCTGAGAAATGTGAGCGAGGTCCGAAGTTTTCTCGGTTTAGCCGGGTATTATCGAAGATTCGTGAAAGGGTTCTCGGTGATTGTCGCACCATTAACCAAACTTCTTCGAAAGAATGAAGTCTTTGAGTGGTTGGAAAAGTAGCAACGAAGCTTCAACCAACTCAAGCAAGCTTTGACAAATGCCCCAGTCCTAATTCAACCCAAATTGGGAAAAGAGTTTGTGGTGTACAGCGACGCATCACACTCAGGCCTTGGTTGCATTCTGATGCAAGAAGGCAACATGATTGCATATGCCTCCTGACAACTAAAGCCACACAAATTGAACTGTACTACACACGACCTCGAGCTTGCGGCCATTGTGTTCGTGCTCAAAATTTGGCGGCACTACTTGTACGGTGAAAGATGCAAGTTGTTTACCGATCACAAAAGTCTGAAATATCTACTCACTCAGAAAGATTTAAATCTCATACAAAGAAGATGGTTGGAATTACTCAAAGATTATGAACTGACCATCGACTATCATCCGGGAAAAGCCAACATGGTTGCCGATGCCTTTAGTCAAAAACTGAACCTCTGTAAGTTGCTCGAATTTATGGAAAATCCGAAAACGTTCAATCCTAAAATTTAGAGGAACCATTCGAATTCCTCCTTGGCATTCAAGGAAGGATTCGAAAACCTTTTTGTTCAATAAGAAACAACTCAAATGATAGCTTATTTCATAAGTAACATCTTTTATTTGTTTGTCCGTAACTTCTTTGGCTATCAACGCTCACTTTCCACTATACAAGGCTCGGAATTATATGAATGAACTTCAAATCCAATCAACTTTGATTTCAAGGATCAAAGAACTCCAACAAGTTGATCCGGAACTTCAGAAAATCATTTCTAAGCTTGAATCTAATCATGATTTCTCTATTAAATCAAACGGTCTTCTATACTTCAAAGATTGAATCTGTGTTCCTAATGATAAGGCATTACAAGATGAAATCCTAAAAGAAGCACATCAAAGTTCTTTCTCGATTCACCCTAGATCGGTTAAGATGTACAAGGATCTCAAGCCCTTGTATAGGTGGCCTGAAATGAAATCGGCTATCAACGACTATGTCTCGAAGTGTTTGAATTGCCAACGTGTGAAAGCCGAGCACCGAGTCCCTACTAGATTGCTCCAACCTCTCGAATTTCCACAATGGAAATGGGAACGAATCACAATAGATTTCGTATCTGGTCTTCCTTGCTCTCTAAGAAAGTGTGACATTGTTTGGGTAATCGTCGATAGATTCACTAAGTCTGCTCATTTCATTCCAGTCCGTAAGAACTATAGTTTGGAAATTATGGCTGATCTCTACATCCAGGAAATCATCCGTTTGTACGGAGTTCCCATCTCAATTGTCTTCGATCGAGATCCCCGATTCATAGCTCGTTTCTGGAGGACTATTCAACAAGCTCTTGACACCAAGTTGAATCTGAGTACAACTTTCCATCCACAAAGTGACGGACAATCCGAGCGAGTGATTCAAGTCTTGGAAGACATGCTTCGGGCTAGTATCATCGACTTCGAAAAGAATTAGGAAAAAATGTTACCATTAGTCGAATTCGCCTACAACAACAGTTTCCAATCTTCATTCCAAATGGCCCATTTTGAAGCGTTGTATGGCAGAAGATGCCGAACTCCTCTCCGTTGGTCTGAACTCGGCGATAATAAGGTGTTATGACCATAATTGCTTCGGAAAACTGAAGAACAAGTTCAAGTTATTCATTCTCGGTTGAAACAAGCCTTCGATCATCAAAAGTCTAACGCTGATTTGAAACATAGAGACATTCAATATAAAGTTGGGGATAAAGTTTTCCTTAAAGTCTCTTCGTGGAAGAAAGTATTCCGGTTCGGCAAAAGAGGAAAGTCCACAGTTTATCGGACCATTTGAAATTATCGAAAGAATTGGCCATGTGGCTTCTTGACTCGCACTTCCTTTCGTGTTTGATAAAATTTACAATGTCTTCCACGTCTTAATGCTAAGACGCTATCGATCTGATCCGTCTCACATTCTTGAGCCTGAAGAAGTTGAACTTAATCCCGATCTTTCATATGAAGAAGAGCCTATCCAAATTCTTGATCGGGAAGTTAAAAGACTTCAAAACAAGAACGTTTCCCTCGTTAAAGTTCTACGGAGAAATCATAAAGTTGAAGAGGCTACGTGGGAACCCGAGGATACGATGCGAAAGCAATATCCTCATCTATTCAATTAAGGTTAATTCGAGGGCGAATTTATTTTAAGGGGGAGGAGTTGTGACACCCTAAAAATACCCTAGTTGAAAATCCCTAAGTTAGTTAATAAAGAAGGTAAAAATAGGTTGTAACCTAAAATGTAGTGCAAAAATAGGTTGTAACCTAAAAGGTAGTGCAAAAATAGGTTGTAACCTAAAATGTGGTGCAAAAATAGCTTGTAACCTAAAATGTGGTGCGAGTATAGTGTAACCTAAAATATGGTGTAAAGATAGGTTGTAACCTAAAATATGGTGCGAGTGTAGTGTAACCTGAAATATGGTACAAAAAGAGGTTGTAACCTAAAATGTGAAACGAGTTTGAGAAGTTAAAGGACCAAGAAAGTGGGTTATTAGTAGAATAACCTATAACATGATATATAACCTAAGATAATGGGTTATTAGTGGAATAATACATGGAAAAAATAAGTCCATGTGTCCTTCTCTTGAAACACATGGCTAACAAGTGTATAACACCAAAAAGAATTATCATCTTTCTCACTTTAATCCACCGAACCAACATAGAAACAAAGAGAGAGAGAGAGAGAGAGAGAGAGAGAGAGAGAGATTTAGAGCTTGAAAAATCTGGAAATTATTGAAGGGAAAATTCATGCATGTGCTGAAATTTAAACTAGAAGATCATAGGGTTCATGCATGTTCATAGATTCATATAAGTATTCTTGTTTTAACCGATTATGCTTTGTGATTTATTCATTGTTTGGATGTTTTCTGGGTTCAATCTTGCTGGAAATCTTGTTTAGAATTGTTTGATAATGTGTTATGATTATTAGGTTCATGTTATATTAGAACCAAATCTGGAAATGTGGTTGAAATAAGTTAGAACATAAATATGCCCAGCACTGCTCTGTTCTGGACAATGACCATTAAAAATTCACCAAAAATAAAATGCATGGAATTTAGACCTGAAATTTTGATAGAAAATACTTGGGTATGTCTAGTTTAACTAGAAACAAACGGCACTAAAATTTGATATCTATAAAAAAATCTGAATCTGAAGTTGTGGAGGTGTTACAAACTATCCAGAACTGCAAAATGGCATATTTCGAAATAGTTTGAAACTGTCAAAACCCGTACCAAAACAAGGCTTGTCTTTTTCGATACGGAGGGATTTCGTTTCGAAACATCCCTTAGGTGTTTCGATACGCCCAACGGTCAAAACCTCCCCAACGACATTTTAAATTGCAGCTCAACTCTCACTCGTTCCGAAACGGGGTTGCTACCATTTCGATACGGATCGAGAGCGTATTGAAACGGCCAGAGGCGTTTCGATATGGCTTGCTGCATCAAACTTCAATGGCTAGTTTTGAAAAAGGTTGTTCCGAAACTAGGTTGCTTGTTCCAAAACAGACAACTGCAGAACAACATTAATGGTGGGAAATTAAGTCTCCAACGGCTCCAAAACAACCCCAACGGTCCTCAACGGCTACAAACTCAATTGGGAGTATAAAAGGGACCTCCAAGCATCAAGGATAGGTTAATGCTTCAATTGTCAACAACTATATGATGTCAAATTGTCTTTAGGGCTTAAATTGTTCATTCATAGTATAGACAACACTTGTGAGCCTAAATTGTCAAATTTGCTCAAGTGTTTAGGTTTTGGTGAGTGAACTTAATATTGCAAACTATCTACCTAGTGAAGGATTTCAAGTCAACGTGGATTGAAGCTCAGGATCTTGGTCTTACAAAACCTTGATTCGTGAAATGATCGTAGACTGAACTTGAAGTTCAACTACAAGGCAACGATGCTTCCGAATTCGTGTATCCACTATCTTGATTCAATCCAAGGATTAATAATGAGTTGTTGTGTAAACATTGTATATTGAACCATGTCATTGATATTGATAGGCATGAGATTATGTATATGCTTCATACATTGTTATTTGCATTGTTTATGACTACCTCACTAGGCTATGTATGCCTAACATGTCTCATCTCATGCATTTCAGGTTAAGGAATCGACCCCTTTTTGAAGATCGTATAAGTTGCGGCAAGACAAGTCACTACAAGCCAAGTTTGTATATTGACCTTATGAATTCCTAGAAAGGTGGCAAAATAGTTGCACAAGTCTTTTGTGACTATTTGTGTATGCTTGTAAGATGCATAATTTGTAATATGGTTAAAGGCCCTAACATGACTTTTGGTAAGGCTAAAACTTGGTAAAAATGGCATATTTGGCTTACATAGGTCAAAACCTAGTAAATGTATTCGTATGACGATGAAATTTGGCAGGCCAATAGTTTATAGAATTGAAATATCATGTGTAAAGTTTCATTGCATTTGAACAATGTTTGGTAGGTCAATTCGATTAAAAACCAGCAAAAATATGTCATTACAGGCCGAACCGTGTCGATACGGGGTAATGGTGTATCAATACGGTTAATCATAATTGGACCTATGGAACAGGGCGTTTCGATACAGATTTGAGCTGTATCGAAACATTTTGCTACTAGAATCCTCTATTCTGATACGGGTCTAACATGTATCAAAACAGGTCAAAGTCAAGGTCAAAGAGGGTCAACCCGTACCGATACAGGGCTTGCTCGTATCGATAATGTATAAAGGATAGAGTCAATTTAGGTCGAACATCGTACACTCGTATCTAAACAGCCATAAGGTATTTCGATACAGGGTTAGTTAAGTTAGTTATAATGAAGGAAAATGAAGGATTGCAATGCTCACAGTTTCGTCATTGGAACTAGGATGATTAAATTGGATGAGTAAATGAATTTCGAATTATATGAAAATTTACAAACTTGTTATTATTGCATTGAGTTTCATTATTGTACAAATAATTTTTTTTGAAAGATCTCTAATTTGTTTGATTTACAGTTTTGTCCCTAAAACTTGTAAACGATAAATATTGGTCCTAAATGATTAGATATTAGCTCATAATGGATTAATTGGACTAAGATGTATATCCGGTAATGTTGTTTTTGTATAATATTGATCAATTTTCGATAATGGAATGAAATGTTATTGCACCAATCAATGTACTGTTCATCGGTAGCACCTTCTGACTCGATTTTCGACCAGGCTGGGAAGGAGGTGTTAGATTTGTGATATCAGAGGTAGAGTTCACTCGATTCTAGGACTAAACTGAAGCTTGTTGCATTGTTTTTATGTTACTTTGCCACGTAGGAGTTACATATTGTGTATATTGTGACTTGTCAACTAATTCGATCTTTCATATAGATATGTTTAAGAATAACGAAGCTCACATTGACGAGCTTGTCAATGGCTCCTCAACACATGGCGAGGAGATTAGAGGAGGAAATCCTCTGAATCCACACCATCCGCAGGATCCTCCTGCTCAAAATATTGAGCCAGTAGCACATACCGCTCAGCTAAATGCTACAAAAACATGGTTGATATGTTCAAGCAGTTTATGACTGCTATGAGGGCTGAGTAAATTGTGCAACCCATCTCTCCTGTTGTCCAACAAACTCTAGCTCCTATCGATAACCTCTCACAGTATCGAGCTTACACCTTTACCGGGCAAGACGACGACAACCTTGGGGTTGTCGAATACTGGTTGGACAACACCTTACAGATTTTGAACAAGTAGTTACAATGCTCGGACGAGCACAAAATCGAGTATGCTACTGCATTGCTGGCTGGCGAGGCACTCCACTGGTGGGAGACTACCATATTGACGGTCTCCGAGGACAAGATAACTTGGGAGTTCTTCCTTAAAGAATTCCGCAAGAAGTACATCATTGAGTTTTATCTTGCTGAGAGGTGAAGTATCTTCCTCCACCCTAAACAAGGCATACGACCAATCGAGCAGTACATCCACGATTTCTGTAAGTACAATAAATATGGTGTTGAGTATATCATGAAGGAGGAAGAGTAGTGGAGAATGTTCATTGTGGGGCTCAATGATAAACTACGCTCTATGTTTACTGCATTGAGCATTGTTGATTTCCAAGATTTGGTGAATCGAGTTAAGGCCACCGAAGCTGCACAGAAAGCTCAACAAGCTGGTGGGTCTGGAAAATCTAAGAAGAGGTTTATGGATGATTCTCGACCTCCAAGATGGAACAAGAAAAGGAGATACCAAAGCCTCAAGTAGAATGACTATCCGCAGTGGAAATATTGATAAGCCTCAGTCTGTGACACAGTCCTTTGTTAAGGCATCATCTGTTGATTGCGCTAGAGGATCGAATCGGGGAAACCAACATCTAGTTTTTAATTACTATCAGAACAGGCATCCAACGGGTCAATGCCGTAAGCAGACGGGAGCTTGTTATTACTGTGGTGAGCAGGGTCACTTTATTCGTGACTGCCCTCTGAATGCAACCAAGTCCACTACCACACCGACTACTGCTGCCTCTCTTGCTCAATTCTTTCGAGGTAAAGGATCTAAGCAAGGATCATCGGGAACTTAAGGATGATCGAGTGGTTCGGGGAAACCATTCAACAAGAAAGATTCTAAAGCCCCTGCCCATATGTATCATGTGAGGAGCAAAGAAGAGGAGGACGAGCATGATGTCCTTGCAGGTACCATTGAGTTATATTCACATCCTTTATATGCATTAATTGACCCTGGTTCTACTCACTCTTTTATAAGCACCATCCTAATTAAGAAGTATGACATGTCTTCAGAACCAATAGCATCGAGAATTTCTGTAACCAATCCCTTAGGAGATTGTGTCACCATAAGGGTAGTATGTAAGAACTACCCTTTAATGATCCAAGGGATTCCTTTCTCGGCCAATTTGTTGGCCTTACCAATCCATGAGTTCAATGTTATTCTAGGTTTAGATTGGCTTAGTGAGCATCAAGCCTGGGTAGATAATTGTAAAAGGAAGTTATACCTTCGGGGTCTTAGTAAGGAAAGTGTTGTATTGATGAATGCAATGAACTCATCATTGTGTGCATTGAAGTTAGAAGCTAAAGATGAATCACAATTGTAGGACATTGACATCGTATGTGAATTCTATGATGTCTTCCCTGATGAACTCCCGAGATTGCCCCCAACCTGCGAAATGGAGTTTAGCATCGAGGTGCAACCTAGGACTGCTCAAGTTTCCATTGCACCACATCTTATGGCAGTTGTTGAATTAAAGGAGTTGAAAGCTCAAATTCAATTATTGTTAAGCAAAGACTTTATTCAACCGAGCTCTTCGCCTTGGGGGCACCAGTTTTCTTTGTAAAGAAGAAAGATGGTTATATGCGATTGTGTATTGACTATCGACAGTTGAATAAAGTAACCATAAAGAACAAATATCCATTGCCTAGAATAGACGACCTGTTTGACCAATTAAACGATGCCTTCTGTGTTTTCCAAGATCAATTTATGGTTGGGCTATTACCAAATGAGAGTTAAAGAATGTGATGTACCGAAGACTGCTTTCCGTACAAGATATGGACACTACGAATTTCTGGTGATGCCCTTCGGGTTAACCAATGCACCGAAAGCTTTTATGGATTTGATAAATCAGGTATTTAGACGCCATCTAGATAAATTCGTAGTGGTGTTTATAGATGAAATATTGACCTTCTCCAAGAATGTTGCGGAACACCGAGATCATCTTCGTATCATGCTTCAGACCTTGCGGGAGAAGTAGTTGTTTGTAAAATTTTCTAATTGTGAGTTTTGGCTCACCGAAGTTGCTTTTCTTGGACATATTGTGTCGGCTTTTGATATCCAGGTGGACCCGAAGAAAATCCAAGCTATCGTAGATTGGCATCCACCGAAGAATATTGGTGAATTCAGAAGCTTCCTTGGGCTTGCTAGCTATTATACGAGATTCGTAAAAGGATTCTTTATGATAGCCACTCCTTTGACTAAATTATTGAGAAAAGAAACTCCTCTTTTGGACTGAGGATCAACATCAGAGTTTCGATCAATTGAAACAAGTTTTTACTCATGCACCAGTCTTGATCCAACCTGAGTCCGGAAAGGACTACACAGTTTATAGTGATGCATCGCACCTCTGGTTAGGATGTGCATTGATACAAGACGACAGAGTCATCGCTTATGCTTCGAGGAAACTCAAGCTACACGAAATGGATTACCTTACTCTTGACCTTGAATTGGGTGCAGTTATCTTTGCATTGAAAATCTAGAGACAATATCTCTACAGAGAAAAATGATACCTCTTCACCGATCATAAAAGCATCATGTACCTATTGACCCAAAAGGAGTTGAGTCTTCGACAACGAAGGTGGATGAATCTCCTTAAAGATTACAACCTTGTCATCGATTACCATCCGGGCAAGGCAAACGTTGTAGCTGATGCACTCAGCCGCAAACCTTTTCCTAGTAAACACTGGCAGAGAATATGGAGTTATGGGTATTGTATGGTACTTTAACTCATTGTAATATCGCTATATTGTATCTCCTCGAGCAATTAACACCTACTTCCGGCTTCGGAAGCATCGTTGCCTTGTAGCTGAACTCCAAGTTCAGTCTACCATCGTTTCGCGAATCAAGGTTTTGCAAGACCAAGATCCTGAGCTTCAATCCATTGTTTCTAAGTTATCGGACAACCCCGACTTCAAAATTAATTCTAAAAGGCTTTTTTGTTTCCATGATTGGATCTGTGTACCTAATGACGAATCCCTCCGTACTGACATCCTTTCAGAAGCTCATTCAAGTTCTTTTTTCTATTTATCATGGGTTTGTGAAGATGTATAAGGACCTACGTGAACTCTATTGGTGGTCGGGCATGAAGAAGGCCATAGTCGACTACATTTCCAAGTATCTTATGTGCCAACATGTTAAAGAAGAACATTGTGCTCCTACCGGATTATTGCAACCTATCGATCCACCTAAATGGAAGTGGGAAAAGATCACTATGGATTTTGTTAGTGGTCTACCTTTGATTCCCGCGAAACATGATGCTATATGGGTCATTGTAGATCGTTTCACAAAGTCAGCTCATTTCATACCGGTTAGAATGGACTACGGTCTTCCTAAATTAGATGACTTGTACATTAAGGAAGTAATCCGACTCCACGGGGTACCTAAGTATATTATCTCCGATCGAGACCCTTGTTTTGCATCTCGGTTCTGGAGAACTTTACAAGGAGCTCTGGGCACCATAGTTAATCTTAGCACATGCTTTCACCCTCAATCTAACGGCCAGTCAGAAAGGGTAATTCAGGTAATTATCGAAAGACTCTTCCATTGAACCCTTAGAAATTTGTATTGTTATTGAACCTTCCTAAACAGATCCTGGAAGATATGCTTCGTGCATGCATCATCGATTTTGGTGGAACTTGGGAGAAATCTCTACCCCTTTTTGAGTTTGCCTATAATAATAGCTATCATGAATCAATCCAAATGGCCCCATATAAAGCATTGTTTGGTAGACAGTGTCAAACTCCATTGTGTTGGTCTGAGCTTGGTGGCATATTGATTATTGTTTCCCTCTAAATTGAGTAAAATTCTAGTTGTCTTTCATGTATCGATGCTCCGAAAGTATCAGTCTGATCCTTCGCATATTGTGGAACCTTAGTATGTAGAAATTCAACTAAATTTGTCCTACGAGGAAGAACCGGTTCAGATTCTTGCAAGGGAAGTCAAGAGGCTTCGCAACAAAACTGTACCGTTAGTTAAAGTGCTCTGGAGGAGCCACATCGTTGAAGAAGCTACTTGGGAACCTAAAGAGACCATGAAACAACAATATCCACATCTCTTCGGGGATGAATTTTTCTTAAGGGAGAGATGTAACACCCCAAAATCTGGTCTAGTCGAAATTAGGTTTCGGTGATCAGAAATTTCACATCGATAAAGTCTAAATATAGTATTGGCTAATTAATTTTTGATATTGGACTCTAATCGGGTCAATTTATTGAAAATGGACTTTATTGAATAGTATCGAAAACATTTAGTGGCTAAATTGTGGAAGTCGGGAGTTTGAAGTCAAAACTATAGTGAATGGAGAATTGAGGGACTAATCTTGCGATTAGCCCCTCCACAATTATATTTCCACCTACGTGGATTAATTTGTGAGCTTTCCTTCACTATCGGTTGGAATATATGATAGAAAGAAATAAAAAGGGGAAAAGAATTGGAAAAAGATAGAAAGCTTACCTGATACATTAACAAGCAAACACCTCATTCTTCATCATCTTCTTCCTTAAAGCACACACCTCCATTGGAGATAGCTTTAAGCTTTGCTTTTCCTTCATTTTATTGTCATCAAATCATTGTTATCAATTGGGTAAGCTATATTCCTCACTGGATTATCCACTATCTTAGAAACAATGTACTTGAGGCTTGTCCGATAACATAGAAACAATGGATTGAAGCTCAGGATCTTGGTCTTGCAAAACCTTAATTCGTGAAATGATGATATACTGAACTTGAAGTTCAGCTACAAGGCAACGATGCTTCCGAAGCCAGAAGTGGGTGTTAATTGCTCGATCATCTACAATATAGCGATATTACAATGAGTTAATATACCATACAATACACATAACTCCATATTCATCGTCAATGCTTACCAGGCAAAGGTTTGTGGCTGAGTGCATCAGCTACAATGTTGGCCTTGCCCAGATGGTAATCGATGACAAGGTCATAATCTTTAAGGAGTTCCACCCACCTTCGTTGTCGAAGATTCAACTCCTTTTGGGTCAATAGGTACTTGAGGCTTTTATGATCGGTGAAGAGGTAACATTTTTCTCCGTAGAGATAATGTCTCCAGATTTTCAATGCGAAGACAACTGCAACCAATTCAAGGTCAAGAGTAGGGTAATTCATTTCGTGCGGCTAAAGTTGTCTCGAAGCATAAGCGATGACTACCGTATTGCATCAATACACATCCTAACCTGAGGTGCGATGCATCACTATAAACCGTGTAGTCCTTTCCGGACTCAGGCTGGATCAAGACTGGTGCGTGAGTCAAAACTTGTTTCAATTGATCAAAACTCTGTTGTTGATCCTCGGTCCAAATAAAAGGAGCTTCTTTTCTCAATAACTTAGTAAAATGAGTTGCTATCATAGAGAATCCTTTTACGAATCTCCTATAATAGCCAGCAAGCCCAAGGAAGCTTCTGACTTCACCAATATTCTTCGATGGTTGCCAATCTACGATAGCTAGGATTTTTTTCGGGTCCACCTGGATACTCGAAGCCGACATAATATGTCCAAGAAAAGCAACTTCGGTGAGCCAAAACTCACACTTAGAAAATTTTGCTAACAACTGCTTCTCCTGAAAGGTCTGAAGCACGATACGAAGATGATCTCGGTGTTCCGCAACATTCTTAAGTTAGTTCAATATGTCATCTATAAACAGTCCTCAATCGTTAGGGTACTTGGATGGAGTTTTAGGTACAATCACAACCCTCAACATCCAAGGCGACTTGTTTAAAATGCACTCAATCCTATAGCCGGCTAACTATATCCGATTTCATTTACAAAACACATTACTCAACATCACTTGCCAATATAATCCACTTTGCATGCATACCTCAATGTTTTTCCAAAGCATTTATAATAAGCCATAACACAAGCATTAAACCATGCTTCAAAACTCATGCATCAAAACATGCATACAAGGATCACTTACCTAGTGCATCCTTAAACCATATGGCATCATCAACCACATTTCATATACTCAAAACATGCTTTAAAACAGTAGGTAAATGCAATTACAATCAAGTGCAACCAAAGGCTCATACTAGCACAATCCGGGAGAGAAATTCACTTTACTTACTTTCGAACTTAGTAAAGCGTTTCAAGATCTTACTAAGTTCCCAAAACCTTTTCTAAAACATTTCCACACTGGAAAATCAGTTTCCAATCACCGACTTGTGAAACCACACTTGCCAACGCAACAATCCATCGTCCAAAGCCTCCAAGACCATTTCGATTGATTCCGGAACACTATCCCATGTTTTCAACATATTAAAACAGAGATTCAATGCATCATAATGCATCCAAACACCAACACTTTACAAGAAACCCGCAGCCCTGCTCTAAAGCATCAAATTACCCATCCGAAACAACCGAAAACTCAATCGATTTATTTCTAAACTCAGCCCAGCAATCAACCAACACTCCCAACATATTTTAAGCATACATCAACAACCAAAAATAACCTAAAACCATCCTTAAACCTCTAGCAACTCAGATCTCACATTACACCCCAAGAACCCAACCAAAAACACTTTAAAAACAAATGATCTCAAGGATTTCGGGATTACTATGAGTAATACTCCATTTCAACATCATAAATCTTTCAAAACTCAATTAGAAACCATCTCAAACAAACCAAATCAAAACAACTCCGAAAATCACATTCAATTCTCTTTTCTATCAAGATTTCATCATTTTATCAAAACAATAATAAAACCTCAATCAAAAACATAGATAAAGAGTCAAATATCTTTATAATTTCATTAAAGAACCTTGATTAGAGGGTTAGCACGAAATTTACCTCCAATCCTTGCTTCTATTCGAATTTGGCAAGTTTAGCTTTCAAGAATCTTGAAGAAATTTGAGAGAAATCACAAAGGAGAAGTTGCAAATCAAGAGAGAAAATGAAAGTGATTGAAATCTGGAAAATGAGAGAAAATGGAGAGTGTTTGGCTGATTTGAAATAATCGTCAAATTTTGTTTAACCAACATAACTACCTTTTAATTAAATCATTAGAAGGCCACTTTAATATTTAATAAATCATTTAACACACATGCCAAATTAGAGAAAAGGCTTAATTGCCAATTAGCTCCCTAAAGATTCTAAGATTTTGACTCTTTTTGAAAAACACTCCCTTTTCCACATTTTTAAAACTTTACATTTTGGTCACTACCCAAAATGTTCACTTCCCAAAACTTGTTTTGCAAAATTGATTAAACCAACCTCTTAAATATATTTTTAGAGGATTTTAAGAATTTTTATCATATTTTTATCCCATCCCGAACATTGATTTACCTGAACCACCTTTAACGATTCGAACCACCGATTACCGGTTCCACTAACCTAACCCGACACGCAAAACACCTAGGCCCAAAACCGGAGCGTTACAGATATATTTGTAATTAAATGAGTTTGGATGATTGTTTGGAGCTGATTTTTGATAGAGTAGCATGTAATATGATTAATTAAAGGATGGTAACCTAAAATTGGAAGAAACAGTTGTAATTTATCCTAGTTAAAAAAATGGTCCCTAAAATGTAATTGTGTGCAATTGAGTTGCCTGAACCACCTTTAACAATTCGAACCACCGATTACCGGTTCCACTAGCCTAACCCGACACGCAAAACACCTAGGCCCAAAACCGGAGCGTTACAGATTTATTTGTAATTAAATGAGTTTGGATGATTGTTTGGAGCTGATTTTTGACAGAGTAGGATGTAATATGATTAATTAAAGGATGATAACCTAAAATTGGAAGAAACCGTTGTAATTTATCATATTTAAAAAATGGTCCCTAAAATGTAATTATGTGCAATTGAGTCTCTAATCGTTGTTTGAATGAATTGCAAATGGTTCTGCTGCTTAGTCTATCACCTAGGGTTATAATGAGCATCTAGAAAAGATAAAACAAAAAAATTAGGGTCGTTTAATGGAGTAAACTTCCCAGTTTACTTCAATATTCCCCGTGTGACTCGTTCGGTTCGGTCTATCGCCTAGGCCGGGTCAAGGGGTTACATTTGATGGTATCAGAGCCATGTTTCGAAAGAATGAGATGATGGTAAGTTATTGGTAAGTTGATGGGATGTAGATATAAATGAATGATGATGTTTGCTTTGCGCGGTGATTGTTATAATCATGTTGTTGGAGAATAAATGAAATTGATGTCAAGCATGATGAATGTGATGTATGTGTAAATTGTCTTATGCATGATGATGGTAAGGGCTGAATCTGATTGATTGCTATGCACGATGCTTGTGATAAATATGTTGTATGCCTTATGCTATGTTTGGGGGAAATTGTGATACTCTTTCCCTTTTTACTATAGTAAAGTGTTTTAAAATTGAATTCGAAGTCTAGGATCCTTGCTTGAAGCTAGCCTAATTTCTTGATTTGTTTTGTTATCATACCTTAATTATAATAGAACAATGGGACCGGGGAGAGATTTACGTTTGGGAACGATTGCTTCTATTGGTGAGCGGGGAAATCAAGAGAACGAGGTTCTTCCTAGTGAGAATTTACAACCTCCACCGCCTCCACCAGGGGGTGATGAGCAAGGACAGCGTGGGCAAGCTGGGCATGTGTTGGGTGATTTGACGCCTCCAGTTCAGGCGATGACTGGAGCATTCTAGGTTGTTGGTTCCAGAGTGCATGTGCAAGCGCCTACTGTTGGGCAATTGGGATTGTCGTTAGAAGGTTTGCATAGTTTAGGTGGTGTTGAGTACCGTAGTTTGTCGTCTGAGGCATCCGAGGCTTGGATGGCCAGTACGATCCAGATTTTAGATCAAATGGGGTGCAATGATACACGTAAGCTAGGATGTGTTGTTTCATTGTTGCAAGGTGATGCTTACAGTTGGTGGACGACTGTAATTGTGGCTATGGAGCCCAATTAGGTGGATTTGGAGTTCTTTCAAGCTGCCTTTAAGAAGAAGTATCTAGGAGTTAGATACTTGGATGAAAGAAACGCGAGTTTATGTCCTTGGTTCATGGTAGCGTGATTGTGGTTAAGTATGAGGTTCCGTTTTTTCGTTTGAGACTGTATGCCCCTGAGCTGGTGCCAAGTGATAGGCATCGTTGCGGCCATTTCTGTTATGGATTGGTGCAAGAAGTGAAGGCTTTCATGTTGGCCTCTGATTATACAGATTTTGATGAGATGGTGACGCGAGCTAAGGATATCGAGCAGAGTTCTGGCTTGTCTTCTCGCGTGTGTGGTTCTAGCTCAGGTAAGAGAGCTGCAGATTCTGGTTCTGGTGGTGGATAGTTTAAGAGGCATCATGATTGTAGGTATCGGCCTGGTTCGAGGCGAGGTAATGTTCGATGTGGTGCGCCAGTTCAAGGTAACAGGGTGAGGTATGAGCAAAATACCTGTTGGGTTTGTGGATCGCGTGGGCATTTTAGGCGGGACTATCCTCGTTTGGGTGGTGAGGGATAGGTTCCTAAGGCTATGGATGCTAACTCTTGTTGGAGTTGTGGATTGACTGATCATTTGAGACGTGATTGTCCTTTGCTGGCTGGAGGTGGTGAGGGTAGAGCACCTGTTGTTGCACCACAGCGAGGCCGTGGGCGCGTTCGTGGGAATTTCCAGCGTAGATAGGATGGTCAGATAGCTGTAGCACATGTTGTGGCTGTGCAATCTAAGGGTGGTGGTCATGCGAGGGTGTACGCACATTGCAAGGGACGTAATGACATTGATGTGATTGCAGATACTTTCACTTTGCAATCCTTTTCATTGTTATCTTGATTGATTTTGGCTCTACGCATTCATATATCTTGAGTGAGCATGCACATTTGCTTGATATTCATGTTGAGATGTTAGATGTGGGAATGCAAGTAACTAGTTCCTTTGGTGAAATTGTTGTTACCAGAAGATTGTTTAGGAGATGTCCTTTATCTGTTCAAGGTCATGTGTTTATAGTTGATTTAATAGAGTTACATTTCTATGGTTTTGATGTAATCCTTGGGATGGATTGGTTGACCGAACATAGGGCTGTGATTGATTTTGATGCTAAGCGAATTACCTTGAAACTTGCTAATGATTACGAAGTGGTAATCGTAGGCGAGAATGTGAAATTCTTGTCCAATGCAATTTCGGCTCTTGAAGCGAGTCGTATGATGGAGTTGGGTTGTAAAGCTTTCTTAGCTTATATGATGAATCTAGGATCGAAAGAAGTGCATGTACAGGACATACGTACAGTATGTGAGTTTCCGAGTGTGTTTCCAAAAGAATTACCAGGGTTGCCACCGAGTAGAGAGGTTGAGTTTGGCATTGAGTTGTATGAAAATACGACTCTGGTGTCTGTTGATCCCTATAGAATGGCACCTAAGGAGTTGAAGGAATCGAAGATGCAACTTCAAAAGTTTCTAGATCCAGGGTTTATTAGACCTAGTGTTTCGCCTTTGGGTGCAGCGGTCTTGTTTGCGAAGAAGGAAGATGAGACGATGCGTATATGTATTGATTATCGGCAACTGAACAAGTTGACAATTAAGAACAAGTATCCTCTGCCAAGCATTGATGATCTGTTTGATCAGTTTCGAGGTGCTTCAGTGTTTTCTAAAATTGATTTGAGGTCTAGATATTATCAATTGAAGGTAAAGGATGTGGATGTACCTAAGACCGCTTTTCATACAAGGTACGCTCATTATGAGTTCTTGGTGATGTCGTTTGGCTTAACTAATGCACTAACTGCATTTATGGACATGATGAATCGAGTGTTTCGTGAGTTTTTGTATCAGTTCATGGTTGTGTTTATTGATTATATTCTTGTGTACTCTCGGACCGAGGAGGATCATGATAAGCATTTGCGAATTGTGTTGCAAGTGTTGTTAGAAAATCAGCTTTATGCCAAGTTGAGTAAGTGCAAGTTTTGGCTCAGGGAAGTTGTCTTTCTTGGACATGTTGTGTCAGCCGAAGGTATCCGGGTTGATCCACATAAGATTGAGGCAGTGATGAATTGGATGTCACCTAAGTTGATTCATGAAGTGCGTAGTTTCCTTGGTTTGGTGGGATACTACCATAGGTTCATGGATGGTTTTTCAAATATTGATGCTTTTTTAACAAAGTTGTTACAAAAGAATGTTAAGTTTGAGTGGACGGAGGCTAGGCAACAAGCTTTTGAGAAGTTGAAAGAAGCATTAACACGAGCTCCTATATTAATTCAGCCTAAATCTGGTAAAGAGTTTGTAGTTTATAGTGATGCATCCTATGTGGGCTTGGGATGTGTGTTAATGCAAGAAGGTAGGGTAGTAGCTTATGCATCTCGACAATTGAAGGTGCACGAGCGTAATTACCCTACACATGATATCGAGTTGGCTGCGGTGGTGTTTGCCTTGAAGATTTGGAGGCATTACCTTTATGGTGAATAGTGTACAATTTACACGTACCATAAGAGTTTGAAGTATTTGATGACGCAAAAAAAAGTTGAATCTTAGGCAACGAAGGTGGTTGGAGTTGCTTAAAGATTATGATTTGACAATCGAGTACCATCTAGGGAAGGCTAATGGTGTAGTCGATGCCTTGAGTCAGAAGGTGGTTGTAGAGTTGAAAGCGATCTTTGCTCAGTTGAGTATATCGCGTGATGGTGGGTTGATAGCTGAATTACATGTGAAACCTTCTTTGGTTCAGTTGATTAAATAAAAGTAGTTGCTTGATGATTCTTTAGTGCCTCATGTTCAAGATATAGCAGATGGTATTGCAACGGATTTTTGTTTCAATGATGATGGTGTTTTGTACTTTAAAAGTTGAATAGTTGTGCTAGAAGATGTTGAGTTGAGGCGCACTATTTTGAATGAAGCTCATAGCATTCCTTTTGCTATGCATCTTGGTAGTAAAAAGATGTATCGTGGGTTGAAAGACGAGTACTACTTAGTTGGGTTGAAGAAGGATATTGCTGAATTTGTGAGTAAGTGTATGGTTTGTCAGTGCGTGAAAGCTGAACTTCAATTTCCTTCTGGATTGTTGCAACCTTTGAAGATACCGGAATGGAAGTGAGAGAGGATTACGATGGATTTTGTGTCTGGTTTGCCATTGACGCTGTCAAAGAAGAACTCTATTTGGGTGATTGTAGATCGTTTTACGAAGTGTGCGCATTTCTTAGTTGTGCATACAACGTACATGTTGGATAAGCTGTCACAGTTGTACATTTCTGAGATTGTGAGGTTGCATGGTGTACCTAAATCCATAGTGTCGGATAGAGATCTGAGGTTTATAGCGAGGTTTTGTGAGTGTTTACACCAAGCGTTGGGTATGTGTTTGAATTTCAGTACCTCATATCATCCTCAGACGGATGGACAGTCTGAGCGAGTTATCCAAGTGCTTGAGAATATATTGAGGTTTTGTGTTATAGATTTCCAAGGTTCTTGGGAGAAACAGTTGCCTTTGGTAGAGTTTGCCTATAATAATAGCTTTCAAGCGAGTATACAAATGGCTCTGTATGAAGCCTTGTATGAGAGGAAGTGTAGAACGCCTCTTTGCTGGGCGAAAGCGGTGCAAAAGTTGGTTTCTCTGCTGAATTCGCTTAAGGAAACGACGAAGAAGGTAAAGCTTATTTATGGTCGGTTGAAGGCAGCATTGGATCGTCAAAAGTCTTACGCGAATTTAAAGCGTAAGGAGATTGAGTTTGCGGTTGGAGATTGTGTGTTCTTGAAAGTATCGCCTTGGAAGAAGGTGATGATGTTTGGACGTAAGGGTAAGCTTAGTCCAAGGTTTATTGGACCATATGAGGTGGTGGAGCGTGTTGGTCCTGTTAGGTATCAGTTGAGGTTGCCTCCCGAGTTGGAAAAGATTCATGGTGTGTTTCAGGTTTCAATTCATAGTGTGTTTCATATAAGGTGGTGGAGTGTGTTTATCTTATGATGAGGATCATGTTGGGATTCTTGATTCTAATAGCAAAGTTCTTCCTCGTGAGACGATTGAACTTGTGAAGGTGTTGTGGCGTGATCAAGGAGTTGAGGAGGCCACGTGGGAGAGTAAGACGGACATGTTGAAGCAGTTTCCGTACCTTTTTCCCTCAAGTAAAATTTCGAGGAAAAAATTTCATAAGTGGGGGAGAGTTTTAACGCCCCGATTTTAGGCTTAGAAGTTAGTTGGGTTTGACTAACAAGTTCGAGTGAATCGATTCGAGTGAGTTATGCTAGTTTCGGGATTAATTTGAAATAAATGCTTTTTGAGGGAGATAAAATATGGAAAAACATTTTATAATCTTCAAATAATATTTTGAAAGTTTTGGAGAGATCAATTTGGTGAAATTGGATTGATTTTATTGGAATTTTGAAAACGGCGACTAATTTGTATAAATTGCAAATTGCGTTTTTATGTCTAAATTGAAGAGGACCAAAACATAGAATACCTAGGGAGCTATTACACCAAGGTGTTATCAGCTATTCCCTTTATTTTGTGTTTTAAAATGATTTAATTAAATGATTTATTAAATGTGAAGTGATAAAAAGAGTTTCTAAAAGGCTAAACATTTTATTACGTAACTACCTTTTTTCTAAACTTTTCTCTCAACTTTCCCAGCATCCAAACTACCTTCTCATCACTAAAACCGCCAAAGATTTATCTGATTCATCTACTTTTGATTTCTAAATGATGCACATTGATTTCTACATCAATTAGCTAAAGTTTTCTTGAAGGATTTCTTCAAAATCATTGCAAATCAAGGAGAAAGCTTGTGTTAGAGGCGATGTTTCTTTTCTCTCCTCTAATCAAGGTTCTTTATTGAAATTTCCAAGTCTTTGGCTCTCTAATTATGTTTAATAACAAGATTTTATAATTTAATTGATGAAAATGGTTAAATTAAGTTTTGGAAGATGATTTCTCAAGATTTTCGTTATGGCACTGTTTGATTGATTTGAGATTGATTTTAATCATGATTTGGATGTTAAATGATGTTAAAAATAAAGGTTTTGTAATGGTAATCTTGAAATGAGTTGGATCTCTAATTGTTAGATTTGGGGTTTTTGTGGTATTTGGGTGAAATCCAAGTTGTTGGAGGTGTAAGGATGTAATTAGGTTAACTTTGGATGTTGATTGATGATTAAAGTTGGATGGAAGTGTTATATTATGGCTCGGCTGAGTTTAGAGAGTGATTTAAGGTGATTTCGGTTGCTTCGGGTGGTCGTTTTGGTGTTTTGGGGCAGAGCATCAAGTTTGCTTAGGTTGCTGGTAGTTTTAATATATGGTGATGCATTAATCCTCTGTTCTTATATGGTATAAACAGTGGAGAACACATCAGATGTAACACCCTAATTTTGGGCCTAGATGTTTTAAACATCGGATTGGGCCGGTCAGAAATGGTTCGAATCGTATTAGGTGGCTTAAGGAGATCAAGGTTTGGGATAGGATAAAAATATGACAAAAATTGCTAAAATCCTCTAAAATCATGTTTAAGAGGTTGGTCGAATCAATTTTACAAAATGAGTTTTGGAATTGGAACATTTTGGGTAGTGACCAAAATGTTAAGTTTTAAAACTATGGAAAATACAAATTTCAAAAGAGGAGTTTTAAAATAATTAAATAAAAAAGATTTTATTTTATTTAATTGCTAAATAGTAAGAGGAGAAGTTTTTGACGTAACTAACTTTTATTTAAGCAAAACCCATTTTCTCAAACCATTTCTCCAGATTTCTTTTCTCCCAAACACTCTCTCTTTAGTTTCTCATATTTTTCCAAGAATTCTCTTCAAGTTCTTCAAGATTTGTGAAGCAAAAACTTGTCAATCTTTAAGGAATGCAAGAATTGGAGGTAAATCCCGTTCTCAACCTCTAACCTAGGTTCTTTATTGAAATTCCCAAGATTATTGGCTCTTAATTGTAGTTTTAACTGAGTTTTGATTATAGTTTTGATTGAATATCAAAATCTTGCAAAATAATGGTTTAAATCTTGATTTTCGGAGTATTGTTGATGAGCTCTGTTTTAGATTGATTCTAATTGAGTTTTGAGATGATCATGATATTGAAAAAGTGTTTTAATAATATAAATCCCGAGATCCTTGAGTTTCTTGATAGTTTTAGTTGAGTTTTTTGAGGTGTTTTGATGGTGTTATGCTTGCTGGAGGTATAAGAAAGGGTTCATGCTGTTTTTAGATGTGTTTTGATGTTTGTTAATGGTTGGAAGTGATGTATGTTGGCTGGGCTTGGTTTAGGAAGCAATCGATTGAGTTTTCGGTTGTTTCGGATGAGTATATTGGTGTAGTTTTGCTGGGCAACGAGTTTGTGATTAGTTGCTGGTGTTGGAATGCATTTTAATGCATTTGGATCTCTTTTTTGATGCTCTAAAAATAGGGGATCTTGATCCAGAAGCAAGTGAGGAATTTTTGGAGGCTTCGGACGAGTGATCTTCGCGTCGGTAAGCGGAGTTTCGCGTATCGGTGAGTGGAAAAGGATTTCCAACTTTTAAACGTTTTGGGCGTGGTTTTGGGAACTTAGTGTGAGTTTGAAACACTTAGCTAAGCTCAAGAGTTAGTAGATCGAAAGTCTCTCTCGGAATGTGCTATGTTTTGGTTTAAAATGCACTTGATTTGAATGTGGTTTGATTACTGTTTTAAAGCATGATTTGAGCATTGATGATACTGGTTTTTAATGCCATTTTGTTAAGGATGCACATGGTAAGTGATCATTGGGTTTATATGACTTTTTCATTTGGTTTAAGCATGTTAATGCTTGTGAAAATGGCATTATGGTTTATGCTTGTAAAACAGTGAAATGATAATGATAAATGATTATAGTGGCAAGTGATGGAAATGGTTTAGGTTACTTTAATCGGATATAGTTAGCTGGCTATAGGATTAGGTGCACCTTGAATAAAGTCACCTTGGATGTCGATGGGTTGTGATTGTGTCGTAAACTCCATCCAAGTACCCTAACGATTAAGACTAAGATCACAACAGTGGATGGTTTAATCTCGTGTGTGAATCTTGTGGTTTGTGTCCCGTCTCTCGTTAGTGGAATTATTATACAACTATCGATGAGTGATTTTGAGGGGTTGTGATTGTGCCATTAATCTCCATCACGGGTGTTGAAAGGTTGTGATTGTGCCATTTAACTCCACCTTGTGTAATCCGGTAGTGCGTATGAAGCGTGTGGGACAACGCTTGTAATCTGCGTATCAGATTGTGTCAATTGTGTTGGTTTTGATATGGTTTATTATTGATCACTTGTGAGCCAATATAATGATGTTGATATAATGAGTTAATGTTGAACATTTATTTGAGAAAGCATGAGATGCTTGAGAGATATGCTTGAATGCATATGATGCTTGGTTTAAGCATGAGCAAAGGTTTTTAAAGTGCATGTGTTAAAGAAATGCATATGTTTACAAAGAATGACGATTTGGTTTTATAAGATGCATTGATGAATGTTTTGTTGTTAGCGGTCCTCACTAAGCTTTATGCTTACGCTCATTGGTTTCATCAATGCAGAGAATTGAACATCTTTGGCAGCAAGAGACCAAGGGGAATCCAAGTGATTTTAGCTAAGCAAAGTATGTGTTTTCACTTTAGTGTAATAAGAGGCAATGGGAGGGATTTATGTTCATGGATTTGTTTGGTGATGTTACACACCTTGAGCATGTTTGGTGTGTGTTTTGGGACTTGTAAATGGTCTCTATATAGTTTATGGTCTTACCTTTTATGTTTTGGCTATGCTATGGTTTGTGTATAAAAGCATGCTTGAGTAGTTTAATACCTCTCCATGAATTGCCATGCTTGATGCTTATTTTGTGAATGTTTGATGATGCATTAGTGTATGGAATGTTGGATATAACATGTATGAATGTTTTAGACTTGTTTAGATGTTGTTAAATATGATTTGAGGGTTGTTGGAAGTGCATCTCTGGTATGCGTATCGATACTCGGAATTGTGTATCGATACGCTAAGGCTATTTTCAGACATTGCAGATTAGGGGTGCCGATACGAGTTGCCCGCGTATCGATACACCTAGGAAAAGTTTTGAAGGCCGTACAGATACGCGGGGAAGCATATCGATACCTTTTTCCAAGATTTTCTACTGCCTTCCCCCGTATCGATACATGCTTAGGTATACCGATACGGAGCCGTTAATTTCAGTTAAAAGTATCTTTTTTAAGTTTTGGAATGTTACATTTTGATCCCTGAATATTGTAGGATCAATTTGTTGAGTTTGGATGATCCAGTTGTGATGAAATTTGACTTGATGGCATGTTTCATGACTAATTAAGGATTGGTAACTTTAAAATCTGAATAGACCCTATATTTTATGGAAATTACAGTTTAGTCCCTAAATCTGTAATTTTAGTAATTGAACCCCTAATCGAACTCCGATCGATGTGCCATTTTCTTCTAATCACTTTGCTGAACATATAGGATCTTAATGAGTATGTAGAAAGGATAAAAAGAAAAAAAGGGTCGTTAATCGAAGTTGCCTTTAATGAGTTAGCTTTAGTTTTCCCCGTGTAATCTTCTTAGTTCATGTCGGGCGTCTAGGCCAGGCTAAGGGGGTTACGTCGGAAGCAATTGGTGAAGTTTTGGGGGCTTTAGACGCTTCATTTCAGCTCGACGAATCTTGATTTCACGAGTCGGTGAGTGAGAACGTGATTTCCAGCTTTGAAACAATTTAAAGGTGGTTCTGGGAACTTAGTGTAAGCTTGAAACGCTTTACTAAGTTCGGAAGTAAGTAAAAAGAATTTCTCCCTCGTATTGTGCTACTATGAGTTTGTTAATGCACTTGATTTTAAATGCATGTTACCTACTATTTAATCATGATTTAAAATAAGTGATTTACTGTTTTTGATGCTATGTTGATAAAGGATGCACATGGTAAGTTATCTTTGTGAGTATATGCTTATACTTGTATCTTGAAGCATGGTTTGATTCTTGGAAATATGGTTTATTGATGATGCTTTGAAAACAGTGAGGTTTATGTTAAATGTGAATTATATTGGCAAGTGATGTTGTGAAAATGGTTACAAATGAAATCGGATATAGTTAGCCGGTTATAGGATTGAGTGCACTATAAACAAGTCGCCTTGGATGCTGAGGGGCTTATATGGTGTACCGAATACTCCATCCAAGTACCCTAACGATTAAGGAAAGTGTATGGTGTCTCGTCTCTCGTTAGTGGGGTTAGAGATCTACCGATGAATGGTGTTGAGGGGTTTATACGGCGTACTGAATACTCCACCACGAGTGTCACAATGGTGAAGGGTAGCTTCCGTGTGTGAACCTTGAGATGCTGGTGAGAATGTATGAAGTTTTGGGACAACACTTGTGAATCCGTGTATCCGATGTTGTTTTGAGAAATGAGCATGTTGATGATCACTTGTAAGCCAAAATAATTGATGATGTGTTATGATATGGTTTATGATGCATAAAAATGAAAATGCATGTTTTACTCTTTAAGGTTTGCATATGGTAGCTATGCATAGGAAGGCTTAAGTTGAGTGTTAGCAATGGATTTGTTGTTGGGTTTATAACACATGTTGCATGATGTTTAACATGTTGATTTTGTTAAAGGAAAGTGCATGGTTTTAAGAAGATCATTATGGTTTTCAAATGATGTTTAGCAAATTGAAATGAGATTTCAAAGTGAACGTGAAAATGGTTTTAATGTATTGATGGTGTTTTGGTTCTGAGCACTCCTCACTAAGCCTTGTGTGCTTACGCTCTGATTTGTCCATCAATGTAGATAATTGAAGCTTAGGAGGCATCAAGAGGTAAGGGATTCCAAGAGACTTCACTTAAGAATGTATGTTTCGATTTAGACTAGAGTAATAAGGGCAATCGGAGATCCATAGTATGTTTTGGTGATGTGTGCTTACGCTATGATTTGTCCATCAATGTAGATAATCTTGTAAAAGGCCTTTATTTGATGGATTATGCTTTGGTTTGATTTTTGACTCTTGAGTGGCTTATTTGCATATGAAGCATGCCTATAGATTTAAATAATGCATATCTCCATGCCAAGTTGATGATATTGATATGTTTGATTGAGGATTGATGTTTAAATATGTTATATGCATGTTGGAAGTGCATTGGAATGCATTAGAATGGATTAAAGTATGAAAAACTAGCAAAATAATGCATATTTAGTACAGGCGTACCGATACTCGAGAAAATGTATCAGTATGGTAAGCCATTCTAGGCTTGGCGTACTGATACGGTGGGGAAGAGTACCGATACGGTCTCTAGGAAAATGAAAGGGGTGTATCGATACACGGGGGCGTATCGATACTCGGGGGCGTACCGATACGGGTTTTAGCTACAGGTTTTTGGTGTATTGGTACGGTTCGAGAGGGTATCGATACGGGCCTTTTATCGTTGAATCTTGGAGATGTGTTATCGTGGGCGTATCGATACTGGCTCTAAGGGTATCGATACGGCCAGTTGGTAAGTTGGTTAAAAGTATCATTGAATGTTCTGTTTCTTTACGTTTTAGTCCCCAAATGATATATTTGTAATTAAATGAGTTTGGATGATTTTTTGGAGCTGATTTTTTATAGATTAGCGTGTAATATGATTAATTGAAGGATGGTAATCTAAAATTGGAAGAAACCCTTGTAATTTATCAAATATACAAAACGGTTCTTAAAATATAATTGTGTGTAATTGAGTCCATAATCATGATTTGAATGAGTTGCAAATGGTTCTGCTGCGTAGCCTATCACCTAGGGTTATAATGAGCATCTAGAAAAGATAAAACAAAAAATATTAGGCTTGTTTATTGGAGTAAACTTCCTGGTTTACTTTAGTATTCCCCGTATGACTCGTTCGGTTCGGTCTATCGCCTAGGTCGGGTCGAGGGGTTATAGTTGCTTCAAAATTCGATGGCCCAAGACAATGCCTTTGGCAACAATGAAGTAGCACTTCTCCCAATTGAGCACTAGGTCGGTTTCTTCACATCTTTTCAACATCTTGGCCAAGTTGCTTATGCATTGGTCAAAAGAGTCTCCATAGAACGAGATGTCGTCCATGAAGATATCCAGGAATCATCTATCATGTCTGAAAAGATGACCATCATGCAACATTGGAATGTTTCTGGCGCATTGCATAGTCCATCATGCAACACAGGAATGTTTAAATCCAATAGGTTCTATCGTAGCTTCTGTTTAGCTCCTGCGTTGGAGGTGTTACCTTTTTTATTGCCCCATCTAAAATTCGAATGCTTTTGCCACCCAGGGTTGTAGGTCTTTGAGTAGGGATTTTTTTTGTAGTTTTTAGTTCCTCACAGAGCATCTAGATTCTTCTTCTTGGGGGCATTCACTCGATTGGGGTTCCCCACCACAATGCTCACAAGTGTATTGAACCACCTTGTCATATCGTGTGTTAGATGATGGTTGCAAGTTCTTGAACATATTTGTAATGGCAGAGAGATAAGCCGCCACGCTTTGGGACTCTTCCAAGTGGATGGTTATGTATGATTTAGGACCGGGACACAACCTCGCTCTAGGAAATTGATAGTTATTATTGTCTATCTTATCAACGATTTCGAATGCCTCCTTGGGATCTTTGTCTAACAATATGTCATTGGCCGAAGAGTCAAACATCATCCTTGTGAGAGCATTAATATCGTTATAGAACATTACCACTTGGAGCCAATCCTGGAAACTATGAATTAAGAACTTGCACAACATATCTTTTTATCTATCCCAACATTCGAACGAGGACTCATAATCCCTCTGTCGGTGTAACGCCCCGGTTTTGGGCTTAGAAGTTTTGGGCGTTGACCGGTTTGGTCAAGTGCTGTTCGAATCTAAAAGGGTGAATTTAGGAAAGCCTAGTTCGGGTTGCATTAAAATTATGGAAAAATGTTCTAAAATCATCTTTTAATATAATTAAGTGAACTGTGAAATCAATTTTGGAAAATGAGTTTTGGAAGGGTGACATTTTGGCTAGTGACCAAAATGTAATTTTTGAAAGTTTTGTGACTGTTTTAGAAAGGGTTGAAACTTTGAATCTTTAAGGAGCTATTATTCCAAAAGTAGTTTCTCCAGATTTTTCTAAGATATTTTAAGCTATATTCTGATTTTAAAACATATCAAAAGAGGAGGGAAAGCCATTTTGGCCATTTTGATAACTAATTTCCTATTTTCTTTTCTCTCATTTTCTCTCAACCCAAACACTTTCTTTCCAGAGAATTGTTTTTGATTTTCTCACCTAAATCTCTCCTTTCAACTCTCTTTTGATTCCTAATCATCATATCTACAAAACCTCATCATTTGCTACTTGATTCATCAAGGTTTTTGATTCCAAAAAGAGGAGAAACTCAAGTTTGGAGGTAAGAACGTCCTTCTCCTCTAAACTATCAGTTCTTTACTGAAATTCCTAAGTTTTCAATCCTTAATTGATGTTTTATTAAAGGCTTTTAAGTTGTGAAATGGATCTTGGCTTATAATGCAAGATTTGGTGATTTTTGATGATTTTCGTTTGATCTGTTAGATCTGTGATTTGAGATATGTTTTTGATGTTATTTGAACTCTAAATTGATAAGGAATTGAGTTTTGATTGATGCAATCCCGGATAGGTTGGGTTTCCTAAGTTTAGCTTGTGATTCTTGATTGTTTTTGAGGTGATCTTGTGGATCTGGTGTTGCTGGAGGTATAAGGATGTTGTTAGGCTCTTTTTAGATGTTAAATGATGTTAAAGGATGTTAGGTTTTGATGGTTTATGGCTGGGCTTTGTTGAGAAGTGGTTTGGATGCATTTTCAGTTGTGTTTGGTGGCCGAAAATGGGGTGTGGATGAGAGCAGCGAGTTTAGGTGCTTTCATTGAGGATATTAATGCATGATGATGCATTAATCTACTGTTTTGATGTGTTAAAACAGGGGAGTCATCTTTGGATCCAAGTGGTGGTGATCCGGAGGCTTGATTTGGTGCTTCGGCTAGAGGCGAAGTGGAATCGGTGAGTGAAATTGGGTTTTCGGCCTTGAAACCAATGTCTTGGGAGCTTAGTTTAAGTCTAAACAACTTTGCTAAGCTCAAGTGTAAGTTTTCGGAAATACTCTCTAGTGGTGGCCATGATTTGATTGTTGTGCAATGTGGTTTATTGCATGTTTTAAACTCTGTTTTGAAAGCATGATTTAGCATGGTTAATGCTGTTTTTGTAAGCCATATGTTGAAGGAAGCTCTAGGTAAGAGTTCCTTATTTTTGAACATTGATTAAATGTGGTTTGATGCTTTTAAATGCATGATGAATATGGCTTGGTTTAATGCTTTAAAACAGTGGATAAATTGATGATAATGATGTATATTGGCAAGTGATGTTTTGCAAAGGTTAAGGTCACTAAGGTGGTTAAAAGTCCTTGAGTGAGCCTTGTTCACTTAAGAACATCAAGGTGGTTAAAAGTCCTTGGATGGTTCTTGTTACGGACACAAAGGTGTTTAAAAGTCCTTGTGTGATCCTTTCCAAGGTGTTTAAAAGTCCTTGGGGTCAAGGTGTTTAAAAGTCCTTGAGGTGATTTATATCATGGTGTTTAAAAGTCCATGGCCAAGGTGTTTAAAAGTCCTTGGGGCCAAGGTGTTTAAAAGTCCTTGGGGTGAAACTTGATACGGACACAAAGGTGGTTAAAAGTCCTTGTGTGGTCCTTTTCCATGGTGTTTAAAAGTCCATGGGCCAAGGTGTTTAAAAGTCCTTGGGGCCAAGGTGTTTAAAAGTCCTTGGGGGAAAGTTGATGAACTTGTTTTTAAAGAAATGAAATGTATCACTTGTGGCCAATATGACATGTTATGATATGAAGCATGAGATGCATGTTTAAGTATGCTTTTGAGCATGTGTAAATGATGATTTGAAGCATGATTTATAAAGTGTTTTATAAATGCATTATTGAATGGTTTTATTGAGCATTCCTCACTAAGCTTTTGCTTACGCTCTCTCTTTGTTTTCTCAAATCAATAATGCAGAACATTAAAGTACTTTGTGGGCAGCAAGGAAGGCAAGCATTCAAGTGGGAGTAAAGCTCATAGTATGGAAAGTTTTCTTAAGTACATTTAGCTTTTGGTAATTTGGCAATGGGGGACCTATGTGTATGTTTTTGGGAGATGTTTTGAACTCCCCAAGTATGTTTTAGGTTGTTGAGAATGTTGGTTTTTGTAATTGGCCTTTATATGCTTGAATTGGAAGTTTATGCTTGAATGGTTGCTTGTGTAGGAAGCATGCCTATAGATTTGGGGCTTTTCATATATGTTGATGTTTTGATGAATTGTTGATGCAAGTATGTCTCATATATGTTGAATAGCATGCTGGTAAAGTTTGGTGGCATTTGGAGCATGATTGGATGTTTAATTGCATGTTTAAGTATGCATTTTGGGGTAATCTGTACAGGGTGTTTCGAAACAGTTCCTGCCGTTTCGGAACGGGTGCCTTGAAGCAGCCCAGGCGTCCGAAACGGGTGACACCATTCCGAAACGGATAGGCTACTGTCTGCCCTCGTTTCGGTACGCGTTGCGGAACGGCCCCGCGTTTCGAAACGGGCTGTCTCCCGTTTCGGAACGGGTGACCGTTAGGAGCTGACATTGGCAGTTAGATGTTTTGAAATGTTTGCATTTTGGTCCTGAATCTTGTTTGTGCAATAGTATGAGTTTGGGAAGTCCTTTTGAGCTGAAATTTCACAGAGAAGCATGAAACCTGATTAATTTCAAGTTGGTAACTTTAATTTGGGTTAAGTCCTTATATATATCAGAAATTACAATTTGGTCCCTAAAGTTGTAATTTGTTCAATTGGGTCCCTGTTTGATCTCTGATGTTTATGATCTTTGAGAATGCTGTTGTATGATCATACCTAAGGATTAATATGCATCTAGACAAGTTTAAAAAGAAAAAAAAGGGTCGTTAATCAAGGTTGACTTTCGGGTTGACTTTGGTTTTCCCCGTGTGACTTTCTTAATTCGGGTCAACCGTCTAGGCCGGGTTAAGGGGGTTACAGTCGGAATGCTATAATGTCGCTCCGTAACTGGTTGTTAATGTTCTGTGGATTGTATCGAAGTAGAAAAGGTTTGCATAGATTATCGTAGGACGCAATAGATGTTGGTGCTACTCCTCTCAACCATGCTCTTGCTCTATCTCTCAAAGGGAAATGCTTAATTTTCAGCATGTCTTCGGGCACTCCTTATTTCTTGAAGCATCTGCATACTTCCAAGAAGGATCAAATATGCTCTCTAGCATCATCCCTTGGCGATCCACTAAGTTACCCGATAGAGTTTAGCATGTTGAACATCACATGCTTTAGCTCAAATTGAGCTGTCTGTATCTCTGGTACAACGATCCATGGAGTGATGTCATCTAGAACGGGTGTGAAGTTGTCCCGGATGGGCCTTCTTCTAACAATGTTCCATACATTCTGCTAGCCATTTTGTTGGCCATCGCTAGTTACTACAACAGTTGGTGGACTGTTGTTGCGATTGTTATTCGGTATGCCATCAATGTGGCTCTTTGTTCTCGTTGTCTAACATAAAAGAGTCTCTCAATTTCAGGTTCAAAAGAAATAAGGGGTTCGTCTCGTCGTGTGCATCTGGTCATGCACCGGTACCAATCATTAAAGAAAACAAAAAAAAATTAGAATCTAAACTAAAAATTAAGTGCAGTTACTAAACTATAATCACCAATTGCCAATCTCTATCAACAGTGCCAAAAACTTGATGCGTGTATAATGGATGCACAATTAAGAGCAAGTATACTCGTCGCTCAAGTAATAAAACGATAAAAAGAGTGTCGAACCCACAAGGATTGGAATGATAAACTCAAAGCAATCACTCGTAAGAGTTAGTAAAATAATATTGGTGTAATGATAAGATTTGTAAACCAGATGCAAGAAACGTAAATTGTAGCAGTGATCAGAGAACAAATAGATGATGTAGAAAAAAGTCTAATGATTATGGATGTTGGGTTTATTGCCTAAGAACTATTTGAATTATCATTCGAATGATATAGAAATGAGACAACACTTACCAATTCAAGAAAGTTTTCTATTGAACTCCTAGACTCTGTCGATACCTAGAAGTTGATAACCCGATGCTACGACAATACATGTTTGCGTAAACACTAACAACTTATTATCTATTCAAGTTCCCCTTAGTAGTCGTTGAAATCCTAAACTTATGTCTAATATGGATTAGAACCTAAGTTAACAGCTTAAGCTCCATTGTTCATACAGTCTAACTTAACTCTCTCGATATTAAGTCACGGATCAATAATTGAAGGCTTCTCTCGATAGCTCTGACAATAATTAAGCATTACGAACAATGATCAAAATGGATAAGAAACGAGTACTATAGCATTGAACAAATAGTTAAAGCATAGTTTCTTAAAAACAATAAATCAATCAAAAGACTATTTAGCCCATGTCTGAGCAAATATCATCCATAATAAAAACAATGAAAGTCGTGGTAGTTTGTAAAACTAGAGAGAAAGAAAGTAAAACATCCTCAAGATTCTCCTTCAAGCTCTCGAACTGTGCTACAGCGCTCCGCACTCCTCAAGCTTCTCTCGATAGCTCTCGCCATGTGGAGACTCCTCTTGACCTCAATGATGGTGGTTCTTTGATAGTTGAAGACAAAGGGCTATTCTATTCTCGATCAAGCTCTCTTAATTTGTTACCCAAGTTGTCTTCATATGGACGGTATAGCTAGGGTTGAGAAACCCTAAAGAGCATAGAATGACTTAGTCATCAATGGTCAAGGGTTTGTCTCCAACTTCGCAACAATGTTGTGGCCTCTAATCCATCACGAGAGGTGTAGCTCCAGTGCTCCTTGTACCAGTCCCAAATTCCTATTCCTTGCACAAACGGACACAAAAAAAATAAATGATCAATTCCCTCCTCCCCCTCTCGACACCAAACGCACATTCCATGATGCTCGTCCAACATAATATCGATATGCCTCAAAAAGCCAAAAGTGGGCAAACGACGCAACCAAGCAAACCATAAGAATGCTTGAACCTTCGGCGGCACTAGAATTTTCCAAGTAAAACACTCGCCGAAATCATTCTCGCCCACCCTTTCAAACATGAGTAACCGTGAAAGCGCCTTGACCGAGAATACCCCATGAACATCGAGGGTCCAAACCAGTATATCACAAATACCATCTCAAAGTCTCACCGTACCCAAGATCAAGCATAACTCTCAGACTTGTGGCAACTCGAACAACAAAGAGACCTCTGAAAGAAACCCGACCAAAGTGCATGCTAAAAAGCACCCTCGACCGAATAATTAACTACCAAAGCCAGCCGATTCACAACTAAAGAGAATAACTGCGGAAAAATATCCTTCAAAGGCTTGTCGACACACCAGGCATTGAACCAAAACAACACACGAGATCCATCCCCGACCTTCCATAAAAAACTAGACTCACTCATATATTTTTTCACGTCATCCGAATTTACTGTTTACACAATATGTTTCCAAATGACCGACATCGATCCCCGATACGTAGAATTAAAACACCACCATTGGCATGCCTTCCAATATTTCACCACTATAATGGCCCTCCACAAAGAGGATGTATCCATAGCATAACGCCACAACCATTTCTCCAGTAATGCCCTGTTTTGAACCTCCAAATCCGCAATCCCCAATCCACCTAAATGACGTGGTCGACACACCACACTCCAACTAACCTGACTCATTTTCCATTGCAAACTCACCCCTCCCCAAAGAAAAGCATGCCTCACCTTATCAATAGTTGCAATGACCCCCTTCGGGACCCTAAACAACCCCATATAAAAAACAGGAAGCGAAAAAATGACCGAATTTACCAATGTGACACAGACAAAAAAAGACATAGATGGCCGCTTCGATCTTGCAAGTTTCTGTTGAACAAAGGATATAACCGTCTCCTACACAACAATACTACGAGGATTAACCCCCAAAGGCAACCCCAAATACACAAATGGCAGCACATCTTTCCGACAACCCAAAGCATTTGCAACTGAGTCACATAACTCGTCCCCAACTCCAATAGCGTAAAGAGACGATTTACTAAAATTGATTTTCAACCCATAACATACTTGAAAACATTTCAACAATCAGCGAACAGTCATGGCACATTCAATAGAAGCTTCAAAGAATAAGATAGTGTCGTCTGCAAATTGAAGATGCGACAATGACACCCCCGGAGCCAAAGAAACCCCTTTAATAAGCCCCACCTCCTCAGTTTGAACCAATAACCTATGCAATGCTTCTGCAACAATGAAGAAAAGCAATAGAGACAATGGGTAGCCTTGCCTAATGACACGACCCATACCAAATTTCGTAGTAGCACTATCATTCAACAAAACAGACATACGAACAGTACTAATACCCTCTGAAATCCACCGGCGCAGGGTCTCACAAAAACCCATCAACCGCAATATGTGCTCTAAAAACTCCCACCGTACGCAATCATATGCTTTAGCAAAATCCAATTTAAGAACACAACCACCATACAAACTCTGTCACAGAGAATGGATGACTTCATTCGCCGACAAAATACCATCAATGATTTGGCGCCCACACACAAAAGCCGATTGATGATAACTGATCAATTTACCCAACACGGATTGCAACCATCTAGCTAGTACTTTAGCAAGAATCTTGTAAATCGAATTAATCAAACTTATAGGCTGAAAATCACTTAACGTTACCGGCGAATCAACCTTAGGTAATAACACAAGAAACGTACTATTCGCTCCCTGAGCTAACTTACCAGACACGAAGAACTCTTACAAAAAATGCATCACACCTCCATGAACTACATCCCAACATTTCTTGAAAAACTCCATACTATAACCATCCGGCCCTAGTGACTTGGAGCCCTCACAACCACGAACAATCTCCCAGACCACTTCAATCGTAAAAAGCGCCACCAGCCCTCGATTTTCTTCCTCACTCACCTGTTTAAAGTTACCCTCAATGCTCCAATCGCATAGCCTTTCATTAGCAGCGAAATGCTTAGAGAACGAGTGAACAATATGTTGTCGCAACCTATAAGGATCCGTCACCCACCTCCCTTTAATATTCAGGCTGGAAATAGAATTATGCATTGCTCGCAACTTTGCGGATCTATGAAAGAATGACGTGTTTCTATCACCCAACCGAAGCCAATTCGCTCGTGACTTCTAACGCCATAGAGATTCTTTTCGTTTTATCGCTTGCCATAACACTTGCATCCATTCTCGCTTTTGACCAATCAGCTCTGACTCAGATATACTCACATTATCATCACTACCATCGCCATCCAACCCCTCTAAGCGAATTTGAATAAACTTAATCGCTTGCTCAACATCCCGAAAAACTGACTTGTTCCATTTTCGTAAGAATTTCTTCAATTGTCTGAGCTTCACCATTATATTTTCATTCCCAATCCCCAACCTCAAAAATCTACACCACTCCTCGGCCATGCAATGGATATTTCGCTTTTCATCTAACCAACAATTAATGAAACGAAATGGACGAGGTCCTTAATCCTTATCATCATACAAAAGTAGCAAAGGGGAATGATCCGATATCCCTCGAGGTAGAGATAACTGCTGAATATTAGAAAAACGATCCACCCATATCGGCGACACCAAAAACCTATCAATTCGACTCCTACGATTACCCCTACCAAACCAAGTAAATTGCTTCCCCTTTAACGGCAAATCCACCAAACCAGTTGAGTCCACAAAAGAAGAGAATGCATCCATGCCTCTCGGCAATGAGCTGCATCTTTCCCGTTCTGAAGACCAATGAACCGAATTGAACTCCCCTACAACACACCAAGGTCCCGGAAAACCGCTGACCCTATCCCTAATACGTAACCAGAAAGAACATTGATCAGTTACATCACAAGTAGCGTAGACGACCATAATACAACACAGAAAATCCTCTAGCCTCCACCGCCCCTGCACGAGAATAAAGTGGGGATCGACCTCAACCAAATCTACCAAAAATCACACACCCTTCCAAATTATCACCAACCCTTTCGATGCACCTATCGAAGGAAAAACTATATACTCATACCCATCGGTAAACCATAAACTAGAAACAACCGAAGACGATACCTCCTCTAACTTTGACTCCTGAAACATAACCATGTCAACATGTTGTTGCTTGAGAATGTCACAAACTCCTCATCTCTTCAAGACGGAACCCAACCCCTGATATTCCAAGACAAAATTCGCATATTTCACAACACACGTGCGTCTTCAGACATCACCCACGATAAGTATTTGATAATTTCCTCTTCACGACAAAGCGTCTTAACCCCCACTATATTGCCCAATGCTACTGGTGTCGCGATTTCTCGATGCAAAACTTGTTGCCTATGTTGCAAATTCGAGTCGGTCAGCGATGCATTAGCAACCGTACCTGTTCCTCGGCCAAACCCTTTTCTCGGTCTCCCCTGCCTAACTTTTGGGGCTTTGCCACACCTGACAGAAAATTCACCAATTTTGTCTCCCGGACAGACCTGTTAATCCACAGCGACACATCCTTATCCCCCGCCGATATAGCCTGTGTAACGACTTGCTGAACGTGAACCCCCTATAGAGTCCCTGCCTAACACGCCTTCTGCTTGTGAACTATTCCTAACCAACTCCATATTATCCTCAACCGATACACCGTTATCTGCAGCTAGCACAAACGATTGGGACAAGTTCCCATTCAAATTCAAACTTATCTCCCTATCCTGGTGTCCATCCAACACAGGACTCTGTGGCCCCTCACTTGCCACACAATCAGACGTATTATCGACATTTGAGACAGCGTCCCCAGCCTCTGTTGTCACCTGTTGACCTACAACCCTCTGCAAAAATGAACCAGTATGATCAGAATCAACAATAAAAATACGCAGATCCTCTCGACAATTGTCTTCCCAAAGCTGATTGCAATGCCAATCCTGAGGCATAGTGGAATCCATCCGAGCCACCGTATTTCCTAGAGCCCAGACATCCTCACCTTGTTTCTCGTCTCCTATCCTCGACTCTGGCATAACCTCCGACGAATTCAACTCTGATGACTCACTACATCAATCCTCAGAAACTAAAGTTGTACATTCAAAATCTACCAATGGCTCATACATCTTTAACTCTTTGATATGCAAACTATACGACAATCCTTCGACCTCAATCTTAATGATAGAATTTATAAAAGCCATGACATTCGTTTCAACTAAAATCCAGCCACACTCGAACGGCGTTGGCGAGTCTGTAACATCAGCAAGTCGTACTAGAGTGCCCTAAATTTTTGCAATGTTCTCAAAAGATTCTTGCGACCACGCATGTATAGGCAAACCCCTTACCAAAAGCCATACCCTCCTTGAACTAATGACCAGTTACGGTGACCACCTCTCTAACTTGGAAAAACATTCTCAAACTACCTCCAAATCCATCACCTTCTCACAAATGGATGTGTTCGTAAACATCAAAAGAATCATGGGCCCGACAATGCGCAAAATTGAGAACCCTTGTAAACTTGAAAGGTTCATCTGCGTTGCCAATTCTTTAATACTCCAAGGCTTCTTTCTCCATCCCACCACACAGTTGTGAAGTATATTCAGCTTATCCTCATCCACTCGCCTGTACTTCTTGTTGCGGCTGCCCTTTCCCTGTACTTCTTTGTTTGCGTCTCCAGAAAGAAGCACGATCCAGAAAGAAGCACGATCCCTTATCAGCATCAAAACGACCCCCTGTTCGTACAAACCCAAAACGTGAACCATCCATTTCCCTTTTCTGTGGAATAAAAGCATCAACCACCACTCCTTGTCTACCGAATACCTGTCATAGAAGTTTCCAATGTAAGGTTTCCGACATCTTACCCACAAAAATCGTCCAGACCTGCCGGCAGCCGTTCCCCACTAGATCGCTCACCATTTTCCATAGGTTTTAAAGGATTAATGACCAATTCTAAGCGACCATGTTGAAAACTTTGCATTGATCAAAGTTTGTATATAAACTTAATAAGATTATGAGGACATTAACACTTGTCACCTTAAGGGAATACACTTGGGACACTCGGCTAAAGGGGCTTAAGGGAGAAAGTGATATTTTCCGTCTCTCCAAAAAATGAACCGATTATCTAGAGAGAGGGGGGAGGTTAGACAGCCATGGAAGCTCAGTTAAGCTTGGAATTGTAGGAGTCTTGATGGTTATTGCTCAAGAAAAATAAGGTGATATGCTTACTTCTTGCACCTATATCTTGTGTCTAAGCTGAAATCTAATTGAAATGTTTGTTTTTGAATCTACAATTGATGGTTTTAATGGAAGTTAAAATAGGTTGTGAATTTAGGGTGTGCTACTGTTTTAGGGATGACAATATTGTTTAAGCTGGTAAGAAAGGTTATGTGATTCGGGGACAGATTATTGTAGGTCATAAACAAGTATGAAGGGTGTGGGTTCTTTTTCCCTTTCTAATAGCAATAGGAAACTCAAACTCAGAATTAGAATTCATATCATTATGATCAGGATCAGTTTCAGAATGTACTTCAAAATGTATGAGAATGGGAGCAGAAGGATGAGATGATTGAGTCTGCGTAGGTATCTTCCTTCTCAAATAAGTCTTTAGAGGACCAGCAGTGTCTTGAACATTGGGCTGAGAAATATTTCTATTTTGTTGAGGAGTATGAGGACTATTGGGTTCTGTTTGTAAGGGTTCCATTTTTAAGGACTGTGAAGGCGGCTGGATTTCTGTAGAATAAGAAGGAGGTAGATCAATGAGGGGCAAAGGTTGTTGTTGAAGTAAAAACATATCTGCATCCTTATCTTCCCTAAAAGACATCTCCCCTTAAAGATATGGAGCAGTGAACTAACTCTCTCTTTCAACAAAAGTAACATCAGCAGTAACATAGACCTTTCTAGTAGGTGGATGATATCATTTGTAGCTTTTTTTAGTAGAGGAATACCCAAGAAAAATGCATTTTACTGCCCTAGGATCAAGCTTACCTCGGTTTGGAGAATGAAGATGAACAATGGCAACACACCCAAACACTCTTGGCTGAAGGTTAAGAGATAGGTTGAAATGTGGGAAAAATTTTGTAAGGGTTTGAATAGGACTTTGAGATCCAAAGACTTTAGTGGGTAATCTGTTCATCATAAATGTAGTTTTTAAGACAGCTTCCCCCAATATTTTTTGGAACATTATTCTGAAATAAAAAGGCTTTGGTTATAGGAAGAATATGTTCATTCTTCTTTTTGAAATTCCATTCTGCTGGGGAGTGTTTACACAAGATGATTCATGTAAAATACTTTTTTCCAAGAGATAAGGAGACAATATTTGATTAAAATAATCCTTGGCATTATCTGATCTAATTCTTTTAATCTCGGCTCCAAACTGGGTCTTTATCATGGTGTAAAAGTTTTGAAACGTAGATGCAACATCAGATTTCTGTTTTGACAAATATATCCAAGTAACTCTAGTGTGATCATCTATAAAATATACAAACCACCTTGCCCCAGTTATGTTAGGAACAGAAGAAGGTCCCCATACATCACTATGAATAATACTAAAAGGAATATTGGTTCTATTATTACTTGCTGGAAAAGAGGAACATTTGTGTTTAGCAAGTTCATACACATCAGAATGTAATTCCTCAACATCTAAGGTTTTACATAAAGAAGGAAACATAGTCTTTAGAAGTTTAAAAGGTGGATGACCAAGGCGAAGATGTTGGAGCCAGATTTGGTCTTTATTGTTTGTAGAATTAGATAAAAAAAAGATGAGGGTGGAGTGTTCAAGACTCTAACTTTTCCTCCAAGATTCTCAAGATAATAGAGTCCATTGATCTCCTTAGCATGCCCAATCATCTTCTTTGTTTCCTGTTCTTGAAAAAAAAACAGTGTGTAGAATGAAACAAAACACTGCAATTAGTATCACTGACAAGTTTTGGTATTGAGATAAGGCTGGTAAATAATTTTGAAACATGTAGAACTTTTCTAAGCAAATTTTTTTTTACTAATGGCAACATCTCCTTCACTAGCAACTGTTATCATGGTACCATCAGCAACTGTAATTTTCCTATTGCTAGGGCATGGTGTGTAATTGAGAAAGTTGAGAGAGGAATTGATCATGTGATCAGTTGCTCTTGAGTCTATTACCCAGGAGGTTTGAGTAGGTATGGAGGATTCCAAGGCATTAGAGTTTTGAGAAGAGGAAGAGGATATACCTGAGAAAACTAGATTACATGTACCAGCAGTTGATGATTTTCCTAAGGACTCTAGTTGTAACCCCCTTAGCCCGGCCTAGACGCCCGACCCGAACTGAGATGATTACACGGGGAAAATCGAAGTCGACTCATAAAAGTCAACCTCGATTAACGACCCTTTTTTATCTTTTATAGATGCACATTATTCTCCTATATGATTAGCAATTTGATTTAGCGAAAGCAACACAGAGAACGGAACTCAATTAGGGGTCCAATTACATACAAACATCTTTTAGGGACTAATTTGTAATTTTCCAGAATTCTAAGGACTAAATAAGTTTTAAAGTTACCAATCAAAAATTAATCATATAACATGCCAGCATGCCAAGTTTCATCACAAACGAATCATCCAAACTCATTTAATTAAGCATTCAAGACACAGAGACCAAAACGTAAGGAAACAGAAACCTGCAACAATTCAAATTCAAATCCAACGGTCAGGTATTTCGAAACACAAGACCCTGTATTTGAACGGTCGTTTCGAAACCAAGTTGACCTTTTCGATACAAGGTGCGTTCCAAAACCCGTTTCGAAACAATGCTTTCCAGTAGCAAAATGTTTCGGAACGTCCCTACCCGTTCCGAAACACCATGACCATTCCAGGCCATTGTTCCAAAACAAGTAAGGATGTTCCGAAACGCCTTGCCCTGCAACTTCACATTTTTTTGGTTTTTCTCACACATTCACCTCTAAAATCATTCCAATACATGCCACATCACACATACAACATGTATAAGCATCAAAGACCAGTAACGTGAAGCATAAGCTAAAACATAGCATCATTCATGCAAGCATTAGAACTATAGGCATGCTTCCTAGTCTTCAAAACCATACAAATCTAAAAACAACGTTCAAGCACAAGTCAATCCTCAAAGGCCATTTACAAACCAAAATAAGCAAACCAAACATACTTAAGGTGTCTAACATCACCAAATACTAACAAGAGTAGAAATCCATCCCATTGCCTCTTATAACACCAAGGTGAAACTACATACATTGTTTAATCAAAAGCTTGGATTCCATTTGCTATTGGGCTGCCGTGAATGCTCAATTCTCTGCATTGATGAAACAAATGAGCGTAAGCATATAGCTTAGTGAGGATCGCTAAAGCAACATTAAACAATGCATTTCGTAAAACCAATGCATCATCATTTGCAAACTCATGTCTTTCCTTAAACATGCTCTTCTAAGCATCAATGCACTTATCAAACCACGTGCTCTTAACATCATTAAAATAGCAGCAAATAATCTTTTGCTCATTCTTAAACCAAGCATCTCATGCTTAAATCATTAATCAACAACATTATATTGGCTTGCAAGTGATCCATTCTCAATGATACCAAAACCAACACAAATGACACAATCGGATACGCGGATTACAAGCGTTGTCCCACACGCTTCATACACACTACCGGACTACACAAGGCTCACACAAGAGAGCAACCCTACATCGTTGTGACACCCGTGGTGGAGTATAACGGTACAATCACAACCCCTCAACACCACTCATCGGTAGTTGTATAATTCCACTAACGAGAGCACGAAACACATAACACAAAACCCACACACGAGATTGACATCCACCGTTGTGATCTTAACCTCAATCGTTAGGGTACTTGGATGGAGTATACGGTACAATCACAACCCCTCGACATCAAAGGCGACTTTATTCACAGTGCACCCAATCCTATAGCCGGCTAACTATATCCGATTAAAGTAACCAAAGACCATTTTTATCACTTGCCAATATAATCATTTAACATCAATATTCCACTGTTTTACATGCATCAACATAATACCATGTTTACAAGCATAACCATGCTTAATCTCAAATACATACATTTTCTCAAATCTAAGGATCATCTACCAAATGCATCCTTAACAACAATGCGTTAAACACCAGCATTATCAATGCTCAAAACATGCTTTAAAACAATAAATAAATCACATTTATAACAAGTGCATTTTCCAACAAAAACATAGCACATTCCGAGAGAGACTTTCGAATCACTTACTCTTGAGCTTAGCTAAGTGTTTCAAACTTACACTAAGCTCCCAAGTCCACGCTCAAAGCGTTAAAAAGCTGGAAAATCCATTTCCACTCACCGATACGCAAAGCCTTGCTCGCCGACATGAAAATTTCTCTTTCGGAGCCTCCAAAAACGTCTTGTTTGCTCCCAAATCAAGATATCCTGTTTTCACATCATCAACACAGAGATCTAATTGCATTAAAATGCATTTCAACACCAGCAACCAATCACAAACTCGTTGCTCACCCAAACTACACCAATTTACCCATCCGAAACAACCGAAAACTCAATCGATTGCTTCCTAAACCAAGCCCAGCCAACATACATCACTTCCAATCAATTATAAACATCAAAACATATCTAAAATCATCCTAAACCCTTCCTTATACCTCCAGCAAGCATTACTCCAACATTTCACCTCAAAAACCCAACTAGAACTATCAAGAAACTCAAGAATCTCAAGGATTTCGGGATCTATATCAACAAAACCTCTTTTCAACATATTAACAACCTCAAAACTTAATTAAAATCTATCCAAAACAGAGCTTAACAAAACAAGTCCGAAAATCAAGAGTTCCATCATATTTTTGCAAGATTTCAATCTCAAATCAATACTATAATGAAAACTCAACTAAAAACATTAATTAGAAGCTAAAGATCTTGGGAATTTCATAAAGAACCTAGATTGAAGGTTGAGAACGGGATTTGCCTCCAATCCTTGCTTTCCTCAATGAATGTCAAGTTTTCTTAGCAAAAATCTTGAAGAACTTGAAAGAACTCTTGAAATTTGTTTAGAAAATAATGAGAGAGTGTTTGGGAGAAAAGAATTCTAGAGAAAATGAGTTAGAATGGTGTTTGGCTGAAAATGAGAAGAGGAAGGTAGTTACGTCAAATGAAATCTCACTTTTCTTATTTTAATAATTTTAATTAAATAAAACTCTTTTATTTAATCACATAAAAATCCCTTTTAAAACACATTCCATATTAAGGAAAGGCTAAATTGCCATAAAGCTCCCTAAAGATTCTAAGATTTTGGCTCCTCTTTTAAAAATTGCATTTTTCCACAATTTTGAGACTTTACATTTTGGTCACTACCCAAAATGTATTACTTTCGAAACTATTTTTGTAAAATTGATTTGACCAACCTCTTAAACATAATTTTAGAGGATTTTAGCAATTTTTACCATATATTTATCCTATCCCGATCCTTGATTTCCTTAAATCACCAAACTCGATTCAAACCGTTCCCGACTGGTCTGATCCGATGTCTAAAACATCTAGGCCCAAAACCAGGGCGTTTGCAACTCTCCCCCACTTAGGAAATTTCGTCCTTGAAATTTTACATGAAGGAAAAAGGTGTGGAAACTGCTTCAGCATATCCGCCTTGCTTTCCCATGTGGCCTCCTCAACTCCTCGGTGTTGCCACAGCACCTTCACAAGCTCTATCGCCTTGCCACGAAGAACCTTGCTGCTCACATCTAGAACCCTCATTGGTTCCCCATCATATGACAGATCCAGATTCAACTCTATCTCCTCAACAGGCATCACATGCGAAGGATTCGATCTGTACCTCCGCAACATCGAGACATGGAACACATCATGTATCTTTTCCAGCTCCGAATGCAATCTCAACCGATATGCCACAGGACCAATGCGCTCCACAACCTCGTAAGGTCCAATGAACCTTGGGCTAAGCTTACCCTTACGCCAAAATCTCATCACCTTTTTCCAAGGTGATACCTTCAAGAACACACGTTCGCCAACCGCGAACTCAATCTCTTTACGCTTCAGGTCCGCGTAACATTTTTGTCGATCCGATGCTGCCTTCAAACGCTCAAAAATGAACTTCACCTTCTTGGTGGTTCCCTTTAGCATAGCTGGTATCGAAATCAACTTCTGCTCAGCTTCTGCCCAACAAACTGTGGTTCTACATCTTCTCCCACACAAAGCCTCGTATGGAGCCATTTGAATACTTGCCTGATAACTATTGTTATACGCAACTCAACCAACGGCAAGTGCTTCTCCCAAGAACCCTGAAAATCTATTATGTATCATCTCAACATATCCTCAAGCACCTAGATCACACGTTCCGACTGTCCAACCGTCTTAGGATGATAGGAAGTACTGAAATTCAGCCGTGTACCCAAGGCTTGATGCAAAAATTCCCAAAATCGCATTGTAAAACTCGGATATCTATCTGACACTATGGACTTTGGCACACCATGCAGCCGCACAATCTCAGCAATGTACAGCTCAGCCAACTTATCAAGGGTATACGTAGTATGCACTGGGAAGAAATGTGCACAATTCGTGAGCCGATCAACAATCACCCAAACCGAATTCTTCTTTGACGGTGACAACGGCAACCCAGACACAAAATCCATGGTAATTCTCTCCCACCTCCATTCTGGGATTCTCAAAGGCTGCAACAACCCCGAAGGAACCTGATGTTCAGCTTTAACCCGCTGACATACCATGCATTTACTAACGAACTCAGCCACATCCTTTTTCAACCCCACCCAGTAGTACTCATCCTAAAATCACGATACATCTTCGTACTACCAGGATGCATAGCAAAAGGACTACTATGAGCTTAAGCCAAAATAGTGTGCCTCAACTCAACATCATCTAGCACCACTATTCGACTTCCAAAGCACAGAACACCGTCATCATTAAATCTGAAATCTGAAGGCGTACCCTCTGCAATGTCCTGAACATGTGGAACAAGGGAATCATCAAGCAACTGCTTATCTTTGATTAACTGAATCAGAGATGGTTTCACTTGCAACTCAGCGATAAGACCACCATCACGTGATATGCTCAAGCGAGCAAACATCGCCCTTAACTCAACGGCCACTTTCCTGCTCAAAGCATCGGCCACAACGTTGGCCTTGCCCGGGTGATACTCGATCGTTAGATCATAATCCTTAAGCAACCCCACCCAGCAACGTTGCCTAAGATTCAACTCCTTCTAAGACATGAGATACTTCAAGCTCTTATGATCCATAAACACAACACACTTCTAGTCGTACAGGTAATGCCTCCAGATCTTCAAAGCAAACACAATAGCCGCAAGCTCAAGATCATGAGTAGGGTAGTTACGCTCATGCACCTTCAATTGTCTAGATGCATAGGCTACCACCTTATCCTCCTACATCAACACGCAGCCCAAACTAACAATGGACGCATCATTGTAGACCACAAACTCCTTGCCAGACTCAGGTTGAATCAGGACATGAGCTTGCGTCAAAGCTTCCTTTAGCTTCTCAAAAGCTTGTTGCCTCGCATTTGTCCACTCAAAGCGAACATTCTCCTACAACAACTTGGTCAAAGGTGCAGCTATCTTTGAGAAACCCTCGACAAACCTACGCTAATACCCGGCTAAACCAAGGAAACTTCGTACCTCTATCACTGACTTATGCACCTTCCAACTCATCACAGCCTCTATTTTGTACGGATCAACGTGAATACCCTCAGCTGATACAACATGCCCTAGGAAGACAACCTTCTTAAGCCAAAACTCACACTTACTTAGCTTGGCATACAACTGGTTCTCCAAAAACGCTTGCAAAATGATTCTCAAGTTTCTATCATGATCCTCCTCGGTACGCAAATATACAAGGATATCATCGATGAACACCACCACAAACTGGTCCAAGAACTCATGGAACACACGATTCATCATGCCCATGAAAGCAAAAGGTGCATTGGTCAAACCAAACGGCATCACTAAGAACTCGTAATGCCCGTACCTTGTCTGAAAAGTCATCTTAGGTACAGCTACATCCTTCACCTTCAGCTGGTAATATCCTGATCTCGGGTCTATCTTAGAAAACACTGATGCTCCTCAAAACTAATCAAAGAGATCATCAATCCTAGGAAAGGGATACTTGTTCTTGATCGTCAACTTGTTCAATTGCCGATAATCTATGCACATTCTTATTGTCCCATCTTTCTTATTTACAAACAAGACCGGTGCACCCTAAGGTGGCACACTCGGCCGGATGAACCCTCGATCCAACAACTCCTGGAGTTGCGTTTTTAACTCCTTTAGCTCTTTAGGTGCCATTCAATAAGGAGTAATGGCCACTGGAGTCGTATTCTCATACAACTCGATACCAAACTCAACTTCTCTGTTTGGTGGCAACCAAGGCAATTCTTCCGGAAAGACACCTAGAAAATCACAAACGGTTCTGATGTCCTGCACACGCACATCCTACATGCCAGGATTCATTACATAGGCAAGATAAGCCTCACAGCCCATCCTCAGCATACGGCTTGCTTCCAAAGCCGAAATCACATTCGACAAGAATTTCACATTCTCCCCCACTACCACTACTTCATAATCATCAGCAAGCTTTAAGATGACCCGCTTGACATCAAAATCAACCATCGCCCTATGCTCAGTCAACCAATCCATACTAAGGATCACATCGAAACCGTAGAAGGGTAACTCCATCAAATCCACAAAAAAACATGACCTTGCATAGACAAAGTACATCCCCTATACAACTTCCTAGTGACTACAGTCTCACCAAAAGAACTAGTCACTTGCATTCCTACTTCGAGCAACTCAACGGGTATATCAAGCAAATACGCATGCTCACTCAAGATATAAGAATGCGTAGATCCAGAATCAATAAAAGCAAGCAATGATAAAGACTGAAGAGCAAAGGTACTTGCGATAACATCGGTATCATTGCACTCCTCGCACTAAGCATAGACCCTCGCAGGACCGCCTCCCTCAGGCCGAAATGCCACCACATGAGCAATGCCTCTCTGGCCCTCGTCTCTCCTCTGAAAATTCCTTCGGCTGCGCCCACGGCCTCTCTAAGGTGCAGCCGCAGCAGGTGCACGTCCTTGGCCTCCACCAGCCAAAAAGGACACTCTCGCCTCATGTGATTCGCAGAACCACAGTTCCAGCATGAATTCCATGTTACCACCATAGGAGCCTGAACCTCCCTAGGCGCTCGAGGAAAATCTCGCCTCAGATGACCCCGAGATCCACACATCCAGCACGTGTCCTGTTCTGCTCTCATCCGATCTCCCCGAGCCGGTGCACCATGTCCAACATTACCTCGCCCAACAGGCTGATATCTCTTATCTCGTCCCCTCTTGTTTTGTCCACCTTCAGATCTAGACTCAGTTTCTCTCTTTCCAGAGCTAAAACCAACTCTTCGGAATGCCAAAGCCAAGTTTTGTTCAATGTCATTGGCTCGACACACAAGCACGTCAAAATCGGTGTAATTCGCAGCCAACATGTATGTCTTAACTTTCTGTACCAGTCCGTACCGGAAGCGATCACAAAGGTGCCTCTCACTAGGTATCAGCTCAGGGGCATACTGGCTTAGACGTACGAACTGGACCTCATACTCAGCCACAGAAAGGGTTCCCTGAACTAGCGACATGAACACGCGTTTCTTTTCATCCAAGTATCTCACACCTAGATACTTTCTCTTAAAAGCACCTCTGAAAAACTCTGAATCCACTTCATTGGGTTCCATTCCAGCGATGGTAGTCGTCCACCAACTATATGCATCCCCTGGAGAAGAGAAATAGCGCACCCTAGCTTTCGCACATCATTACAGGCCATTTGATCCATGATACGGATCATGATTGCCAACCAAGCTTCTAACGCCTAAGGGGACATACCAAAGAACTCAACAGCTCCTAGGCTCCTCAACCTCTCCAAATGTAAACCCGCCTGCCCAACTGTAGGGGCCTGTACATGCGCTCCGGCTACTGCGGCCTGAAACGCCCCAGTGATCGCCTGAACCAACGGCGTTAGATCACCCAAACCCGGACCAGTATGTCCTTGCTTCTCCTGCTCCCCACCTCGAGGTGGTAACGGAGGAGGTAAGTTTACACCATGAGGGACATCAGGCCCTTGCTCACCCTGGTCGCCCTGCTCAGCCGCAGGCACTATCGTGTTTGACCTTAGCTCTCTCCTCGGACCCATAGTGCTATTTTTAACAAGGCATAACAAATAAACAAAACAAACCATTTAGGCCAGCCTCAAGCAAGGATCCAAGTTCACAAAAACATTTAATCAGTGTAATAAGGCAATGGGCACCCTGATTTCCCTCAGACAAAACATAGCATATAATAACATATCATGCTTCCCATCATACAAAATCAGCACGTATCAACATCACATTATCAACGTATAATCATATTCATTTCACATGCGATTCACATTAATCAAGCATGGCATAAGTGCCAATATTCAACCAAAATCATGCTTTTCAATCAACATACATCCATACATATCAATTTCACATACCAACATCCCTAATTCTTTCACAATCTGGCTTTGATACCAACAAATGTAACCCTTTTAGCCCGGCCTAGAAACCCGACCCGAACTGAGAAGATTACACGGGGAAAACTGAAGTCGACTCGTAAAAGTCAACCTCAATTAACGACCCTTTTTATCTTTTATAGATGCACATTATTATCCTATATGATTAGCAATTTGATTTAGTGAAAGCAACACAGCGAATGGAACTCAATTAGGGGTCCAATTGCATACAAACGTTTTTTAGGGACTAATTTGTAAATTTCCAGAATTATAAAGAATAAATAAGTTTTAAAGTTACCAATCCAAAATTAATCATATAACATGTCACCATGCCAAGTTTCATCACAAACGGATCATCCAAACTCATTTAATTAAGCATTCAAGACTCAGGGACCAAAACGTAATGAAACAGAAACCTGCAACAATTCAAATTCAAATCCAACGGTCAGGTGTTTTGAAACACAAGACCATGTATCGGAACGGTCGTTTCGAAACCAAGTTGACCGTTTTGATACGCGGGTGTGTTCCGAAACCCGTTTCGAAACAATGTTTTCCAGTAGCAAAATGTTCCGGAACGTGCCTACCCGTTCTGAAACACCATGACAATTCCAGGCCATTGTTCCGAAACATGTAAGGACGTTCTGAAATGCCTTGCCCTGCAACTTCACAATTGTTGGTTTTTCTCACACATTCACCTCCGAAATCATTCCAATACATGCCACATCACACATACAACATGTATAAGCATCAAAGACCAGTAACGTGAAGCACAAGCTAAAACATAGCATCATTCATGCACGCATTAGAACTATAGGCATGCTTCCTAGCCTTCAAAACCATACAATGCTAAAAACCACATTCAAGCATAAGTCAATCCTCAAAGGCCATTTACAAACCAAAATAAGCAAACCAAACATGCTTAAGGTGTTTAACATCACCAAATACTAACAAGAGTAGAAATCCCTCCCATTGCCTCTTATTACACCAAGGTGAAACTACATACTTTGTTTAATCAAAAGCTTGGATTCCACTTGCTATTGGGCTGGCTTGAATGCTCAATTCTATGCATTGATGAAACAAATGAGCATAAGCATATAGCTTAGTCGGATCGCTAATCCAACATTCATCAATGCATTTCGTAAAGCCAATGCATCATCATTTGCAAACTCATGCCTTTCCTTAAACATAATCTTCTAAGCATCAACGCACTTATCAAACCACAAGCTTTTAACATCATTAAAATAACAACAAATAATCTTTTGCTCATGCTTAAACCAAGCATCACATACATTCTAGCATAAACCTCAAGCATCTCATACTTAAATCATTAATCAACAGCATTATATTGGCTTGCAAGTGATCCATTCTCAATGATACCAAAAGCAACACAAATGACACAATCGGATAATCGGATTACAAGGGTTGTCCCACACACTTCATACACACTACCGGACTACACAAGGCTCACACAAGAGAGCAACCCTCTATCGTTGTGACACCCGTGGTGGAGTATAACGATACAATCACAACCCCTCAACACCACTCATCAGTAGTTGTATAATTCCACTAATGAGAGCACGGAACACATAACACAAGACCCACACACGGGATTAACATCCACCGTTGTGATCTTAACCTCAATCGTTAGGGTACTTGGATAGAGTATACGGAACATTCACAACCTCTCGACATCCAAGGCGACTTTATTCACGGTGCACTCAATCCTATAGCCAGCTAACTATATCTGATTAAAGTAACCAAAGACCATTTTTATCACTTGCCAATATAATCATGTAACATCAATATTCCACTGCTTTACAAGCATCAACACAATAGCATGTTTACAAGCATAACCATGCTTAATCTCAAATACATACATTTTCTCAAATCCAAGGATCATCTACCAAATTCATCCTTAACAACATGGCATTAAACACCAGCATTATCAATGCTCAAAACATGCTTTAAAATAGTAAATAAATCACATTTATAACAAGTGCATTTTCCAACAAAAACATAGCACATTCCGAGAGAGACTTTCGAATCACTTACTCTTGAGCTTAGCTAAGTGTTTCAAACTTACACTAAGCTCCCAAGTCCACTCTCAAAGCGTTAAAAAGTTAGAAAATCCATTTCCACTCACCGATACACGAAGCCTTGCTCGCCGACACGAAAATTTCTCTTCTAGAGCCTCCAAAAACGTCTTGTTTGCTCCTGGATCAAGTTCCCATGTTTTCACATCATCAAAATAGAGATCTAAATGCATTAAAATGCATTTCAACACCAGAAACCAATCACAAACTCGTTGCTCACCCAAACTACACCATTTTACCCATCCAAAACAACCAAAAACTCAATCGATTGCTTCCTAAACCAAGCCCAGCAAACATACATCACTTCCAATCAATTATAAACATCAAAACACATCAAAAATCAACCTAAACCCTTCCTTACACCTCCAGTAAGCATTACTCCAACATTTCACCTCAAATACCCAACTAGAACTATCAAGAAACTCAAGGAAATCAAGGATTTCGGGATCTATATCAACAAAACCTCTTTTCAACATATTAACCACCTCAAAACTTAATTAAAATAAATCCAAAACAGAGCTTAACAAAACAAGTTTGAAAATCAAGAGTTTCATCATATTTTTGTAAGATTTCAATATCAAATCAATACTATAATGAAAACTCAACTAAAAACGTTAATTAGAAGCCAAAGATCTTTGGCATTTCAATAAAGAACGTAGATTGAAGGTTGAGAACGAGATTTACCTCCAATCCTTACTTTCCTCAATGAATGACAAGTTTTCCTTAGCAAATATCTTGAAGAACTTGAAAGAACTCTTGAAATTTGTTTAGAAAATAATGAGAGAGTGTTTGGGAGAAAAGAATTCTGGAGAAAATGAGTTAGAATGATGTTTGGATGAAAATGAGAAGAGGAAGGTAGTTACGTTAAATGAAATCTCACTTTTCTTATTTTAATAATTTTAATTAAATAAAACTCTTTTATTTAATCACTTAAAAATCTCTTTTAAAATACATGTCATATTAAGGAAAGGCTAAATTGCCATAAAGCTCCCTAAAGATTCTAATATTTTGGCTCCTCTTTTAAAAATTGCATTTTCCACAGTTTTGAAACTTTACATTTTGGTCACTACCCAAAATGTAATACTTCCGAAACTCTTTTTGTAAAATTGATTTGACCAACCTCTTAAACATAAATTTAGAGGATTTTAGAAATTTTTACCATATTTTTATCCTATCCCGATCCTTGATTTTCTTAAATCACCAAACTCGATTCAAACCTTTCCCGACTGGTCCGATCCGATGTCTAAAACATCTTGGCCCAAAACCAAGGCGTTACACTAGTAGAGTCTTCTACTCTGCCCCGTCATTAATCCTTCCCTTTCTATGAAGTTTTTGTTTGTGGACTGAGGCTTCACATGTAACTTCCAACACCCTCTCTAGTCTGTCGAGGTTTTTTGCAATACGTACACCACATGGAATCTCGATTCATTGCCCTTGTTGTTTTTTATTTTCTTTCAAAGCTTTCCAGACGTGTTGACTTTTCAGAAACTGTTTGAGTCACTAGAGGTGAGCTTTCTTCTTGATTATTTTCGATCATCATTACTTCTCTTCTTCCTTCTTCAGCATGAACATAAGCAATGGTTTCATTTAATGAGGGAAGATCTTCTTTCTCCAAAATTTGGATTCTCACGGCATCAAATTCACTATTCAGTCCAGAAAGAAAATCGCAAATCCTTTCCTTTTCAACAAACCTTTTCAGAGCTGCTGCATCCTCACTGCATTTCATCTGAATGCATTTAGGGATGTGAAAAACTGACCCGACCTAGTAACCTGCCTGAAACACGATCGAGTCAGAATCTGGTTTGATTCGAGAACTCAATGACCCGAACCCGACCTGCACCCGACTGAAACGAACCCGAACCCGAATTCGACCTGTTACTATCGTAACCAAACTCGACCTGCACCCGACCGAAACGAACCCGAACCCGACCTGCACCCGACTGAAACGAACCCGAACCTGAGACTGACCTGCCAGATAACCGATTTACCCCGACTTGTTTGGACCCGACCTGTTTTGAACCCGACATGTTCTTGACCTGAACTGATATTGACCTAAACTGTTCTTGACCTGAACTGATATTGTTATTTGATTTGCTGATAATGATAATTATCTGACATTTGAAGAAGTTATATTTAATGAATTTAAAATTTTAAAATCAATTAAAAATAATAAGTAATTTTTTATATTTAGTAATAATGTTAAGTATTAATAAATTAACTAACTTAACTTTAATTAAAAGATAAATTGTATGGATAAATACCACTTAAAAGATATATTGTATTAATAAATATCAAGTGGTAATAAATTATCTTTAATTAAAAGATAATTTTAATTAAAAATAATAAAATTAATCTTTTAAGTTAATAATAAATAATATGAATAAATTAATGTTAAGTTAATAATAAATAATATTAACTTAACTTAAGATTAAAAATAACTTTAATTAACTTGCATTCATTTTAAGTGTAACGCCCGTGTTCTGGGGTTAGGAGTTAGTCGGGTTCGTGGTCCGAGTCAGTAAAATTAAATTAAATCAATACAACCTTAATTAGGATCTAATTGGGCTTTAATAAAAAGGGGAGGGACCAATGGGGTAATTTGACCAAAATGATTTTAAAAGCAAGACCACTTTTAAGAAAAGTTGTCATCTTCCCTCTCCCCACTCCCTTTCCCACGTTGAAAACCCCACACCCCTCTTTCAAACTCTCCCAACTCAAAATTACTATTCCATTGAGTTTCTTCTTCATTCCAAGGTCTTTTTCAAAGGTGAAGGTATATTCTCATTCTCCTTTTCATCCTCTATCTCTCCATAGTCATAGATTTCAAAACTATGAACTTTTGAAATGTTAGGGTTTTGTTAAAGTTTGAGTTTTTATGAAGATTTTCTTTTTATTTCGAAATATGGAGTTGGGTTTTTGTTTCTTCACATTAAAATGTACATTATATGTCAAAATGGTTGAGTTTTGTTGAAAACCCGAAATGGGTTCTTGAAGCAATTTTTGAGATGTCTAAAACTTGGTTTTTGGTGGGTTTTAGGTTGAAATTAGAGGGCTGATGGTTAGTGTATGTTAGGAGGATGTTTTGGGACCTTTTGGGAGTCATTTGGATGATTGAAAATGGAAATTTCAGCTAGGGTTTTGGGGAGCACGAAAATTGATATATTGGGGGTTTAATTTGATTGGAAATTTGGTTGAAGTTAGATTGGGCTCAAGAGTTGAGTGTTGACTGAATTTTAGCATTGATTGGGATTAATGGATGTATTTTGTTTGGCTAGAAGCAAGAGGAAGCGTTGGAGAGGCTTTGGGATCGAATCTGGGCTTGTAGGAGGCTTGCATTTGGGTGCTAAGGAAGGGCGGTGAGTGACTTTAAATGTGTTTTAAAGTTGGGTTCGAGTGTGCGAAGTGTGTGAGTTGAAATGTGCTTGGTAGGCCATTTCTATGTGATTTCAAGTTGTTAATTTAGCTAACGATTTACATTATATGCTATTGTGGTTGCATATTTATGCTCTTGTGATATGTGGTTGTTTTGCACTTGTATGCCTTAATATGTGTATATGATGAGCATGAGGTATGGTTCATGAATATGTGATGTGGTAAATAAAAATTGGCACTAATTAACTTATCGGGTGTAAATGATCGATCATTAGGATTAGTGTGCACACAAATTGAGTCAAAACGTACGTGGCCTTGATGGCGTTAAGTCATCAAGGAGGAGTACGGTGAGGTAATATTCCACCGGAAGCTTTTATATATTCTACGGGATGATGAGTGGAATCCCATCCGTAGGGCATGTGGTGATGAGTGAAATCTCGCCCATGCAAGGTCCGGTGATGAGTGTAATTCCACCAAGGTAAAGTGATTGTTGAGGTTTAATCCGCACATCCGGGTAACTAATAGTGGCCAATTAAACTTGTTCATATGATTGTGATATATGATGTTGGTATATGATGTTGATATGTGATGTTCGAGCTTAGTATGATGTAAGATGCCATACTATGCCTCTTGAAAGACTAGCTAGGTCTACTTGTAATATTATCTATGCATGTTAGATATGAGATTTAGGGAGTACATGCTTGAACCCTGCATTGTTGATGTTTTCGGTTTTAGAGCATCCTTTCTAAGCTTATAGCTTACGCTCTCATTTTCAACAATGCAGATCATTAGCGTGGTGTTAGCTCGGAGCAAGGCAAGAAGGGCTTTCCATGTTTGTTGCTCAAGTACGGTTATTTATTATGTAGTAGTTAAGCAATGTGGCAAGAGAGTGTGTTTGTATGAGCTTGTTATGACTCATATGTGATTTTGATGTTTATGGTTTGAACTTGGTTTGTAAGCATGATGTAACCTGCCAAATGCTTGAGTGATGTATGTCTTTGGATGTTTAAGTTGCTTCATAGCATGTAAACCCTTACGGGATGAATGGTGCTTTTACTTATCAATGTTTTCAAGCATGACTTGTATGAAAGGCAAATGTGAATTTGTTATGTATGTGTGATTGTTTAAATCAATGCCTTGTATGTGTTCGAGCTTGCTAAACATAGGATGCATGCCTCTAGACTTTGTTTGATGGTGTTGTGTGCCTTTAGGGGTCCTATGGGACCTTTAGACTTGTTGAAATTCCCTTAAATCTGTCTTTCAAAGGTTGCAGGCAGCCCGCGTTTCAAAACGGGCTGGGTCGTTTCAGAACGGGTAGGCTTCAGGGACCCCATATCAGAACGCGTTTCAATACGGTTTGGCCTCTGAGAGCCCCTGTTCTGATACGGGTTTCGGAACGTTTTGGCTACTGGAATTCTGAGAAATTGATGAGATGAAGGCGTTTCGAAACGGTCCTGAAGATTTCGAAACGGTCAAAATCTCGTTGACCACGAGAAGTTGACCGTTGAGGGCGTTTTGGAACGGTTGACCTCCGTTTCGATACGACCCCCTGTATGGGCTCTGGGACAGTTGACCTGGTCAAGGCGTTTCGATATGCCTCAAGGGTGTTTCGAAACGGCCTGTTTAAAAGAACAAAATTGGGCTATTTGAATGTTGTCTTGGGTTCGAATGATTGTCTCGTGTATGTTGTTCCGTTGTTTGATCACATAGGACTTAAATGAACTTTTAGAAAAGAGTAAGTTAAAGGGAAAAAAATAGGGTTGCTAACCGAGGGGGAACCTTAACGGGTTTCGCTTCGGTTTTCCCCGTGTAGCCCACTCGGACCGGTCATCCGACCAGACCGGGACGAGGGGGTTACATTTGTTGGTATCAGAGCCTGAGGTTACCGAGACCTCAGGCAGGTAAGTGAGGTAAGCTTGATGTGCTAAGTAATTGTATTGCTCGATGTATGCTTTCCATAAAATCTTGATGTTTGACTGTTAGCATGATGTTTCGAAGCATGAATTGATGTGTCTGGTGTAGAGTGTGTGCCCATTGCTACTATTACTTAATTTAAAAAGATTTTATGTAAAGGGAGTACTTGAGCACTATTGGACCCTTGCTTTGGCTAACGTAATCCCTATTTGTTTATTGTTGTAGTTATTACCTTGCTAGCTGTACCATGAGACCACGAGGGAGGCCTAGGATGGTTCGACCGGAACCACGGGCAGTGGCTCCAGGAGTTGAGCCAGTAGTCAGAGTTAGGGCTCAAGTGGGAGAGCATGTGGTTGGAGTTGGAACTCCTCCACCACCTCCACCACCACCACCTCCTCCACCCAGAGAAGAAGGCGAGGCTGGGGCCGAAGGAGAGGGGCCTCAAGGTGGCCAAGGACCGGCCGGGATAGACTTAGCTCCGTTGGTTCAAGCGATAGCCGGGGCATTTCAGGATGCAGTAGCTGGGGGTCAAGCAGCAGCACACCATCAGGGTGAGGGCACTGGTTTGCCATTAGAGAGACTTCGTGGTTTAGGGGCCGAAGAGTTCTGAGGGTCTACTCCAGAGAGATCTGAGTTGTGGTTTGAGAAGACTGTCTGTATCCTCGCACAGATGGGATGTACTGGGGAGCGTAAGTTGGGGTGCGTCGAGTCTTTGCTTCAGGGTGATGCCTACACCTGGTGGGTCACCGTCACTTCGGGTATGGATGAGGCCGAGATTACTTGGGAGTTCTTCGAGTCAGCATTCCGTAAGAAGTATCTGGGTCCGCGATACCTTGATGGGAGGAAGAGAGAGTTTATGGCATTACTTCAGGGGAGTATGAACGTGACAGACTATGAGATTCGATTCGTCAGACTAAGTCAGTATGCACCTGAGCTTGTTCCTACTGAGGTGGAACATTGTAACCATTTCTGTTATGGGCTGAATGAAGAGATCAAGACGTATACTCTAGCTTCAGACTACACTGATTTTGATGTCTTGGTCTCGAGGGCCAAGGATTTGGAGCACAGTTTGAGCTTGACCAGACGGTCTGGTGGTTCTAGTTCGGGTAAGAGGTCCAGTAACTTTGATAGAGGCGATGCCAAGAGGAATCGGGACAACAGGCCCCACTATGATCATAGGCGTGGTGGCAGTAACCACGGTAGGGGCCATCAGGGCCCGAGAGCTGGTGGGAAGTTGCCCACATGTGCTACTTGCGGGAGGAACCACACTGGTGAGTGTTGGGGAAATTTCCACTCGTATTGGAGTTGCGGGGCTAGAGACCATATCAGACGTGACTGTCCACATCAGGTGGGACAGGCACCAGTTCAGGCTCCTGCTAGGGCCAATGACTTTCAGAGAGGCAGCGGGCGCGGTAGAGGTAATTTCCAGCCGAGGAATGATGGCCAGAGAAATATAGCACATGTAGTTGCAGTTCAGCCGGAGGGCGGAGGGCAGGCCAGGGTTTACGCTCAGCGTGGAGATCAGCATGACACCGATGTGATCGCAGGTAACTTCTCGATACAGTCTTTGGGTTTGCTTTCTTTGATTGACTCTGGGTCTACACATTCCTACATATTGAGTGAGCATGCACAGTCTTTGAATTTGCCTTGTGAAATGTTAGAGGTAGGAGTTAGTGTCACTAGTTCCTTTGGGGACACGGTAGTAGTTAGAAAAATGTACAGAAGGTGTCCGTTGATGGTTCAGGGACATGTGTTTCCAGTGGATATGATGGAGCTTTCTTTCTATGGTTTCGATGTAATTCTGGGTATGGACTGGCTCATGGAGCATAGAGCTAGGATAGACTTTGAAACCAAGAGGATTGCTTTGAGACTCTCAGATGATTATGAGATTGTAGTGGTGGGTGAGAACGTGAAGTTCTTGTCCAATTTGGTTTCAGTTTTAGAGGCTAAGAGGTTAGTTGAGTTGGGATGTGAAGCATACTTGGCGTATGTGATGAACCCTAACATGAGTGAGGTTAGACCTCAAGACATCCGGACAGTGTGTGATTTTCCTAGTGTGTTTCCGGAAGAGTTGCCAGGGTTACCACCGGACAGGGAGGTAGAGTTCACCATTGAGACTTATTCTGATTCGGCACCTGTTTCGATTGCTCCGTATCGTATGGCACCGAAAGAACTGAAAGAGTTGAAGACTCAGTTGCAAGAGTTGACAGATAGAGGATTCATTCGACCTAGTTCTTCACCTTGGGGTGCACCAGTTTTGTTTGTGAAGAAGAAAGATGGAAGTATGAGGATGTGTATAGATTACAGGCAGTTGAATCAGTTGACAGTGAAGAATAAATATCTGTTGCCCAGAATTGATGACTTGTTTGATCAGTTGAGAGGAGCATCAGTCTTTTCGAAGATTGACTTGAGATCGGGTTACTACCAGCTAAAGGTAAGAGAGATTGATGTACCGAATACGGCCTTTAGGACTAGGTATGGTCACTATGAGTTCTTAGTCATGCCATTTGGGCTGACTAATGCACCGGCTGCTTTCATGGATATGATGAATAGGATTTTTCATCAGTATCTAGATCAGTTTGTAGTTGTGTTTATAGATGACATTTTGGTGTACTCGCGAAATGAAGAAGACCATGACCGACACTTGAGACTAGTTTTGAAGACCTTGCTAGATCATCAGTTGTATGCGAAGCTAAGCAAGTGTGAATTCTGGATTCGAGAGGTAGTCTTCTTAGGACATGTAGTGTCAGCCGATGGGATTAGAGTTGATCCGAAGAAGATTGAGGCCATTGTTGAATGGAAGCAACCAAAGTCTGTAACAGAGGTACGTAGCTTCCTAGGCTTAGCTGGATACTATAGAAGATTCGTAGAAGGTTTCTCTAAGTTAGCCGCTCCATTGACACAGTTGCTTCAGAAGAGTGTTCAGTTTGAGTGGACAGATGCAAGACAGAGAGCCTTTGAGAAATTGAAAGAAGCTTTGACCCAGGCACCGATCTTGATTCAACCAGAGTACGGGAAGGACTGTGTAGTTTACAGTGATGCTTCTTATGTAGGGCTAGGGTGTGTTCTTATGCAAGACAAGAGAGTAGTGGGTTATGCCTCGATACAGTTGAAGACCCACGAGCGCAACTATCCGACCCATGACATAGAGTTAGCTGCAGTTGTGTTTGCTCTGAAGATTTGGAGGCACTACTTGTACGGTGAGAAATGCACAGTGTACACCGATCATAAGAGTTTGAAATACATTATGACTCAGCGAGATTTGAATCTCATACAGCGTAGGTGGTTATAGTTGCTAAAAGACTATGATCTTACCATTGAGTACCATCCGGGTAAGGCCAATGTAGTGGCTGATGCAATGAGTAGGAAGATAGTTGTGGACTTGAGAGCCATGTTTGCTAGATTGAGCTTGTCCGGAGATGGTGGCTTGGTAGCCGAGCTTCAGGTTAGACCTACTCTAGGTCAGTTGATTAGAGAGAAGCAGCTCTTAGATAGATCCTTGGCACCTCACGTGCAAGATATAGCCGAAGGTAGATCTTTAGACTACAGTTTCAGTACCGATGGGGTTTTGTGTTTCAAAGATAGGATAGTTGTGCCAGAGGACAGTGACTTGAGACGTACGATCTTAACTGAAGCCCACAGTAGTCTGTTTGCTATGCATCCTGGAAGTACGAAGATGTACCGTGATTTGAAGAATGAGTACTTTTGGGTTGGCTTGAAGAGAGATGTAGCCGACTTTGTGAGTAAGTGCTTAGTGTGCCAGAGAGTGAAGGCGGAACATCAGGTTCCCTCAGGTTTGCTACAGCCGTTGAGAATTTCGGAATTGAAATGGGAAAACATCACCATGGATTTTGTTTCGGGATTGCCTTTGACTCCTACGAAGAAGAACTCAGTGTGGGTTATTGTGGATCGTTTTACGAAGTGTGCTCACTTCTTGGCAGTTAATACTACTTACACTCTTGATAGATTGGCCGATTTGTACATTGGTGAGATTGTTAGATTGCATGGTGTACCGAAGTCCATTGTGTCAGATAGAGATCCGCGGTTTACGTCTCGATTTTGGGAGTGTCTGCATACAGCCTTGGGTACCCGTTTGAACTTCAGCACGTCTTATCATCCTCAGTCAGATGGTCAGTCAGAGAGGGTTATTCAGATCTTATAGGATATGTTGCGTTGTTTCATCATTGAATTTCAGGGCACGTGGGAGAAGCACTTGCCTCTAGTAGAGTTTGCTTACAATAATAGCTTCCAGTCGAGCATTCAGATGGCTCCGTATGAGGCCTTGTATGGCTGAAAGTGTAGAACTCCAGTCTGTTTGGCCGAAGTGGGACAGAAGTTGTTACCCATGCCGGATTTGCTCAAGGGGACAACTGACAAGGTAAAATTGATTTGTGATCATTTGAAAGCTGCTTCGGATAGGCAGAAGTCCTATGCCGACCTGAAGAGGAAGGAAGTTGAGTTCTCAGTGGGTGAGAAGGTGTTCTTGAAAGTGTCTCCGTGGAAGAAAGTAATGAGATTTGGCCGAAAAGGGAAGTTGAGTCCGAGGTACATAGGACCGTATGAGATTTTGAAGAGGGTTGGTCCAGTTGCTTATCAGTTGCGTTTGCTATCCGAGCTAGAGAAGATACACGATGTATTCCATGTTTCGATGCTCCGTAAGTATAGGTCCGATCCATCACATGTTATGCCCGTAGAGGAGATTCAATTGAATCCGGATTTGACTTATGAAGAGGAACCGGTTGAGATCTTAGCTTCTGACAGTAAGGTGTTGCGGGGTAGATCGATTGAGTTAGTAAAGGTGCGATGGCAACGTCGAGGTGTGGACGAGGCCACTTGGGAGAGGAAGGAGGATATGGAAAAGCAGTTTCCGTATCTCTTTCAGTCAGGTAATTTCGGGGACGAAATTCCTTAAGTGGGAGAGAGTTGTAACGCCCGTGTTCTGGGGTTAGGAGTTAGTCGGGTTCGTGGTCCGAGTCAGTAAAATTAAATTAAATTAATACAACCTTAATTAGGATCTAATTGGGCTTTAATAAAAAGGGGAGGGACCAATGGGGTAATTTGACCAAAATGATTTTAAAAGCAAGACCACTTTTAAGAAAAGTTGTCATCTTCCCTCTCCCCACTCCCTTTCCCACGTTGAAAACCCCACACCCCTCTTTCAAACTCTCCCAACTCAAAATTACTATTCCATTGAGTTTCTTCTTCATTCCAAGGTCTTTTTCAAAGGTAAAGGTATATTCTCATTCTCCTTTTCATCCTCTATCTCTCCATAGTCATAGATTTCAAAACTATGAACTTTTGAAATGTTAGGGTTTTGTTAAAGTTTGAGTTTTTATGAAGATTTTCTTTTTATTTCGAAATATGGAGTTGGGTTTTTGTTTCTTCACATTAAAATGTACATTATATGTCAAAATGGTTGAGTTTTGTTGAAAACCTGAAATGGGTTCTTGAAGCAATTTTTGAGATGTCTAAAACTTGGTTTTTGGTGGGTTTTAGGTTGAAATTAGAGGGCTGATGGTTAGTGTATGTTAGGAGGATGTTTTGGGACCTTTTGAGAGTCATTTGGATGATTGAAAATGGAAATTTCAGCTAAAGTTTGGGGGAGCACGAAAATTGATATATTGAGGGTTTAATTTGATTGGAAATTTGGTTGAAGTTAGATTGGGCTCAAGAGTTGAGTGTTGACTGAATTTTAGCATTGATTGGGATTAATGGATGTGTTTTGTTTGGCTAGAAGCAAGAGGAAGCGTTGGAGAGGCTTTGGGATCGAATCCGGGCTTGTAGGAGGCTTGCATTTGGGTGCTAAGGAAGGGCGGTGAGTGACTTTAAATGTGTTTTAAAGTTGGGTTCGAGTGTGCGAAGTGTGTGAGTTGAAATGTGCTTGGTAGGCCATTTCTATGTGATTTCAAGTTGTTAATTTAGCTAACGATTTACATTATATGCTATTGTGGTTGCATATTTATGCTCTTGTGATATGTGGTTGTTTTGCACTTGTATGCCTTAATATGTGTATATGATGAGCATGAGGTATGGTTGATGAATATGTGATGTGGTAAATAAAAATTGGCACTAATTAACTTACCGGGTGTAAATGATCGATCATTAGGATTAGTGTGCACACAAATTGAGTCAAAACGTACGTGGCCTTGATGGCGTTAAGTCATCAAGGAGGAGTACGGTGAGGTAATATTCCACCGGAAGCTTTTATATATTCTACGGGATGATGAGTGGAATCCCATCCGTAGGGCATTTGGTGATGAGTGAAATCCCGCCCATGCAAGGTCCGGTGATGAGTGTAATCCCACCGAGGTAAAGTGATTGTTGAGGTTTAATCCGCACATCCGGGTTACTAATAGTGGCCAATTAAACTTGTTCATATGATTGTGATATATGATGTTGGTATATGATGTTGATATCTGATGTTCGAGCTTAGTATGATGTAAGATGCCATATTATGCCTCTTGAAAGACTAGCTAGGTCTACTTGTAATATTATCTATGCATGTTAGATATGAGATTTAGGGAGTACATACTTGAACCATGCATTGTTGATATTCTCGGTTTTAGAGCATCCTCACTAAGCTTATAGCTTACGCTCTCATTTTCAACAATGCAGATCATTAGCGTGGTGTTAGCTCGGAGCAAGGCAAGATGGGCTTTCCAAGTTTGTTGCTCAAGTACGGTTATTAATTATGTAGTAGTTAAGCAATGTGGTAAGAGAGTGTGTTTGTATGAGCTTTTTATGACTCATATGTGATTTTGATGTTTATGGTTTGAACTTGGTTTGTAAGCATGATGTAACTTGCCAAAAGCTTGAGTGATGTATGTCTTTGGATGTTTAAGTTGCTTCATAGCATGTAAACCCTTACGGGATGAATGGTGCTTTTACTTATCAATGTTTTCAAGCATGACTTGTATGAAAGGCAAATGTGAATTTGTTATGTATGTGTGATTGTTTAAATCAATGCCTTGTATGTGTTCGAGCTTGCTAAACATAGGATGCATGCCTCTAGACTTTGTTTGATGGTGTTGTGTGCCTTTAGGGGTCCTATGGGACCTTTAGACTTGTTGAAATTCCCTTAAATCTGTCTTTCAAAGGTTGCAGGCAGCCGCGTTTCGAAACGGGTTGGGTCGTTTCGGAACGGGTAGGCTTCAAGGACCCCGTATCGGAACGCGTTTCGATACGGTTTGGCCTCTGAGAGCCTCTGTTCCGATACGGGTTTTGGAACGTTTTGGCTACTGGAATTCTGAGAAATTGACGAGATGAAGGCGTTTCGAAACGGGCCTGAAGGTTTCGAAACGGTCAAAATCTCGTTGACCACGAGAAGTTGACCGTTGACGGCGTTTCGGAACGGTTGACCTCCGTTTCGATACGGCCCCCTGTATGGGCTCTAGGACAGTTGACCTGGTCAAGGCGTTTCGATACGCCTCAAGGGTGTTTCGAAACGGCCTGTTTAAAAGAACAAAATTGGGTTGTTTGAATGTTATCTTGGGTTCGAATGATTGTCTCGTGTATGTTGTTCCGCTGTTTGATCACATAGGACTTAAATGAACTTTTAGAAAAGAGTAAGTTAAAGAAAAAAAAAATAGGGTTGCTAACCGAGGGGGAACCTTAACGGGTTTCGCTTCGGTTTTCCCCGTGTAGCCCACTCGGACCAGTCATCCGACCAGACCGGGACGAGGGGGTTACATTAAGTTGAATGAATAAACATTATTAAATTAAATTATCTTTTTAATTAACTTAACTTTAATTTTAAGATAACTTGAAAGATAAATTAAATGAAAATATTTATACTTAATTAACTTAAGTTGATTAAATTTTTTTATTAACTTAACACACTTAATTAACTTAAATTAAATAACCTAATAAAAATTTAAATAACTTAAATAACTTAAGTTGATTAAATATTTATACTTAACACATTGAATATATAAAAACTTAAATGACTTTATCAAAAATGTTGAATAATTAGGTTAATAGGATTGTGTGTTTAATGCAAAATAAGACAAGGCAAATCCAAATTGTTAATTAACTTAACTTAATTAACTTAGCAATAATGTTTGTGTTTAACTTTGGATAGAATAAGACAAACTTACAAAGTTAAACTTACAAATTTGTTAGAATAAAGTAATTTATTTCTTAAGAAAAATTAAAAACCTTCCCTTATGTAATTTTTTAAAAGTTATACTTCATAGTATCACTATCAGCTCAATCCAAAAATCTTGAAAATAATATTGATGGTATATTTATAAATATATAAATTGAGTTCCATCACAATCTTTGCAACAATCAATGTGTTCACTTTATTCATTGATTTTCACAACTATACGAAGATCAAGTTCAGTGCTTTCAAAACAAAAAAAGACAATGATGCAGTGAAAAAGAAAATTGGATACTCTACTAAGAGATTGTCGACTTGTATTTTCTGCATTCTCAACTTGAAATTGTTATATCCTTGTGTGTGTCTCTTGTTGGCACGATATTGGATTTCATTTGTACTTGAGCAAATTATCTCAAGACCTAGAATGTCTTTCGCTCAGAGGAGATTGGACCCATAGTCATTCTGCAGTATGCAAACAGTTTTAGAGGAAACAGAAAAATGTTGCTTATATCACTTATACCATGAAATACAAAAAAAAATTACTAGATTGCAAAAGATAACTCTCAAATGTATAATACTTTACAGAAAGTGTCTAAAATTAAAGTATATCAATGTGCTTTTAAACATCTAGTAAAAATGGAAAAATACAATTTCTAAAGAAAGTGATCATAGTCAACTCGATAAAAGAAAACTATCATGTCGGAATGACTTGAACTTGATGAAGTTGTTACAAACTTCTTATGTTGTTACAAAAAACATAGTTGCAGTCATGGTTTCATACCTCAACTTGCTGTTGCAGTCATGTGTATATTTCGAACTTGTTCGTCTGAAGTCTGAAGTATTTCTCTGAGCTTTCCCGTAACGACTTGCAATCATACAATTGATCTCGTGCTTTGGATAGAACTTTATTCATTACTTTAATTTTCTCAGGTGCACTAAACAAAGTTGCATCAAAACACAAAATTAGAAACTGCCATAATCAACGGGAACAAAACATGAGGAATCATATATTGCAGCGCATAGTAAAAGAGATTAAAGATCCAATATCCTTTTACCTACGAGACAGGTCAGAAACAGATGTTGACTCTCCTAAATCATGTTGGATCGTTGAATGGTAGAATTTTCAAGTTTAACAGTAACTTTCTCATCTTGTTACACAAATTCAGTAGCCCTTCTCTCACGTCTATCATTCCTAAGTTGCTGCAAGGTAAGTAAAAAACACATTTATCATGAAATTCTTTATAATATTAAAGCACACAATGCATCAAAGATGGAATTACCCTTCGAAGTATTTTAGCAGGTGTATCGTGTGTATGATTATCTGTATGGAACATGCAGATCAGCATGAACAAGTTATCTGGCCCTATAAGTTTGAGGATACGAGTCAACATTCTACCCCAATTTGCAATCAAGAAAAAAAAACAACAAAAATGACAACAAAGCCAAGAGTACAATACCTAATTGATTGATGATTCCAGGAAGAATATCCTGCAATTTTGAAATAGGGGAAAAAGCACATGTCAAGATAACAAAGCAAATGGAGAGGGTTTCGGCCAGAATGAAACGACGCAAATGGATTCAAATGGGGGCTAGGGTTTCGGCAAGACTTTTTTAAGGGTTAATAAAATATTTTGATAATTTTATTTTAATTTCAAAACTTTTTTTAAAGCTCCCGCTTGACTGAAAGCATGGAGGGAATCTGCCCGCCCTTTTAGGTGTAAGGGTTATTCACACTTTAGGTCCTCCTTTGTTTAGGTTCTTTCATTTTTGGTCATTTTTTCTGTGAAATTGAGCTGACAATTTTGTTTTATTTTCAATTTGGTCATTATTCTAGTTTTAAGGTTTAGGGTTTGGGTTATAATTTAGGGTTTTCCTTTTCAATGTTTAAATTTAAATATTCCATTTTAGGGTTTAGGGTTATGTTCAAGTATTCTTGTTTTGATTAGGGTTTCAATTTTAAGGTTTAGGGTTTAATTTAGTGATTTATTTTTTAGATTTAAAGTTTGAGTTTTTGATTTAAGGTTTCAATTTTAGGGTTTAAGGTTTTAATCTAGGGTTTATGATTTATAATTTATGGTTAATATGTTTTGTTTTTAGGGTTTAAAGATTTTATTTGGTGTTTTGTTTTATGGTTTATGGTTTTAAATTAGGGTTTTGTTATAATTGTTTATGGTTTTAGGGTTTTAGGGTTTAGTATTTAATTTTTAGGTTTAGGGTTTAGGGTTTAAAGGTTTAGGGTTAGTGTTTTAAATAAATGTTTTATTTTTAGTGAACTAAGCTTATCTCTAGGGTTTAGGGTTTAGGGTCCATGGCTTAGTGTTTAGTGTTTTGATTTTATTGGTTTTAGTTTATGGCTTCTTTTTATGGGTTTAGGGTTTCTTCTTATTAGTTTAGGGTTTTTGTTTTAGTTTAGTGTCTTGAATTAGGGTTTTGGGTTTATTATTAGTGAACTAAGCTCACCTTTAGGGTTTAGGGTTTATGGTTTACTATTAGGGTTTAGGGGTTTACTTTTAATTGCTTTTATTTTTGGTTTTCTTTTTATGGGTTTAGAATTTTTGTTTTACTTTAGTGTTTTGAATTAGGGTTCAGGGTTTAGGTTTCATTATCAGTGAACTAAGCCTACCTTTAGGGTTTAGTGCTTATGGATTAAGGGTTTACTTTTTATTGACTTTATTTTGGGTTTTCATGTTATGGGTTTAGGGTTTCTTTTTATGGGCCTAGTGTTTAGGGTTTTAGAGTTTTGTTTTAGTTTAGTGTTTCGAATTAGGGTTATGGGTTTATGTTTCATTTTAGGTTTAGGGTTTAGGGTTTTTATTAGGGTTTCATTTTAGGATATATATAATATATTAGTATATTATATATATATGTAAAATGTAAAATGTATTTATGTATGTATAAACCATAACCCTAAACCATATCCCTAATTCTTTTTTGTGCTATGTATGTATAATGTATATATGTATGTATGTATGTATGTATGTATAAACCATAACCCTAAACCATATCCCTAATTCCTTTTTGTGCTATGTATGTATGTATGTATGTATGTATGTATGTATGTATGTATGTATGTATGTATGTATGTATGTATGTATGTATGTATGTATGTATGTATGTATGTATGTATGTATGTATGTATGTATGTATGTATGTATGTATGTATGTATGTATGTATGTATGTATGTATGTATGTATGTATGTATGTATGTATGTATGTATGTATGTATGTATGTATGTATGTATGTATGTATGTATGTATGTATGTATGTATGTATGTATGTATGTATGTATGTATGTATGTATGTATGTATGTATGTATGTATGTATGTATGTATGTATGTATGTATGTATGTATGTATGTATGTATGTATGTATGTATGTATGTATGTATGTATGTATGTATGTATGTATGTATGTATGTATGTATGTATGTATGTATGTATGTATGTATGTATGTATGTATGTATGTATGTATGTATGTATGTATGTAT